>OW387144.1:51556062-51643203 GCA_936440205.1 Lepidonotus clava
TATGACAGGCGCATCCGCACCTCCCCAGGCCCAGCGATGCCACCAAAACCCGAACCGAAAAGATAGAAAGATACCCCTGGATGCGGAGAGGAAATCCTGAAAAGCACAGCCTCCTGGGAGGTGTTCGAGGGCGGTTTCCGACCCCCTCCAGATGGGCATTGCCTCCCAGCGCCACAGCCAGGCCCAAAAAAATGTAGGCGTATATGACAGGCGCATCCGCACCTCCCCAGGCCCAGCGATGCCACCAAAACCCGAACCGAAAAGATAGAAAGATACCCCTGGATGCGGAGAGGAAATCCTGAAAAGCACAGCCTCCTGGGAGGTGTTCGAGGGCGGTTTCCGACCCCCCTCCAGATGGGCACTGACCCTCAAACAATGCATACTTTTCTCATATGATAGTCAGGTTATCTAAAAGACAGAGAATTATACTGGGGAACAGCACTCTCTGAGTGATACAACAATAAAATGTGCTATACTAGACCTTGACAATGTCATTGAAAATAATTTCCATCTATTTGATTTTAAAAAGGCATGGTTGGTACAAAGCACTGCTTCAGCCTTGAAGAAATCAGTAGTCTCTCAGATTAATTTGCATTAATATTTCTGATAGATAATAACCATCCTTTGAAAAATATATTGGTTAAATTACTTGACTTCAGTGGTAAAATAGGACGGTATGAGGCTTCCACCATTCTCCTAGGAAGAGGTGGAGGTGGGTTATGGAGGTTATGGAGGTTATGGAGACAGGGGATCTGTGGCCAGGCCTAAAAAAAATGTAGGCGTATATGACAGGCGCATCCGCACCTCCCCAGGCCCAGCGATGCCACCAAAACCCGAACCGAAAAGATAGAAAGATACCCCTGGATGCGGAGAGGAAATCCTGAAAAGCACAGCCTCCTGGGAGGTGTTCGAGGGCGGTTTCCGACCCCCTCCAGATGGGCATTGCCTCCCAGCGCCACAGCCAGGCCCAAAAAAATGTAGGCGTATATGACAGGCGCATCCGCACCTCCCCAGGCCCAGCGATGCCACCAAAACCCGAACCGAAAAGATAGAAAGATACCCCTGGATGCGGAGAGGAAATCCTGAAAAGCACAGCCTCCTGGGAGGTGTTCGAGGGCGGTTTCCGACCCCCTCCAGATGGGCACTGACCCTCAAACAATGCATACTTTTCTCATATGATAGTCAGGTTATCTAAAAGACAGAGAATTATACTGGGGAACAGCACTCTCTGAGTGATACAACAATAAAATGTGCTATACTAGACCTTGACAATGTCATTGAAAATAATTTCCATCTATTTGATTTTAAAAAGGCATGGTACAAAGCACTGCTTCAGCCTTGAAGAAATCAGTAGTCTCTCAGATTAATTTGCATTAATATTTCTGATAGATAATAACCATCCTTTGAAAAATATATTGGTTAAATTACTTGACTTCAGTGGTAAAATAGGACGGTATGAGGCTTCCACCATTCTCCTAGGAAGAGGTGGAGGTGGGTTATGGAGGTTATGGAGGTTATGGAGACAGGGGATCTGTGGCCAGGCCTAAAAAAAATGTAGGCGTATATGACAGGCGCATCCGCACCTCCCCAGGCCCAGCGATGCCACCAAAACCCGAACCGAAAAGATAGAAAGATACCCCTGGATGCGGAGAGGAAATCCTGAAAAGCACAGCCTCCTGGGAGGTGTTCGAGGGCGGTTTCCGACCCCCTCCAGATGGGCATTGCCTCCCAGCGCCACAGCCAGGCCCAAAAAAATGTAGGCGTATATGACAGGCGCATCCGCACCTCCCCAGGCCCAGCGATGCCACCAAAACCCGAACCGAAAAGATAGAAAGATACCCCTGGATGCGGAGAGGAAATCCTGAAAAGCACAGCCTCCTGGGAGGTGTTCGAGGGCGGTTTCCGACCCCCTCCAGATGGGCACTGACCCTCAAACAATGCATACTTTTCTCATATGATAGTCAGGTTATCTAAAAGACAGAGAATTATACTGGGGAACAGCACTCTCTGAGTGATACAACAATAAAATGTGCTATACTAGACCTTGACAATGTCATTGAAAATAATTTCCATCTATTTGATTTTAAAAAGGCATGGTACAAAGCACTGCTTCAGCCTTGAAGAAATCAGTAGTCTCTCAGATTAATTTGCATTAATATTTCTGATAGATAATAACCATCCTTTGAACAATATATTGGTTAAATTACTTGACTTCAGTGGTAAAATAGGACGGTATGAGGCTTCCACCATTCTCCTAGGAAGAGGTGGAGGTGGGTTATGGAGGTTATGGAGGTTATGGAGACAGGGGATCTGTGGCCAGGCCTAAAAAAAATGTAGGCGTATATGACAGGCGCATCCGCACCTCCCCAGGCCCAGCGATGCCACCAAAACCCGAACCGAAAAGATAGAAAGATACCCCTGGATGCGGAGAGGAAATCCTGAAAAGCACAGCCTCCTGGGAGGTGTTCGAGGGCGGTTTCCGACCCCCTCCAGATGGGCATTGCCTCCCAGCGCCACAGCCAGGCCCAAAAAAATGTAGGCGTATATGACAGGCGCATCCGCACCTCCCCAGGCCCAGCGATGCCACCAAAACCCGAACCGAAAAGATAGAAAGATACCCCTGGATGCGGAGAGGAAATCCTGAAAAGCACAGCCTCCTGGGAGGTGTTCGAGGGCGGTTTCCGACCCCCTCCAGATGGGCACTGACCCTCAAACAATGCATACTTTTCTCATATGATAGTCAGGTTATCTAAAAGACAGAGAATTATACTGGGGAACAGCACTCTCTGAGTGATACAACAATAAAATGTGCTATACTAGACCTTGACAATGTCATTGAAAATAATTTCCATCTATTTGATTTTAAAAAGGCATGGTACAAAGCACTGCTTCAGCCTTGAAGAAATCAGTAGTCTCTCAGATTAATTTGCATTAATATTTCTGATAGATAATAACCATCCTTTGAAAAATATATTGGTTAAATTACTTGACTTCAGTGGTAAAATAGGACGGTATGAGGCTTCCACCATTCTCCTAGGAAGAGGTGGAGGTGGGTTATGGAGGTTATGGAGGTTATGGAGACAGGGGATCTGTGGCCAGGCCTAAAAAAAATGTAGGCGTATATGACAGGCGCATCCGCACCTCCCCAGGCCCAGCGATGCCACCAAAACCCGAACCGAAAAGATAGAAAGATACCCCTGGATGCGGAGAGGAAATCCTGAAAAGCACAGCCTCCTGGGAGGTGTTCGAGGGCGGTTTCCGACCCCCTCCAGATGGGCATTGCCTCCCAGCGCCACAGCCAGGCCCAAAAAAATGTAGGCGTATATGACAGGCGCATCCGCACCTCCCCAGGCCCAGCGATGCCACCAAAACCCGAACCGAAAAGATAGAAAGATACCCCTGGATGCGGAGAGGAAATCCTGAAAAGCACAGCCTCCTGGGAGGTGTTCGAGGGCGGTTTCCGACCCCCTCCAGATGGGCACTGACCCTCAAACAATGCATACTTTTCTCATATGATAGTCAGGTTATCTAAAAGACAGAGAATTATACTGGGGAACAGCACTCTCTGAGTGATACAACAATAAAATGTGCTATACTAGACCTTGACAATGTCATTGAAAATAATTTCCATCTATTTGATTTTAAAAAGGCATGGTACAAAGCACTGCTTCAGCCTTGAAGAAATCAGTAGTCTCTCAGATTAATTTGCATTAATATTTCTGATAGATAATAACCATCCTTTGAAAAATATATTGGTTAAATTACTTGACTTCAGTGGTAAAATAGGACGGTATGAGGCTTCCACCATTCTCCTAGGAAGAGGTGGAGGTGGGTTATGGAGGTTATGGAGGTTATGGAGACAGGGGATCTGTGGCCAGGCCTAAAAAAAATGTAGGCGTATATGACAGGCGCATCCGCACCTCCCCAGGCCCAGCGATGCCACCAAAACCCGAACCGAAAAGATAGAAAGATACCCCTGGATGCGGAGAGGAAATCCTGAAAAGCACAGCCTCCTGGGAGGTGTTCGAGGGCGGTTTCCGACCCCCTCCAGATGGGCATTGCCTCCCAGCGCCACAGCCAGGCCCAAAAAAATGTAGGCGTATATGACAGGCGCATCCGCACCTCCCCAGGCCCAGCGATGCCACCAAAACCCGAACCGAAACGATAGAAAGATACCCCTGGATGCGGAGAGGAAATCCTGAAAAGCACAGCCTCCTGGGAGGTGTTCGAGGGCGGTTTCCGACCCCCTCCAGATGGGCACTGACCCTCAAACAATGCATACTTTTCTCATATGATAGTCAGGTTATCTAAAAGACAGAGAATTATACTGGGGAACAGCACTCTCTGAGTGATACAACAATAAAATGTGCTATACTAGACCTTGACAATGTCATTGAAAATAATTTCCATCTATTTGATTTTAAAAAGGCATGGTACAAAGCACTGCTTCAGCCTTGAAGAAATCAGTAGTCTCTCAGATTAATTTGCATTAATATTTCTGATAGATAATAACCATCCTTTGAAAAATATATTGGTTAAATTACTTGACTTCAGTGGTAAAATAGGACGGTATGAGGCTTCCACCATTCTCCTAGGAAGAGGTGGAGGTGGGTTATGGAGGTTATGGAGGTTATGGAGACAGGGGATCTGTGGCCAGGCCTAAAAAAAATGTAGGCGTATATGACAGGCGCATCCGCACCTCCCCAGGCCCAGCGATGCCACCAAAACCCGAACCGAAAAGATAGAAAGATACCCCTGGATGCGGAGAGGAAATCCTGAAAAGCACAGCCTCCTGGGAGGTGTTCGAGGGCGGTTTCCGACCCCCTCCAGATGGGCATTGCCTCCCAGCGCCACAGCCAGGCCCAAAAAAATGTAGGCGTATATGACAGGCGCATCCGCACCTCCCCAGGCCCAGCGATGCCACCAAAACCCGAACCGAAAAGATAGAAAGATACCCCTGGATGCGGAGAGGAAATCCTGAAAAGCACAGCCTCCTGGGAGGTGTTCGAGGGCGGTTTCCGACCCCCTCCAGATGGGCACTGACCCTCAAACAATGCATACTTTTCTCATATGATAGTCAGGTTATCTAAAAGACAGAGAATTATACTGGGGAACAGCACTCTCTGAGTGATACAACAATAAAATGTGCTATACTAGACCTTGACAATGTCATTGAAAATAATTTCCATCTATTTGATTTTAAAAAGGCATGGTACAAAGCACTGCTTCAGCCTTGAAGAAATCAGTAGTCTCTCAGATTAATTTGCATTAATATTTCTGATAGATAATAACCATCCTTTGAAAAATATATTGGTTAAATTACTTGACTTCAGTGGTAAAATAGGACGGTATGAGGCTTCCACCATTCTCCTAGGAAGAGGTGGAGGTGGGTTATGGAGGTTATGGAGGTTATGGAGACAGGGGATCTGTGGCCAGGCCTAAAAAAAATGTAGGCGTATATGACAGGCGCATCCGCACCTCCCCAGGCCCAGCGATGCCACCAAAACCCGAACCGAAAAGATAGAAAGATACCCCTGGATGCGGAGAGGAAATCCTGAAAAGCACAGCCTCCTGGGAGGTGTTCGAGGGCGGTTTCCGACCCCCTCCAGATGGGCATTGCCTCCCAGCGCCACAGCCAGGCCCAAAAAAATGTAGGCGTATATGACAGGCGCATCCGCACCTCCCCAGGCCCAGCGATGCCACCAAAACCCGAACCGAAAAGATAGAAAGATACCCCTGGATGCGGAGAGGAAATCCTGAAAAGCACAGCCTCCTGGGAGGTGTTCGAGGGCGGTTTCCGACCCCCTCCAGATGGGCACTGACCCTCAAACAATGCATACTTTTCTCATATGATAGTCAGGTTATCTAAAAGACAGAGAATTATACTGGGGAACAGCACTCTCTGAGTGATACAACAATAAAATGTGCTATACTAGACCTTGACAATGTCATTGAAAATAATTTCCATCTATTTGATTTTAAAAAGGCATGGTACAAAGCACTGCTTCAGCCTTGAAGAAATCAGTAGTCTCTCAGATTAATTTGCATTAATATTTCTGATAGATAATAACCATCCTTTGAAAAATATATTGGTTAAATTACTTGACTTCAGTGGTAAAATAGGACGGTATGAGGCTTCCACCATTCTCCTAGGAAGAGGTGGAGGTGGGTTATGGAGGTTATGGAGGTTATGGAGACAGGGGATCTGTGGCCAGGCCTAAAAAAAATGTAGGCGTATATGACAGGCGCATCCGCACCTCCCCAGGCCCAGCGATGCCACCAAAACCCGAACCGAAAAGATAGAAAGATACCCCTGGATGCGGAGAGGAAATCCTGAAAAGCACAGCCTCCTGGGAGGTGTTCGAGGGCGGTTTCCGACCCCCTCCAGATGGGCATTGCCTCCCAGCGCCACAGCCAGGCCCAAAAAAATGTAGGCGTATATGACAGGCGCATCCGCACCTCCCCAGGCCCAGCGATGCCACCAAAACCCGAACCGAAAAGATAGAAAGATACCCCTGGATGCGGAGAGGAAATCCTGAAAAGCACAGCCTCCTGGGAGGTGTTCGAGGGCGGTTTCCGACCCCCTCCAGATGGGCACTGACCCTCAAACAATGCATACTTTTCTCATATGATAGTCAGGTTATCTAAAAGACAGAGAATTATACTGGGGAACAGCACTCTCTGAGTGATACAACAATAAAATGTGCTATACTAGACCTTGACAATGTCATTGAAAATAATTTCCATCTATTTGATTTTAAAAAGGCATGGTACAAAGCACTGCTTCAGCCTTGAAGAAATCAGTAGTCTCTCAGATTAATTTGCATTAATATTTCTGATAGATAATAACCATCCTTTGAAAAATATATTGGTTAAATTACTTGACTTCAGTGGTAAAATAGGACGGTATGAGGCTTCCACCATTCTCCTAGGAAGAGGTGGAGGTGGGTTATGGAGGTTATGGAGGTTATGGAGACAGGGGATCTGTGGCCAGGCCTAAAAAAAATGTAGGCGTATATGACAGGCGCATCCGCACCTCCCCAGGCCCAGCGATGCCACCAAAACCCGAACCGAAAGATAGAAAGATACCCCTGGATGCGGAGAGGAAATCCTGAAAAGCACAGCCTCCTGGGAGGTGTTCGAGGGCGGTTTCCGACCCCCTCCAGATGGGCATTGCCTCCCAGCGCCACAGCCAGGCCCAAAAAAATGTAGGCGTATATGACAGGCGCATCCGCACCTCCCCAGGCCCAGCGATGCCACCAAAACCCGAACCGAAAAGATAGAAAGATACCCCTGGATGCGGAGAGGAAATCCTGAAAAGCACAGCCTCCTGGGAGGTGTTCGAGGGCGGTTTCCGACCCCCTCCAGATGGGCACTGACCCTCAAACAATGCATACTTTTCTCATATGATAGTCAGGTTATCTAAAAGACAGAGAATTATACTGGGGAACAGCACTCTCTGAGTGATACAACAATAAAATGTGCTATACTAGACCTTGACAATGTCATTGAAAATAATTTCCATCTATTTGATTTTAAAAAGGCATGGTACAAAGCACTGCTTCAGCCTTGAAGAAATCAGTAGTCTCTCAGATTAATTTGCATTAATATTTCTGATAGATAATAACCATCCTTTGAAAAATATATTGGTTAAATTACTTGACTTCAGTGGTAAAATAGGACGGTATGAGGCTTCCACCATTCTCCTAGGAAGAGGTGGAGGTGGGTTATGGAGGTTATGGAGGTTATGGAGACAGGGGATCTGTGGCCAGGCCTAAAAAAAATGTAGGCGTATATGACAGGCGCATCCGCACCTCCCCAGGCCCAGCGATGCCACCAAAACCCGAACCGAAAAGATAGAAAGATACCCCTGGATGCGGAGAGGAAATCCTGAAAAGCACAGCCTCCTGGGAGGTGTTCGAGGGCGGTTTCCGACCCCCTCCAGATGGGCATTGCCTCCCAGCGCCACAGCCAGGCCCAAAAAAATGTAGGCGTATATGACAGGCGCATCCGCACCTCCCCAGGCCCAGCGATGCCACCAAAACCCGAACCGAAAAGATAGAAAGATACCCCTGGATGCGGAGAGGAAATCCTGAAAAGCACAGCCTCCTGGGAGGTGTTCGAGGGCGGTTTCCGACCCCCTCCAGATGGGCACTGACCCTCAAACAATGCATACTTTTCTCATATGATAGTCAGGTTATCTAAAAGACAGAGAATTATACTGGGGAACAGCACTCTCTGAGTGATACAACAATAAAATGTGCTATACTAGACCTTGACAATGTCATTGAAAATAATTTCCATCTATTTGATTTTAAAAAGGCATGGTACAAAGCACTGCTTCAGCCTTGAAGAAATCAGTAGTCTCTCAGATTAATTTGCATTAATATTTCTGATAGATAATAACCATCCTTTGAAAAATATATTGGTTAAATTACTTGACTTCAGTGGTAAAATAGGACGGTATGAGGCTTCCACCATTCTCCTAGGAAGAGGTGGAGGTGGGTTATGGAGGTTATGGAGGTTATGGAGACAGGGGATCTGTGGCCAGGCCTAAAAAAAATGTAGGCGTATATGACAGGCGCATCCGCACCTCCCCAGGCCCAGCGATGCCACCAAAACCCGAACCGAAAAGATAGAAAGATACCCCTGGATGCGGAGAGGAAATCCTGAAAAGCACAGCCTCCTGGGAGGTGTTCGAGGGCGGTTTCCGACCCCCTCCAGATGGGCATTGCCTCCCAGCGCCACAGCCAGGCCCAAAAAAATGTAGGCGTATATGACAGGCGCATCCGCACCTCCCCAGGCCCAGCGATGCCACCAAAACCCGAACCGAAAAGATAGAAAGATACCCCTGGATGCGGAGAGGAAATCCTGAAAAGCACAGCCTCCTGGGAGGTGTTCGAGGGCGGTTTCCGACCCCCTCCAGATGGGCACTGACCCTCAAACAATGCATACTTTTCTCATATGATAGTCAGGTTATCTAAAAGACAGAGAATTATACTGGGGAACAGCACTCTCTGAGTGATACAACAATAAAATGTGCTATACTAGACCTTGACAATGTCATTGAAAATAATTTCCATCTATTTGATTTTAAAAAGGCATGGTACAAAGCACTGCTTCAGCCTTGAAGAAATCAGTAGTCTCTCAGATTAATTTGCATTAATATTTCTGATAGATAATAACCATCCTTTGAAAAATATATTGGTTAAATTACTTGACTTCAGTGGTAAAATAGGACGGTATGAGGCTTCCACCATTCTCCTAGGAAGAGGTGGAGGTGGGTTATGGAGGTTATGGAGGTTATGGAGACAGGGGATCTGTGGCCAGGCCTAAAAAAAATGTAGGCGTATATGACAGGCGCATCCGCACCTCCCCAGGCCCAGCGATGCCACCAAAACCCGAACCGAAAAGATAGAAAGATACCCCTGGATGCGGAGAGGAAATCCTGAAAAGCACAGCCTCCTGGGAGGTGTTCGAGGGCGGTTTCCGACCCCCTCCAGATGGGCATTGCCTCCCAGCGCCACAGCCAGGCCCAAAAAAATGTAGGCGTATATGACAGGCGCATCCGCACCTCCCCAGGCCCAGCGATGCCACCAAAACCCGAACCGAAAAGATAGAAAGATACCCCTGGATGCGGAGAGGAAATCCTGAAAAGCACAGCCTCCTGGGAGGTGTTCGAGGGCGGTTTCCGACCCCCTCCAGATGGGCACTGACCCTCAAACAATGCATACTTTTCTCATATGATAGTCAGGTTATCTAAAAGACAGAGAATTATACTGGGGAACAGCACTCTCTGAGTGATACAACAATAAAATGTGCTATACTAGACCTTGACAATGTCATTGAAAATAATTTCCATCTATTTGATTTTAAAAAGGCATGGTACAAAGCACTGCTTCAGCCTTGAAGAAATCAGTAGTCTCTCAGATTAATTTGCATTAATATTTCTGATAGATAATAACCATCCTTTGAAAAATATATTGGTTAAATTACTTGACTTCAGTGGTAAAATAGGACGGTATGAGGCTTCCACCATTCTCCTAGGAAGAGGTGGAGGTGGGTTATGGAGGTTATGGAGGTTATGGAGACAGGGGATCTGTGGCCAGGCCTAAAAAAAATGTAGGCGTATATGACAGGCGCATCCGCACCTCCCCAGGCCCAGCGATGCCACCAAAACCCGAACCGAAAAGATAGAAAGATACCCCTGGATGCGGAGAGGAAATCCTGAAAAGCACAGCCTCCTGGGAGGTGTTCGAGGGCGGTTTCCGACCCCCTCCAGATGGGCATTGCCTCCCAGCGCCACAGCCAGGCCCAAAAAAATGTAGGCGTATATGACAGGCGCATCCGCACCTCCCCAGGCCCAGCGATGCCACCAAAACCCGAACCGAAACGATAGAAAGATACCCCTGGATGCGGAGAGGAAATCCTGAAAAGCACAGCCTCCTGGGAGGTGTTCGAGGGCGGTTTCCGACCCCCTCCAGATGGGCACTGACCCTCAAACAATGCATACTTTTCTCATATGATAGTCAGGTTATCTAAAATACAGAGAATTATACTGGGGAACAGCACTCTCTGAGTGATACAACAATAAAATGTGCTATACTAGACCTTGACAATGTCATTGAAAATAATTTCCATCTATTTGATTTTAAAAAGGCATGGTACAAAGCACTGCTTCAGCCTTGAAGAAATCAGTAGTCTCTCAGATTAATTTGCATTAATATTTCTGATAGATAATAACCATCCTTTGAAAAATATATTGGTTAAATTACTTGACTTCAGTGGTAAAATAGGACGGGATGAGGCTTCCACCATTCTCCTAGGAAGAGGTGGAGGTGGGTTATGGAGGTTATGGAGGTTATGGAGACAGGGGATCTGTGGCCAGGCCTAAAAAAAATGTAGGCGTATATGACAGGCGCATCCGCACCTCCCCAGGCCCAGCGATGCCACCAAAACCCGAACCGAAAAGATAGAAAGATACCCCTGGATGCGGAGAGGAAATCCTGAAAAGCACAGCCTCCTGGGAGGTGTTCGAGGGCGGTTTCCGACCCCCTCCAGATGGGCATTGCCTCCCAGCGCCACAGCCAGGCCCAAAAAAATGTAGGCGTATATGACAGGCGCATCCGCACCTCCCCAGGCCCAGCGATGCCACCAAAACCCGAACCGAAAAGATAGAAAGATACCCCTGGATGCGGAGAGGAAATCCTGAAAAGCACAGCCTCCTGGGAGGTGTTCGAGGGCGGTTTCCGACCCCCTCCAGATGGGCACTGACCCTCAAACAATGCATACTTTTCTCATATGATAGTCAGGTTATCTAAAAGACAGAGAATTATTCTGGGGAACAGCACTCTCTGAGTGATACAACAATAAAATGTGCTATACTAGACCTTGACAATGTCATTGAAAATAATTTCCATCTATTTGATTTTAAAAAGGCATGGTACAAAGCACTGCTTCAGCCTTGAAGAAATCAGTAGTCTCTCAGATTAATTTGCATTAATATTTCTGATAGATAATAACCATCCTTTGAAAAATATATTGGTTAAATTACTTGACTTCAGTGGTAAAATAGGACGGTATGAGGCTTCCACCATTCTCCTAGGAAGAGGTGGAGGTGGGTTATGGAGGTTATGGAGGTTATGGAGACAGGGGATCTGTGGCCAGGCCTAAAAAAAATGTAGGCGTATATGACAGGCGCATCCGCACCTCCCCAGGCCCAGCGATGCCACCAAAACCCGAACCGAAAAGATAGAAAGATACCCCTGGATGCGGAGAGGAAATCCTGAAAAGCACAGCCTCCTGGGAGGTGTTCGAGGGCGGTTTCCGACCCCCTCCAGATGGGCATTGCCTCCCAGCGCCACAGCCAGGCCCAAAAAAATGTAGGCGTATATGACAGGCGCATCCGCACCTCCCCAGGCCCAGCGATGCCACCAAAACCCGAACCGAAAAGATAGAAAGATACCCCTGGATGCGGAGAGGAAATCCTGAAAAGCACAGCCTCCTGGGAGGTGTTCGAGGGCGGTTTCCGACCCCCTCCAGATGGGCACTGACCCTCAAACAATGCATACTTTTCTCATATGATAGTCAGGTTATCTAAAAGACAGAGAATTATACTGGGGAACAGCACTCTCTGAGTGATACAACAATAAAATGTGCTATACTAGACCTTGACAATGTCATTGAAAATAATTTCCATCTATTTGATTTTAAAAAGGCATGGTACAAAGCACTGCTTCAGCCTTGAAGAAATCAGTAGTCTCTCAGATTAATTTGCATTAATATTTCTGATAGATAATAACCATCCTTTGAAAAATATATTGGTTAAATTACTTGACTTCAGTGGTAAAATAGGACGGTATGAGGCTTCCACCATTCTCCTAGGAAGAGGTGGAGGTGGGTTATGGAGGTTATGGAGGTTATGGAGACAGGGGATCTGTGGCCAGGCCTAAAAAAAATGTAGGCGTATATGACAGGCGCATCCGCACCTCCCCAGGCCCAGCGATGCCACCAAAACCCGAACCGAAAAGATAGAAAGATACCCCTGGATGCGGAGAGGAAATCCTGAAAAGCACAGCCTCCTGGGAGGTGTTCGAGGGCGGTTTCCGACCCCCTCCAGATGGGCATTGCCTCCCAGCGCCACAGCCAGGCCCAAAAAAATGTAGGCGTATATGACAGGCGCATCCGCACCTCCCCAGGCCCAGCGATGCCACCAAAACCCGAACCGAAAAGATAGAAAGATACCCCTGGATGCGGAGAGGAAATCCTGAAAAGCACAGCCTCCTGGGAGGTGTTCGAGGGCGGTTTCCGACCCCCTCCAGATGGGCACTGACCCTCAAACAATGCATACTTTTCTCATATGATAGTCAGGTTATCTAAAAGACAGAGAATTATACTGGGGAACAGCACTCTCTGAGTGATACAACAATAAAATGTGCTATACTAGACCTTGACAATGTCATTGAAAATAATTTCCATCTATTTGATTTTAAAAAGGCATGGTACAAAGCACTGCTTCAGCCTTGAAGAAATCAGTAGTCTCTCAGATTAATTTGCATTAATATTTCTGATAGATAATAACCATCCTTTGAAAAATATATTGGTTAAATTACTTGACTTCAGTGGTAAAATAGGACGGTATGAGGCTTCCACCATTCTCCTAGGAAGAGGTGGAGGTGGGTTATGGAGGTTATGGAGGTTATGGAGACAGGGGATCTGTGGCCAGGCCTAAAAAAAATGTAGGCGTATATGACAGGCGCATCCGCACCTCCCCAGGCCCAGCGATGCCACCAAAACCCGAACCGAAAAGATAGAAAGATACCCCTGGATGCGGAGAGGAAATCCTGAAAAGCACAGCCTCCTGGGAGGTGTTCGAGGGCGGTTTCCGACCCCCTCCAGATGGGCATTGCCTCCCAGCGCCACAGCCAGGCCCAAAAAAATGTAGGCGTATATGACAGGCGCATCCGCACCTCCCCAGGCCCAGCGATGCCACCAAAACCCGAACCGAAAAGATAGAAAGATACCCCTGGATGCGGAGAGGAAATCCTGAAAAGCACAGCCTCCTGGGAGGTGTTCGAGGGCGGTTTCCGACCCCCTCCAGATGGGCACTGACCCTCAAACAATGCATACTTTTCTCATATGATAGTCAGGTTATCTAAAAGACAGAGAATTATACTGGGGAACAGCACTCTCTGAGTGATACAACAATAAAATGTGCTATACTAGACCTTGACAATGTCATTGAAAATAATTTCCATCTATTTGATTTTAAAAAGGCATGGTACAAAGCACTGCTTCAGCCTTGAAGAAATCAGTAGTCTCTCAGATTAATTTGCATTAATATTTCTGATAGATAATAACCATCCTATGAAAAATATATTGGTTAAATTACTTGACTTCAGTGGTAAAATAGGACGGTATGAGGCTTCCACCATTCTCCTAGGAAGAGGTGGAGGTGGGTTATGGAGGTTATGGAGGTTATGGAGACAGGGGATCTGTGGCCAGGCCTAAAAAAAATGTAGGCGTATATGACAGGCGCATCCGCACCTCCCCAGGCCCAGCGATGCCACCAAAACCCGAACCGAAAAGATAGAAAGATACCCCTGGATGCGGAGAGGAAATCCTGAAAAGCACAGCCTCCTGGGAGGTGTTCGAGGGCGGTTTCCGACCCCCTCCAGATGGGCATTGCCTCCCAGCGCCACAGCCAGGCCCAAAAAAATGTAGGCGTATATGACAGGCGCATCCGCACCTCCCCAGGCCCAGCGATGCCACCAAAACCCGAACCGAAAAGATAGAAAGATACCCCTGGATGCGGAGAGGAAATCCTGAAAAGCACAGCCTCCTGGGAGGTGTTCGAGGGCGGTTTCCGACCCCCTCCAGATGGGCACTGACCCTCAAACAATGCATACTTTTCTCATATGATAGTCAGGTTATCTAAAAGACAGAGAATTATACTGGGGAACAGCACTCTCTGAGTGATACAACAATAAAATGTGCTATACTAGACCTTGACAATGTCATTGAAAATAATTTCCATCTATTTGATTTTAAAAAGGCATGGTACAAAGCACTGCTTCAGCCTTGAAGAAATCAGTAGTCTCTCAGATTAATTTGCATTAATATTTCTGATAGATAATAACCATCCTTTGAAAAATATATTGGTTAAATTACTTGACTTCAGTGGTAAAATAGGACGGTATGAGGCTTCCACCATTCTCCTAGGAAGAGGTGGAGGTGGGTTATGGAGGTTATGGAGGTTATGGAGACAGGGGATCTGTGGCCAGGCCTAAAAAAAATGTAGGCGTATATGACAGGCGCATCCGCACCTCCCCAGGCCCAGCGATGCCACCAAAACCCGAACCGAAAAGATAGAAAGATACCCCTGGATGCGGAGAGGAAATCCTGAAAAGCACAGCCTCCTGGGAGGTGTTCGAGGGCGGTTTCCGACCCCCTCCAGATGGGCATTGCCTCCCAGCGCCACAGCCAGGCCCAAAAAAATGTAGGCGTATATGACAGGCGCATCCGCACCTCCCCAGGCCCAGCGATGCCACCAAAACCCGAACCGAAAAGATAGAAAGATACCCCTGGATGCGGAGAGGAAATCCTGAAAAGCACAGCCTCCTGGGAGGTGTTCGAGGGCGGTTTCCGACCCCCTCCAGATGGGCACTGACCCTCAAACAATGCATACTTTTCTCATATGATAGTCAGGTTATCTAAAAGACAGAGAATTATACTGGGGAACAGCACTCTCTGAGTGATACAACAATAAAATGTGCTATACTAGACCTTGACAATGTCATTGAAAATAATTTCCATCTATTTGATTTTAAAAAGGCATGGTACAAAGCACTGCTTCAGCCTTGAAGAAATCAGTAGTCTCTCAGATTAATTTGCATTAATATTTCTGATAGATAATAACCATCCTTTGAAAAATATATTGGTTAAATTACTTGACTTCAGTGGTAAAATAGGACGGTATGAGGCTTCCACCATTCTCCTAGGAAGAGGTGGAGGTGGGTTATGGAGGTTATGGAGGTTATGGAGACAGGGGATCTGTGGCCAGGCCTAAAAAAAATGTAGGCGTATATGACAGGCGCATCCGCACCTCCCCAGGCCCAGCGATGCCACCAAAACCCGAACCGAAAAGATAGAAAGATACCCCTGGATGCGGAGAGGAAATCCTGAAAAGCACAGCCTCCTGGGAGGTGTTCGAGGGCGGTTTCCGACCCCCTCCAGATGGGCATTGCCTCCCAGCGCCACAGCCAGGCCCAAAAAAATGTAGGCGTATATGACAGGCGCATCCGCACCTCCCCAGGCCCAGCGATGCCACCAAAACCCGAACCGAAAAGATAGAAAGATACCCCTGGATGCGGAGAGGACATCCTGAAAAGCACAGCCTCCTGGGAGGTGTTCGAGGGCGGTTTCCGACCCCCTCCAGATGGGCACTGACCCTCAAACAATGCATACTTTTCTCATATGATAGTCAGGTTATCTAAAAGACAGAGAATTATACTGGGGAACAGCACTCTCTGAGTGATACAACAATAAAATGTGCTATACTAGACCTTGACAATGTCATTGAAAATAATTTCCATCTATTTGATTTTAAAAAGGCATGGTACAAAGCACTGCTTCAGCCTTGAAGAAATCAGTAGTCTCTCAGATTAATTTGCATTAATATTTCTGATAGATAATAACCATCCTTTGAAAAATATATTGGTTAAATTACTTGACTTCAGTGGTAAAATAGGACGGTATGAGGCTTCCACCATTCTCCTAGGAAGAGGTGGAGGTGGGTTATGGAGGTTATGGAGGTTATGGAGACAGGGGATCTGTGGCCAGGCCTAAAAAAAATGTAGGCGTATATGACAGGCGCATCCGCACCTCCCCAGGCCCAGCGATGCCACCAAAACCCGAACCGAAAAGATAGAAAGATACCCCTGGATGCGGAGAGGAAATCCTGAAAAGCACAGCCTCCTGGGAGGTGTTCGAGGGCGGTTTCCGACCCCCTCCAGATGGGCATTGCCTCCCAGCGCCACAGCCAGGCCCAAAAAAATGTAGGCGTATATGACAGGCGCATCCGCACCTCCCCAGGCCCAGCGATGCCACCAAAACCCGAACCGAAAAGATAGAAAGATACCCCTGGATGCGGAGAGGAAATCCTGAAAAGCACAGCCTCCTGGGAGGTGTTCGAGGGCGGTTTCCGACCCCCTCCAGATGGGCACTGACCCTCAAACAATGCATACTTTTCTCATATGATAGTCAGGTTATCTAAAAGACAGAGAATTATACTGGGGAACAGCACTCTCTGAGTGATACAACAATAAAATGTGCTATACTAGACCTTGACAATGTCATTGAAAATAATTTCCATCTATTTGATTTTAAAAAGGCATGGTACAAAGCACTGCTTCAGCCTTGAAGAAATCAGTAGTCTCTCAGATTAATTTGCATTAATATTTCTGATAGATAATAACCATCCTTTGAAAAATATATTGGTTAAATTACTTGACTTCAGTGGTAAAATAGGACGGTATGAGGCTTCCACCATTCTCCTAGGAAGAGGTGGAGGTGGGTTATGGAGGTTATGGAGGTTATGGAGACAGGGGATCTGTGGCCAGGCCTAAAAAAAATGTAGGCGTATATGACAGGCGCATCCGCACCTCCCCAGGCCCAGCGATGCCACCAAAACCCGAACCGAAAAGATAGAAAGATACCCCTGGATGCGGAGAGGAAATCCTGAAAAGCACAGCCTCCTGGGAGGTGTTCGAGGGCGGTTTCCGACCCCCTCCAGATGGGCATTGCCTCCCAGCGCCACAGCCAGGCCCAAAAAAATGTAGGCGTATATGACAGGCGCATCCGCACCTCCCCAGGCCCAGCGATGCCACCAAAACCCGAACCGAAAAGATAGAAAGATACCCCTGGATGCGGAGAGGAAATCCTGAAAAGCACAGCCTCCTGGGAGGTGTTCGAGGGCGGTTTCCGACCCCCTCCAGATGGGCACTGACCCTCAAACAATGCATACTTTTCTCATATGATAGTCAGGTTATCTAAAAGACAGAGAATTATACTGGGGAACAGCACTCTCTGAGTGATACAACAATAAAATGTGCTATACTAGACCTTGACAATGTCATTGAAAATAATTTCCATCTATTTGATTTTAAAAAGGCATGGTACAAAGCACTGCTTCAGCCTTGAAGAAATCAGTAGTCTCTCAGATTAATTTGCATTAATATTTCTGATAGATAATAACCATCCTTTGAAAAATATATTGGTTAAATTACTTGACTTCAGTGGTAAAATAGGACGGTATGAGGCTTCCACCATTCTCCTAGGAAGAGGTGGAGGTGGGTTATGGAGGTTATGGAGGTTATGGAGACAGGGGATCTGTGGCCAGGCCTAAAAAAAATGTAGGCGTATATGACAGGCGCATCCGCACCTCCCCAGGCCCAGCGATGCCACCAAAACCCGAACCGAAAAGATAGAAAGATACCCCTGGATGCGGAGAGGAAATCCTGAAAAGCACAGCCTCCTGGGAGGTGTTCGAGGGCGGTTTCCGACCCCCTCCAGATGGGCATTGCCTCCCAGCGCCACAGCCAGGCCCAAAAAAATGTAGGCGTATATGACAGGCGCATCCGCACCTCCCCAGGCCCAGCGATGCCACCAAAACCCGAACCGAAAAGATAGAAAGATACCCCTGGATGCGGAGAGGAAATCCTGAAAAGCACAGCCTCCTGGGAGGTGTTCGAGGGCGGTTTCCGACCCCCTCCAGATGGGCACTGACCCTCAAACAATGCATACTTTTCTCATATGATAGTCAGGTTATCTAAAAGACAGAGAATTATACTGGGGAACAGCACTCTCTGAGTGATACAACAATAAAATGTGCTATACTAGACCTTGACAATGTCATTGAAAATAATTTCCATCTATTTGATTTTAAAAAGGCATGGTACAAAGCACTGCTTCAGCCTTGAAGAAATCAGTAGTCTCTCAGATTAATTTGCATTAATATTTCTGATAGATAATAACCATCCTATGAAAAATATATTGGTTAAATTACTTGACTTCAGTGGTAAAATAGGACGGTATGAGGCTTCCACCATTCTCCTAGGAAGAGGTGGAGGTGGGTTATGGAGGTTATGGAGGTTATGGAGACAGGGGATCTGTGGCCAGGCCTAAAAAAAATGTAGGCGTATATGACAGGCGCATCCGCACCTCCCCAGGCCCAGCGATGCCACCAAAACCCGAACCGAAAAGATAGAAAGATACCCCTGGATGCGGAGAGGAAATCCTGAAAAGCACAGCCTCCTGGGAGGTGTTCGAGGGCGGTTTCCGACCCCCTCCAGATGGGCATTGCCTCCCAGCGCCACAGCCAGGCCCAAAAAAATGTAGGCGTATATGACAGGCGCATCCGCACCTCCCCAGGCCCAGCGATGCCACCAAAACCCGAACCGAAAAGATAGAAAGATACCCCTGGATGCGGAGAGGAAATCCTGAAAAGCACAGCCTCCTGGGAGGTGTTCGAGGGCGGTTTCCGACCCCCTCCAGATGGGCACTGACCCTCAAACAATGCATACTTTTCTCATATGATAGTCAGGTTATCTAAAAGACAGAGAATTATACTGGGGAACAGCACTCTCTGAGTGATACAACAATAAAATGTGCTATACTAGACCTTGACAATGTCATTGAAAATAATTTCCATCTATTTGATTTTAAAAAGGCATGGTACAAAGCACTGCTTCAGCCTTGAAGAAATCAGTAGTCTCTCAGATTAATTTGCATTAATATTTCTGATAGATAATAACCATCCTTTGAAAAATATATTGGTTAAATTACTTGACTTCAGTGGTAAAATAGGACGGTATGAGGCTTCCACCATTCTCCTAGGAAGAGGTGGAGGTGGGTTATGGAGGTTATGGAGGTTATGGAGACAGGGGATCTGTGGCCAGGCCTAAAAAAAATGTAGGCGTATATGACAGGCGCATCCGCACCTCCCCAGGCCCAGCGATGCCACCAAAACCCGAACCGAAAAGATAGAAAGATACCCCTGGATGCGGAGAGGAAATCCTGAAAAGCACAGCCTCCTGGGAGGTGTTCGAGGGCGGTTTCCGACCCCCTCCAGATGGGCATTGCCTCCCAGCGCCACAGCCAGGCCCAAAAAAATGTAGGCGTATATGACAGGCGCATCCGCACCTCCCCAGGCCCAGCGATGCCACCAAAACCCGAACCGAAAAGATAGAAAGATACCCCTGGATGCGGAGAGGAAATCCTGAAAAGCACAGCCTCCTGGGAGGTGTTCGAGGGCGGTTTCCGACCCCCTCCAGATGGGCACTGACCCTCAAACAATGCATACTTTTCTCATATGATAGTCAGGTTATCTAAAAGACAGAGAATTATACTGGGGAACAGCACTCTCTGAGTGATACAACAATAAAATGTGCTATACTAGACCTTGACAATGTCATTGAAAATAATTTCCATCTATTTGATTTTAAAAAGGCATGGTACAAAGCACTGCTTCAGCCTTGAAGAAATCAGTAGTCTCTCAGATTAATTTGCATTAATATTTCTGATAGATAATAACCATCCTTTGAAAAATATATTGGTTAAATTACTTGACTTCAGTGGTAAAATAGGACGGTATGAGGCTTCCACCATTCTCCTAGGAAGAGGTGGAGGTGGGTTATGGAGGTTATGGAGGTTATGGAGACAGGGGATCTGTGGCCAGGCCTAAAAAAAATGTAGGCGTATATGACAGGCGCATCCGCACCTCCCCAGGCCCAGCGATGCCACCAAAACCCGAACCGAAAAGATAGAAAGATACCCCTGGATGCGGAGAGGAAATCCTGAAAAGCACAGCCTCCTGGGAGGTGTTCGAGGGCGGTTTCCGACCCCCTCCAGATGGGCATTGCCTCCCAGCGCCACAGCCAGGCCCAAAAAAATGTAGGCGTATATGACAGGCGCATCCGCACCTCCCCAGGCCCAGCGATGCCACCAAAACCCGAACCGAAAAGATAGAAAGATACCCCTGGATGCGGAGAGGAAATCCTGAAAAGCACAGCCTCCTGGGAGGTGTTCGAGGGCGGTTTCCGACCCCCTCCAGATGGGCACTGACCCTCAAACAATGCATACTTTTCTCATATGATAGTCAGGTTATCTAAAAGACAGAGAATTATACTGGGGAACAGCACTCTCTGAGTGATACAACAATAAAATGTGCTATACTAGACCTTGACAATGTCATTGAAAATAATTTCCATCTATTTGATTTTAAAAAGGCATGGTACAAAGCACTGCTTCAGCCTTGAAGAAATCAGTAGTCTCTCAGATTAATTTGCATTAATATTTCTGATAGATAATAACCATCCTTTGAAAAATATATTGGTTAAATTACTTGACTTCAGTGGTAAAATAGGACGGTATGAGGCTTCCACCATTCTCCTAGGAAGAGGTGGAGGTGGGTTATGGAGGTTATGGAGGTTATGGAGACAGGGGATCTGTGGCCAGGCCTAAAAAAAATGTAGGCGTATATGACAGGCGCATCCGCACCTCCCCAGGCCCAGCGATGCCACCAAAACCCGAACCGAAAAGATAGAAAGATACCCCTGGATGCGGAGAGGAAATCCTGAAAAGCACAGCCTCCTGGGAGGTGTTCGAGGGCGGTTTCCGACCCCCTCCAGATGGGCATTGCCTCCCAGCGCCACAGCCAGGCCCAAAAAAATGTAGGCGTATATGACAGGCGCATCCGCACCTCCCCAGGCCCAGCGATGCCACCAAAACCCGAACCGAAAAGATAGAAAGATACCCCTGGATGCGGAGAGGAAATCCTGAAAAGCACAGCCTCCTGGGAGGTGTTCGAGGGCGGTTTCCGACCCCCTCCAGATGGGCACTGACCCTCAAACAATGCATACTTTTCTCATATGATAGTCAGGTTATCTAAAAGACAGAGAATTATACTGGGGAACAGCACTCTCTGAGTGATACAACAATAAAATGTGCTATACTAGACCTTGACAATGTCATTGAAAATAATTTCCATCTATTTGATTTTAAAAAGGCATGGTACAAAGCACTGCTTCAGCCTTGAAGAAATCAGTAGTCTCTCAGATTAATTTGCATTAATATTTCTGATAGATAATAACCATCCTTTGAAAAATATATTGGTTAAATTACTTGACTTCAGTGGTAAAATAGGACGGTATGAGGCTTCCACCATTCTCCTAGGAAGAGGTGGAGGTGGGTTATGGAGGTTATGGAGGTTATGGAGACAGGGGATCTGTGGCCAGGCCTAAAAAAAATGTAGGCGTATATGACAGGCGCATCCGCACCTCCCCAGGCCCAGCGATGCCACCAAAACCCGAACCGAAAAGATAGAAAGATACCCCTGGATGCGGAGAGGAAATCCTGAAAAGCACAGCCTCCTGGGAGGTGTTCGAGGGCGGTTTCCGACCCCCTCCAGATGGGCATTGCCTCCCAGCGCCACAGCCAGGCCCAAAAAAATGTAGGCGTATATGACAGGCGCATCCGCACCTCCCCAGGCCCAGCGATGCCACCAAAACCCGAACCGAAAAGATAGAAAGATACCCCTGGATGCGGAGAGGAAATCCTGAAAAGCACAGCCTCCTGGGAGGTGTTCGAGGGCGGTTTCCGACCCCCTCCAGATGGGCACTGACCCTCAAACAATGCATACTTTTCTCATATGATAGTCAGGTTATCTAAAAGACAGAGAATTATACTGGGGAACAGCACTCTCTGAGTGATACAACAATAAAATGTGCTATACTAGACCTTGACAATGTCATTGAAAATAATTTCCATCTATTTGATTTTAAAAAGGCATGGTACAAAGCACTGCTTCAGCCTTGAAGAAATCAGTAGTCTCTCAGATTAATTTGCATTAATATTTCTGATAGATAATAACCATCCTTTGAAAAATATATTGGTTAAATTACTTGACTTCAGTGGTAAAATAGGACGGTATGAGGCTTCCACCATTCTCCTAGGAAGAGGTGGAGGTGGGTTATGGAGGTTATGGAGGTTATGGAGACAGGGGATCTGTGGCCAGGCCTAAAAAAAATGTAGGCGTATATGACAGGCGCATCCGCACCTCCCCAGGCCCAGCGATGCCACCAAAACCCGAACCGAAAAGATAGAAAGATACCCCTGGATGCGGAGAGGAAATCCTGAAAAGCACAGCCTCCTGGGAGGTGTTCGAGGGCGGTTTCCGACCCCCTCCAGATGGGCATTGCCTCCCAGCGCCACAGCCAGGCCCAAAAAAATGTAGGCGTATATGACAGGCGCATCCGCACCTCCCCAGGCCCAGCGATGCCACCAAAACCCGAACCGAAAAGATAGAAAGATACCCCTGGATGCGGAGAGGAAATCCTGAAAAGCACAGCCTCCTGGGAGGTGTTCGAGGGCGGTTTCCGACCCCCTCCAGATGGGCACTGACCCTCAAACAATGCATACTTTTCTCATATGATAGTCAGGTTATCTAAAAGACAGAGAATTATACTGGGGAACAGCACTCTCTGAGTGATACAACAATAAAATGTGCTATACTAGACCTTGACAATGTCATTGAAAATAATTTCCATCTATTTGATTTTAAAAAGGCATGGTACAAAGCACTGCTTCAGCCTTGAAGAAATCAGTAGTCTCTCAGATTAATTTGCATTAATATTTCTGATAGATAATAACCATCCTTTGAAAAATATATTGGTTAAATTACTTGACTTCAGTGGTAAAATAGGACGGTATGAGGCTTCCACCATTCTCCTAGGAAGAGGTGGAGGTGGGTTATGGAGGTTATGGAGGTTATGGAGACAGGGGATCTGTGGCCAGGCCTAAAAAAAATGTAGGCGTATATGACAGGCGCATCCGCACCTCCCCAGGCCCAGCGATGCCACCAAAACCCGAACCGAAAAGATAGAAAGATACCCCTGGATGCGGAGAGGAAATCCTGAAAAGCACAGCCTCCTGGGAGGTGTTCGAGGGCGGTTTCCGACCCCCTCCAGATGGGCATTGCCTCCCAGCGCCACAGCCAGGCCCAAAAAAATGTAGGCGTATATGACAGGCGCATCCGCACCTCCCCAGGCCCAGCGATGCCACCAAAACCCGAACCGAAAAGATAGAAAGATACCCCTGGATGCGGAGAGGAAATCCTGAAAAGCACAGCCTCCTGGGAGGTGTTCGAGGGCGGTTTCCGACCCCCTCCAGATGGGCACTGACCCTCAAACAATGCATACTTTTCTCATATGATAGTCAGGTTATCTAAAAGACAGAGAATTATACTGGGGAACAGCACTCTCTGAGTGATACAACAATAAAATGTGCTATACTAGACCTTGACAATGTCATTGAAAATAATTTCCATCTATTTGATTTTAAAAAGGCATGGTACAAAGCACTGCTTCAGCCTTGAAGAAATCAGTAGTCTCTCAGATTAATTTGCATTAATATTTCTGATAGATAATAACCATCCTTTGAAAAATATATTGGTTAAATTACTTGACTTCAGTGGTAAAATAGGACGGTATGAGGCTTCCACCATTCTCCTAGGAAGAGGTGGAGGTGGGTTATGGAGGTTATGGAGGTTATGGAGACAGGGGATCTGTGGCCAGGCCTAAAAAAAATGTAGGCGTATATGACAGGCGCATCCGCACCTCCCCAGGCCCAGCGATGCCACCAAAACCCGAACCGAAAAGATAGAAAGATACCCCTGGATGCGGAGAGGAAATCCTGAAAAGCACAGCCTCCTGGGAGGTGTTCGAGGGCGGTTTCCGACCCCCTCCAGATGGGCATTGCCTCCCAGCGCCACAGCCAGGCCCAAAAAAATGTAGGCGTATATGACAGGCGCATCCGCACCTCCCCAGGCCCAGCGATG
This sequence comes from Lepidonotus clava, assembly GCA_936440205.1. Lineage (NCBI taxonomy): Eukaryota > Metazoa > Annelida > Polychaeta > Phyllodocida > Polynoidae > Lepidonotus > Lepidonotus clava. The sequence continues at coordinate 51,580,457 of OW387144.1, forward strand.
CCACCAAAACCCGAACCGAAAAGATAGAAAGATACCCCTGGATGCGGAGAGGAAATCCTGAAAAGCACAGCCTCCTGGGAGGTGTTCGAGGGCGGTTTCCGACCCCCTCCAGATGGGCACTGACCCTCAAACAATGCATACTTTTCTCATATGATAGTCAGGTTATCTAAAAGACAGAGAATTATACTGGGGAACAGCACTCTCTGAGTGATACAACAATAAAATGTGCTATACTAGACCTTGACAATGTCATTGAAAATAATTTCCATCTATTTGATTTTAAAAAGGCATGGTACAAAGCACTGCTTCAGCCTTGAAGAAATCAGTAGTCTCTCAGATTAATTTGCATTAATATTTCTGATAGATAATAACCATCCTTTGAAAAATATATTGGTTAAATTACTTGACTTCAGTGGTAAAATAGGACGGTATGAGGCTTCCACCATTCTCCTAGGAAGAGGTGGAGGTGGGTTATGGAGGTTATGGAGGTTATGGAGACAGGGGATCTGTGGCCAGGCCTAAAAAAAATGTAGGCGTATATGACAGGCGCATCCGCACCTCCCCAGGCCCAGCGATGCCACCAAAACCCGAACCGAAAAGATAGAAAGATACCCCTGGATGCGGAGAGGAAATCCTGAAAAGCACAGCCTCCTGGGAGGTGTTCGAGGGCGGTTTCCGACCCCCTCCAGATGGGCATTGCCTCCCAGCGCCACAGCCAGGCCCAAAAAAATGTAGGCGTATATGACAGGCGCATCCGCACCTCCCCAGGCCCAGCGATGCCACCAAAACCCGAACCGAAAAGATAGAAAGATACCCCTGGATGCGGAGAGGAAATCCTGAAAAGCACAGCCTCCTGGGAGGTGTTCGAGGGCGGTTTCCGACCCCCTCCAGATGGGCACTGACCCTCAAACAATGCATACTTTTCTCATATGATAGTCAGGTTATCTAAAAGACAGAGAATTATACTGGGGAACAGCACTCTCTGAGTGATACAACAATAAAATGTGCTATACTAGACCTTGACAATGTCATTGAAAATAATTTCCATCTATTTGATTTTAAAAAGGCATGGTACAAAGCACTGCTTCAGCCTTGAAGAAATCAGTAGTCTCTCAGATTAATTTGCATTAATATTTCTGATAGATAATAACCATCCTTTGAAAAATATATTGGTTAAATTACTTGACTTCAGTGGTAAAATAGGACGGTATGAGGCTTCCACCATTCTCCTAGGAAGAGGTGGAGGTGGGTTATGGAGGTTATGGAGGTTATGGAGACAGGGGATCTGTGGCCAGGCCTAAAAAAAATGTAGGCGTACATGACAGGCGCATCCGCACCTCCCCAGGCCCAGCGATGCCACCAAAACCCGAACCGAAAAGATAGAAAGATACCCCTGGATGCGGAGAGGAAATCCTGAAAAGCACAGCCTCCTGGGAGGTGTTCGAGGGCGGTTTCCGACCCCCTCCAGATGGGCATTGCCTCCCAGCGCCACAGCCAGGCCCAAAAAAATGTAGGCGTATATGACAGGCGCATCCGCACCTCCCCAGGCCCAGCGATGCCACCAAAACCCGAACCGAAAAGATAGAAAGATACCCCTGGATGCGGAGAGGAAATCCTGAAAAGCACAGCCTGCTGGGAGGTGTTCGAGGGCGGTTTCCGACCCCCTCCAGATGGGCACTGACCCTCAAACAATGCATACTTTTCTCATATGATAGTCAGGTTATCTAAAAGACAGAGAATTATACTGGGGAACAGCACTCTCTGAGTGATACAACAATAAAATGTGCTATACTAGACCTTGACAATGTCATTGAAAATAATTTCCATCTATTTGATTTTAAAAAGGCATGGTACAAAGCACTGCTTCAGCCTTGAAGAAATCAGTAGTCTCTCAGATTAATTTGCATTAATATTTCTGATAGATAATAACCATCCTTTGAAAAATATATTGGTTAAATTACTTGACTTCAGTGGTAAAATAGGACGGTATGAGGCTTCCACCATTCTCCTAGGAAGAGGTGGAGGTGGGTTATGGAGGTTATGGAGGTTATGGAGACAGGGGATCTGTGGCCAGGCCTAAAAAAAATGTAGGCGTACATGACAGGCGCATCCGCACCTCCCCAGGCCCAGCGATGCCACCAAAACCCGAACCGAAAAGATAGAAAGATACCCCTGGATGCGGAGAGGAAATCCTGAAAAGCACAGCCTCCTGGGAGGTGTTCGAGGGCGGTTTCCGACCCCCTCCAGATGGGCATTGCCTCCCATCGCCACAGCCAGGCCCAAAAAAATGTAGGCGTATATGACAGGCGCATCCGCACCTCCCCAGGCCCAGCGATGCCACCAAAACCCGAACCGAAAAGATAGAAAGATACCCCTGGATGCGGAGAGGAAATCCTGAAAAGCACAGCCTCCTGGGAGGTGTTCGAGGGCGGTTTCCGACCCCCTCCAGATGGGCACTGACCCTCAAACAATGCATACTTTTCTCATATGATAGTCAGGTTATCTAAAAGACAGAGAATTATACTGGGGAACAGCACTCTCTGAGTGATACAACAATAAAATGTGCTATACTAGACCTTGACAATGTCATTGAAAATAATTTCCATCTATTTGATTTTAAAAAGGCATGGTACAAAGCACTGCTTCAGCCTTGAAGAAATCAGTAGTCTCTCAGATTAATTTGCATTAATATTTCTGATAGATAATAACCATCCTTTGAAAAATATATTGGTTAAATTACTTGACTTCAGTGGTAAAATAGGACGGTATGAGGCTTCCACCATTCTCCTAGGAAGAGGTGGAGGTGGGTTATGGAGGTTATGGAGGTTATGGAGACAGGGGATCTGTGGCCAGGCCTAAAAAAAATGTAGGCGTATATGACAGGCGCATCCGCACCTCCCCAGGCCCAGCGATGCCACCAAAACCCGAACCGAAAAGATAGAAAGATACCCCTGGATGCGGAGAGGAAATCCTGAAAAGCACAGCCTCCTGGGAGGTGTTCGAGGGCGGTTTCCGACCCCCTCCAGATGGGCATTGCCTCCCAGCGCCACAGCCAGGCCCAAAAAAATGTAGGCGTATATGACAGGCGCATCCGCACCTCCCCAGGCCCAGCGATGCCACCAAAACCCGAACCGAAAAGATAGAAAGATACCCCTGGATGCGGAGAGGAAATCCTGAAAAGCACAGCCTCCTGGGAGGTGTTCGAGGGCGGTTTCCGACCCCCTCCAGATGGGCACTGACCCTCAAACAATGCATACTTTTCTCATATGATAGTCAGGTTATCTAAAAGACAGAGAATTATACTGGGGAACAGCACTCTCTGAGTGATACAACAATAAAATGTGCTATACTAGACCTTGACAATGTCATTGAAAATAATTTCCATCTATTTGATTTTAAAAAGGCATGGTACAAAGCACTGCTTCAGCCTTGAAGAAATCAGTAGTCTCTCAGATTAATTTGCATTAATATTTCTGATAGATAATAACCATCCTTTGAAAAATATATTGGTTAAATTACTTGACTTCAGTGGTAAAATAGGATGGTATGAGGCTTCCACCATTCTCCTAGGAAGAGGTGGAGGTGGGTTATGGAGGTTATGGAGGTTATGGAGACAGGGGATCTGTGGCCAGGCCCAAAAAAAATGTAGGCGTATATGACAGGCGCATCCGCACCTCCCCAGGCCCAGCGATGCCACCAAAACCCGAACCGAAAAGATAGAAAGATACCCCTGGATGCGGAGAGGAAATCCTGAAAAGCACAGCCTCCTGGGAGGTGTTCGAGGGCGGTTTCCGACCCCCTCCAGATGGGCATTGCCTCCCAGCGCCACAGCCAGGCCCAAAAAAATGTAGGCGTATATGACAGGCGCATCCGCACCTCCCCAGGCCCAGCGATGCCACCAAAACCCGAACCGAAAAGATAGAAAGATACCCCTGGATGCGGAGAGGAAATCCTGAAAAGCACAGCCTCCTGGGAGGTGTTCGAGGGCGGTTTCCGACCCCCTCCAGATGGGCACTGACCCTCAAACAATGCATACTTTTCTCATATGATAGTCAGGTTATCTAAAAGACAGAGAATTATACTGGGGAACAGCACTCTCTGAGTGATACAACAATAAAATGTGCTATACTAGACCTTGACAATGTCATTGAAAATAATTTCCATCTATTTGATTTTAAAAAGGCATGGTACAAAGCACTGCTTCAGCCTTGAAGAAATCAGTAGTCTCTCAGATTAATTTGCATTAATATTTCTGATAGATAATAACCATCCTTTGAAAAATATATTGGTTAAATTACTTGACTTCAGTGGTAAAATAGGACGGTATGAGGCTTCCACCATTCTCCTAGGAAGAGGTGGAGGTGGGTTATGGAGGTTATGGAGGTTATGGAGACAGGGGATCTGTGGCCAGGCCTAAAAAAAATGTAGGCGTATATGACAGGCGCATCCGCACCTCCCCAGGCCCAGCGATGCCACCAAAACCCGAACCGAAAAGATAGAAAGATACCCCTGGATGCGGAGAGGAAATCCTGAAAAGCACAGCCTCCTGGGAGGTGTTCGAGGGCGGTTTCCGACCCCCTCCAGATGGGCATTGCCTCCCAGCGCCACAGCCAGGCCCAAAAAAATGTAGGCGTATATGACAGGCGCATCCGCACCTCCCCAGGCCCAGCGATGCCACCAAAACCCGAACCGAAAAGATAGAAAGATACCCCTGGATGCGGAGAGGAAATCCTGAAAAGCACAGCCTCCTGGGAGGTGTTCGAGGGCGGTTTCCGACCCCCTCCAGATGGGCACTGACCCTCAAACAATGCATACTTTTCTCATATGATAGTCAGGTTATCTAAAAGACAGAGAATTATACTGGGGAACAGCACTCTCTGAGTGATACAACAATAAAATGTGCTATACTAGACCTTGACAATGTCATTGAAAATAATTTCCATCTATTTGATTTTAAAAAGGCATGGTACAAAGCACTGCTTCAGCCTTGAAGAAATCAGTAGTCTCTCAGATTAATTTGCATTAATATTTCTGATAGATAATAACCATCCTTTGAAAAATATATTGGTTAAATTACTTGACTTCAGTGGTAAAATAGGATGGTATGAGGCTTCCACCATTCTCCTAGGAAGAGGTGGAGGTGGGTTATGGAGGTTATGGAGGTTATGGAGACAGGGGATCTGTGGCCAGGCCTAAAAAAAATGTAGGCGTATATGACAGGCGCATCCGCACCTCCCCAGGCCCAGCGATGCCACCAAAACCCGAACCGAAAAGATAGAAAGATACCCCTGGATGCGGAGAGGAAATCCTGAAAAGCACAGCCTCCTGGGAGGTGTTCGAGGGCGGTTTCCGACCCCCTCCAGATGGGCATTGCCTCCCAGCGCCACAGCCAGGCCCAAAAAAATGTAGGCGTATATGACAGGCGCATCCGCACCTCCCCAGGCCCAGCGATGCCACCAAAACCCGAACCGAAAAGATAGAAAGATACCCCTGGATGCGGAGAGGAAATCCTGAAAAGCACAGCCTCCTGGGAGGTGTTCGAGGGCGGTTTCCGACCCCCTCCAGATGGGCACTGACCCTCAAACAATGCATACTTTTCTCATATGATAGTCAGGTTATCTAAAAGACAGAGAATTATACTGGGGAACAGCACTCTCTGAGTGATACAACAATAAAATGTGCTATACTAGACCTTGACAATGTCATTGAAAATAATTTCCATCTATTTGATTTTAAAAAGGCATGGTACAAAGCACTGCTTCAGCCTTGAAGAAATCAGTAGTCTCTCAGATTAATTTGCATTAATATTTCTGATAGATAATAACCATCCTTTGAAAAATATATTGGTTAAATTACTTGACTTCAGTGGTAAAATAGGATGGTATGAGGCTTCCACCATTCTCCTAGGAAGAGGTGGAGGTGGGTTATGGAGGTTATGGAGGTTATGGAGACAGGGGATCTGTGGCCAGGCCTAAAAAAAATGTAGGCGTATATGACAGGCGCATCCGCACCTCCCCAGGCCCAGCGATGCCACCAAAACCCGAACCGAAAAGATAGAAAGATACCCCTGGATGCGGAGAGGAAATCCTGAAAAGCACAGCCTCCTGGGAGGTGTTCGAGGGCGGTTTCCGACCCCCTCCAGATGGGCATTGCCTCCCAGCGCCACAGCCAGGCCCAAAAAAATGTAGGCGTATATGACAGGCGCATCCGCACCTCCCCAGGCCCAGCGATGCCACCAAAACCCGAACCGAAAAGATAGAAAGATACCCCTGGATGCGGAGAGGAAATCCTGAAAAGTACAGCCTCCTGGGAGGTGTTCGAGGGCGGTTTCCGACCCCCTCCAGATGGGCACTGACCCTCAAACAATGCATACTTTTCTCATATGATAGTCAGGTTATCTAAAAGACAGAGAATTATACTGGGGAACAGCACTCTCTGAGTGATACAACAATAAAATGTGCTATACTAGACCTTGACAATGTCATTGAAAATAATTTCCATCTATTTGATTTTAAAAAGGCATGGTACAAAGCACTGCTTCAGCCTTGAAGAAATCAGTAGTCTCTCAGATTAATTTGCATTAATATTTCTGATAGATAATAACCATCCTTTGAAAAATATATTGGTTAAATTACTTGACTTCAGTGGTAAAATAGGATGGTATGAGGCTTCCACCATTCTCCTAGGAAGAGGTGGAGGTGGGTTATGGAGGTTATGGAGGTTATGGAGACAGGGGATCTGTGGCCAGGCCTAAAAAAAATGTAGGCGTATATGACAGGCGCATCCGCACCTCCCCAGGCCCAGCGATGCCACCAAAACCCGAACCGAAAAGATAGAAAGATACCCCTGGATGCGGAGAGGAAATCCTGAAAAGCACAGCCTCCTGGGAGGTGTTCGAGGGCGGTTTCCGACCCCCTCCAGATGGGCATTGCCTCCCAGCGCCACAGCCAGGCCCAAAAAAATGTAGGCGTATATGACAGGCGCATCCGCACCTCCCCAGGCCCAGCGATGCCACCAAAACCCGAACCGAAAAGATAGAAAGATACCCCTGGATGCGGAGAGGAAATCCTGAAAAGCACAGCCTCCTGGGAGGTGTTCGAGGGCGGTTTCCGACCCCCTCCAGATGGGCACTGACCCTCAAACAATGCATACTTTTCTCATATGATAGTCAGGTTATCTAAAAGACAGAGAATTATACTGGGGAACAGCACTCTCTGAGTGATACAACAATAAAATGTGCTATACTAGACCTTGACAATGTCATTGAAAATAATTTCCATCTATTTGATTTTAAAAAGGCATGGTACAAAGCACTGCTTCAGCCTTGAAGAAATCAGTAGTCTCTCAGATTAATTTGCATTAATATTTCTGACAGATAATAACCATCCTTTGAAAAATATATTGGTTAAATTACTTGACTTCAGTGGTAAAATAGGATGGTATGAGGCTTCCACCATTCTCCTAGGAAGAGGTGGAGGTGGGTTATGGAGGTTATGGAGGTTATGGAGACAGGGGATCTGTGGCCAGGCCTAAAAAAAATGTAGGCGTATATGACAGGCGCATCCGCACCTCCCCAGGCCCAGCGATGCCACCAAAACCCGAACCGAAAAGATAGAAAGATACCCCTGGATGCGGACAGGAAATCCTGAAAAGCACAGCCTCCTGGGAGGTGTTCGAGGGCGGTTTCCGACCCCCTCCAGATGGGCATTGCCTCCCAGCGCCACAGCCAGGCCCAAAAAAATGTAGGCGTATATGACAGGCGCATCCGCACCTCCCCAGGCCCAGCGATGCCACCAAAACCCGAACCGAAAAGATAGAAAGATACCCCTGGATGCGGAGAGGAAATCCTGAAAAGCACAGCCTCCTGGGAGGTGTTCGAGGGCGGTTTCCGACCCCCTCCAGATGGGCACTGACCCTCAAACAATGCATACTTTTCTCATATGATAGTCAGGTTATCTAAAAGACAGAGAATTATACTGGGGAACAGCACTCTCTGAGTGATACAACAATAAAATGTGCTATACTAGACCTTGACAATGTCATTGAAAATAATTTCCATCTATTTGATTTTAAAAAGGCATGGTACAAAGCACTGCTTCAGCCTTGAAGAAATCAGTAGTCTCTCAGATTAATTTGCATTAATATTTCTGACAGATAATAACCATCCTTTGAAAAATATATTGGTTAAATTACTTGACTTCAGTGGTAAAATAGGATGGTATGAGGCTTCCACCATTCTCCTAGGAAGAGGTGGAGGTGGGTTATGGAGGTTATGGAGGTTATGGAGACAGGGGATCTGTGGCCAGGCCTAAAAAAAATGTAGGCGTATATGACAGGCGCATCCGCACCTCCCCAGGCCCAGCGATGCCACCAAAACCCGAACCGAAAAGATAGAAAGATACCCCTGGATGCGGAGAGGAAATCCTGAAAAGCACAGCCTCCTGGGAGGTGTTCGAGGGCGGTTTCCGACCCCCTCCAGATGGGCATTGCCTCCCAGCGCCACAGCCAGGCCCAAAAAAATGTAGGCGTATATGACAGGCGCATCCGCACCTCCCCAGGCCCAGCGATGCCACCAAAACCCGAACCGAAAAGATAGAAAGATACCCCTGGATGCGGAGAGGAAATCCTGAAAAGCACAGCCTCCTGGGAGGTGTTCGAGGGCGGTTTCCGACCCCCTCCAGATGGGCACTGACCCTCAAACAATGCATACTTTTCTCATATGATAGTCAGGTTATCTAAAAGACAGAGAATTATACTGGGGAACAGCACTCTCTGAGTGATACAACAATAAAATGTGCTATACTAGACCTTGACAATGTCATTGAAAATAATTTCCATCTATTTGATTTTAAAAAGGCATGGTACAAAGCACTGCTTCAGCCTTGAAGAAATCAGTAGTCTCTCAGATTAATTTGCATTAATATTTCTGATAGATAATAACCATCCTTTGAAAAATATATTGGTTAAATTACTTGACTTCAGTGGTAAAATAGGATGGTATGAGGCTTCCACCATTCTCCTAGGAAGAGGTGGAGGTGGGTTATGGAGGTTATGGAGGTTATGGAGACAGGGGATCTGTGGCCAGGCCTAAAAAAAATGTAGGCGTATATGACAGGCGCATCCGCACCTCCCCAGGCCCAGCGATGCCACCAAAACCCGAACCGAAAAGATAGAAAGATACCCCTGGATGCGGAGAGGAAATCCTGAAAAGCACAGCCTCCTGGGAGGTGTTCGAGGGCGGTTTCCGACCCCCTCCAGATGGGCATTGCCTCCCAGCGCCACAGCCAGGCCCAAAAAAATGTAGGCGTATATGACAGGCGCATCCGCACCTCCCCAGGCCCAGCGATGCCACCAAAACCCGAACCGAAAAGATAGAAAGATACCCCTGGATGCGGAGAGGAAATCCTGAAAAGCACAGCCTCCTGGGAGGTGTTCGAGGGCGGTTTCCGACCCCCTCCAGATGGGCACTGACCCTCAAACAATGCATACTTTTCTCATATGATAGTCAGGTTATCTAAAAGACAGAGAATTATACTGGGGAACAGCACTCTCTGAGTGATACAACAATAAAATGTGCTATACTAGACCTTGACAATGTCATTGAAAATAATTTCCATCTATTTGATTTTAAAAAGGCATGGTACAAAGCACTGCTTCAGCCTTGAAGAAATCAGTAGTCTCTCAGATTAATTTGCATTAATATTTCTGACAGATAATAACCATCCTTTGAAAAATATATTGGTTAAATTACTTGACTTCAGTGGTAAAATAGGATGGTATGAGGCTTCCACCATTCTCCTAGGAAGAGGTGGAGGTGGGTTATGGAGGTTATGGAGGTTATGGAGACAGGGGATCTGTGGCCAGGCCTAAAAAAAATGTAGGCGTATATGACAGGCGCATCCGCACCTCCCCAGGCCCAGCGATGCCACCAAAACCCGAACCGAAAAGATAGAAAGATACCCCTGGATGCGGAGAGGAAATCCTGAAAAGCACAGCCTCCTGGGAGGTGTTCGAGGGCGGTTTCCGACCCCCTCCAGATGGGCATTGCCTCCCAGCGCCACAGCCAGGCCCAAAAAAATGTAGGCGTATATGACAGGCGCATCCGCACCTCCCCAGGCCCAGCGATGCCACCAAAACCCGAACCGAAAAGATAGAAAGATACCCCTGGATGCGGAGAGGAAATCCTGAAAAGCACAGCCTCCTGGGAGGTGTTCGAGGGCGGTTTCCGACCCCCTCCAGATGGGCACTGACCCTCAAACAATGCATACTTTTCTCATATGATAGTCAGGTTATCTAAAAGACAGAGAATTATACTGGGGAACAGCACTCTCTGAGTGATACAACAATAAAATGTGCTATACTAGACCTTGACAATGTCATTGAAAATAATTTCCATCTATTTGATTTTAAAAAGGCATGGTACAAAGCACTGCTTCAGCCTTGAAGAAATCAGTAGTCTCTCAGATTAATTTGCATTAATATTTCTGATAGATAATAACCATCCTTTGAAAAATATATTGGTTAAATTACTTGACTTCAGTGGTAAAATAGGATGGTATGAGGCTTCCACCATTCTCCTAGGAAGAGGTGGAGGTGGGTTATGGAGGTTATGGAGGTTATGGAGACAGGGGATCTGTGGCCAGGCCTAAAAAAAATGTAGGCGTATATGACAGGCGCATCCGCACCTCCCCAGGCCCAGCGATGCCACCAAAACCCGAACCGAAAAGATAGAAAGATACCCCTGGATGCGGAGAGGAAATCCTGAAAAGCACAGCCTCCTGGGAGGTGTTCGAGGGCGGTTTCCGACCCCCTCCAGATGGGCATTGCCTCCCAGCGCCACAGCCAGGCCCAAAAAAATGTAGGCGTATATGACAGGCGCATCCGCACCTCCCCAGGCCCAGCGATGCCACCAAAACCCGAACCGAAAAGATAGAAAGATACCCCTGGATGCGGAGAGGAAATCCTGAAAAGCACAGCCTCCTGGGAGGTGTTCGAGGGCGGTTTCCGACCCCCTCCAGATGGGCACTGACCCTCAAACAATGCATACTTTTCTCATATGATAGTCAGGTTATCTAAAAGACAGAGAATTATACTGGGGAACAGCACTCTCTGAGTGATACAACAATAAAATGTGCTATACTAGACCTTGACAATGTCATTGAAAATAATTTCCATCTATTTGATTTTAAAAAGGCATGGTACAAAGCACTGCTTCAGCCTTGAAGAAATCAGTAGTCTCTCAGATTAATTTGCATTAATATTTCTGATAGATAATAACCATCCTTTGAAAAATATATTGGTTAAATTACTTGACTTCAGTGGTAAAATAGGATGGTATGAGGCTTCCACCATTCTCCTAGGAAGAGGTGGAGGTGGGTTATGGAGGTTATGGAGGTTATGGAGACAGGGGATCTGTGGCCAGGCCTAAAAAAAATGTAGGCGTATATGACAGGCGCATCCGCACCTCCCCAGGCCCAGCGATGCCACCAAAACCCGAACCGAAAAGATAGAAAGATACCCCTGGATGCGGAGAGGAAATCCTGAAAAGCACAGCCTCCTGGGAGGTGTTCGAGGGCGGTTTCCGACCCCCTCCAGATGGGCATTGCCTCCCAGCGCCACAGCCAGGCCCAAAAAAATGTAGGCGTATATGACAGGCGCATCCGCACCTCCCCAGGCCCAGCGATGCCACCAAAACCCGAACCGAAAAGATAGAAAGATACCCCTGGATGCGGAGAGGAAATCCTGAAAAGCACAGCCTCCTGGGAGGTGTTCGAGGGCGGTTTCCGACCCCCTCCAGATGGGCACTGACCCTCAAACAATGCATACTTTTCTCATATGATAGTCAGGTTATCTAAAAGACAGAGAATTATACTGGGGAACAGCACTCTCTGAGTGATACAACAATAAAATGTGCTATACTAGACCTTGACAATGTCATTGAAAATAATTTCCATCTATTTGATTTTAAAAAGGCATGGTACAACGCCCTGCTTCAGCCTTGAAGAAATCAGTAGTCTCTCAGATTAATTTGCATTAATATTTCTGATAGATAATAACCATCCTTTGAAAAATATATTGGTTAAATTACTTGACTTCAGTGGTAAAATAGGATGGTATGAGGCTTCCACCATTCTCCTAGGAAGAGGTGGAGGTGGGTTATGGAGGTTATGGAGGTTATGGAGACAGGGGATCTGTGGCCAGGCCTAAAAAAAATGTAGGCGTATATGACAGGCGCATCCGCACCTCCCCAGGCCCAGCGATGCCACCAAAACCCGAACCGAAAAGATAGAAAGATACCCCTGGATGCGGAGAGGAAATCCTGAAAAGCACAGCCTCCTGGGAGGTGTTCGAGGGCGGTTTCCGACCCCCTCCAGATGGGCATTGCCTCCCAGCGCCACAGCCAGGCCCAAAAAAATGTAGGCGTATATGACAGGCGCATCCGCACCTCCCCAGGCCCAGCGATGCCACCAAAACCCGAACCGAAAAGATAGAAAGATACCCCTGGATGCGGAGAGGAAATCCTGAAAAGCACAGCCTCCTGGGAGGTGTTCGAGGGCGGTTTCCGACCCCCTCCAGATGGGCACTGACCCTCAAACAATGCATACTTTTCTCATATGATAGTCAGGTTATCTAAAAGACAGAGAATTATACTGGGGAACAGCACTCTCTGAGTGATACAACAATAAAATGTGCTATACTAGACCTTGACAATGTCATTGAAAATAATTTCCATCTATTTGATTTTAAAAAGGCATGGTACAAGGCACTGCTTCAGCCTTGAAGAAATCAGTAGTCTCTCAGATTAATTTGCATTAATATTTCTGATAGATAATAACCATCCTTTGAAAAATATATTGGTTAAATTACTTGACTTCAGTGGTAAAATAGGATGGTATGAGGCTTCCACCATTCTCCTAGGAAGAGGTGGAGGTGGGTTATGGAGGTTATGGAGGTTATGGAGACAGGGGATCTGTGGCCAGGCCTAAAAAAAATGTAGGCGTATATGACAGGCGCATCCGCACCTCCCCAGGCCCAGCGATGCCACCAAAACCCGAACCGAAAAGATAGAAAGATACCCCTGGATGCGGAGAGGAAATCCTGAAAAGCACAGCCTCCTGGGAGGTGTTCGAGGGCGGTTTCCGACCCCCTCCAGATGGGCATTGCCTCCCAGCGCCACAGCCAGGCCCAAAAAAATGTAGGCGTATATGACAGGCGCATCCGCACCTCCCCAGGCCCAGCGATGCCACCAAAACCCGAACCGAAAAGATAGAAAGATACCCCTGGATGCGGAGAGGAAATCCTGAAAAGCACAGCCTCCTGGGAGGTGTTCGAGGGCGGTTTCCGACCCCCTCCAGATGGGCACTGACCCTCAAACAATGCATACTTTTCTCATATGATAGTCAGGTTATCTAAAAGACAGAGAATTATACTGGGGAACAGCACTCTCTGAGTGATACAACAATAAAATGTGCTATACTAGACCTTGACAATGTCATTGAAAATAATTTCCATCTATTTGATTTTAAAAAGGCATGGTACAAGGCACTGCTTCAGCCTTGAAGAAATCAGTAGTCTCTCAGATTAATTTGCATTAATATTTCTGATAGATAATAACCATCCTTTGAAAAATATATTGGTTAAATTACTTGACTTCAGTGGTAAAATAGGATGGTATGAGGCTTCCACCATTCTCCTAGGAAGAGGTGGAGGTGGGTTATGGAGGTTATGGAGGTTATGGAGACAGGGGATCTGTGGCCAGGCCTAAAAAAAATGTAGGCGTATATGACAGGCGCATCCGCACCTCCCCAGGCCCAGCGATGCCACCAAAACCCGAACCGAAAAGATAGAAAGATACCCCTGGATGCGGAGAGGAAATCCTGAAAAGCACAGCCTCCTGGGAGGTGTTCGAGGGCGGTTTCCGACCCCCTCCAGATGGGCATTGCCTCCCAGCGCCACAGCCAGGCCCAAAAAAATGTAGGCGTATATGACAGGCGCATCCGCACCTCCCCAGGCCCAGCGATGCCACCAAAACCCGAACCGAAAAGATAGAAAGATACCCCTGGATGCGGAGAGGAAATCCTGAAAAGCACAGCCTCCTGGGAGGTGTTCGAGGGCGGTTTCCGACCCCCTCCAGATGGGCACTGACCCTCAAACAATGCATACTTTTCTCATATGATAGTCAGGTTATCTAAAAGACAGAGAATTATACTGGGGAACAGCACTCTCTGAGTGATACAACAATAAAATGTGCTATACTAGACCTTGACAATGTCATTGAAAATAATTTCCATCTATTTGATTTTAAAAAGGCATGGTACAAGGCACTGCTTCAGCCTTGAAGAAATCAGTAGTCTCTCAGATTAATTTGCATTAATATTTCTGATAGATAATAACCATCCTTTGAAAAATATATTGGTTAAATTACTTGACTTCAGTGGTAAAATAGGATGGTATGAGGCTTCCACCATTCTCCTAGGAAGAGGTGGAGGTGGGTTATGGAGGTTATGGAGGTTATGGAGACAGGGGATCTGTGGCCAGGCCTAAAAAAAATGTAGGCGTATATGACAGGCGCATCCGCACCTCCCCAGGCCCAGCGATGCCACCAAAACCCGAACCGAAAAGATAGAAAGATACCCCTGGATGCGGAGAGGAAATCCTGAAAAGCACAGCCTCCTGGGAGGTGTTCGAGGGCGGTTTCCGACCCCCTCCAGATGGGCATTGCCTCCCAGCGCCACAGCCAGGCCCAAAAAAATGTAGGCGTATATGACAGGCGCATCCGCACCTCCCCAGGCCCAGCGATGCCACCAAAACCCGAACCGAAAAGATAGAAAGATACCCCTGGATGCGGAGAGGAAATCCTGAAAAGCACAGCCTCCTGGGAGGTGTTCGAGGGCGGTTTCCGACCCCCTCCAGATGGGCACTGACCCTCAAACAATGCATACTTTTCTCATATGATAGTCAGGTTATCTAAAAGACAGAGAATTATACTGGGGAACAGCACTCTCTGAGTGATACAACAATAAAATGTGCTATACTAGACCTTGACAATGTCATTGAAAATAATTTCCATCTATTTGATTTTAAAAAGGCATGGTACAAAGCACTGCTTCAGCCTTGAAGAAATCAGTAGTCTCTCAGATTAATTTGCATTAATATTTCTGATAGATAATAACCATCCTTTGAAAAATATATTGGTTAAATTACTTGACTTCAGTGGTAAAATAGGATGGTATGAGGCTTCCACCATTCTCCTAGGAAGAGGTGGAGGTGGGTTATGGAGGTTATGGAGGTTATGGAGACAGGGGATCTGTGGCCAGGCCTAAAAAAAATGTAGGCGTATATGACAGGCGCATCCGCACCTCCCCAGGCCCAGCGATGCCACCAAAACCCGAACCGAAAAGATAGAAAGATACCCCTGGATGCGGAGAGGAAATCCTGAAAAGCACAGCCTCCTGGGAGGTGTTCGAGGGCGGTTTCCGACCCCCTCCAGATGGGCATTGCCTCCCAGCGCCACAGCCAGGCCCAAAAAAATGTAGGCGTATATGACAGGCGCATCCGCACCTCCCCAGGCCCAGCGATGCCACCAAAACCCGAACCGAAAAGATAGAAAGATACCCCTGGATGCGGAGAGGAAATCCTGAAAAGCACAGCCTCCTGGGAGGTGTTCGAGGGCGGTTTCCGACCCCCTCCAGATGGGCACTGACCCTCAAACAATGCATACTTTTCTCATATGATAGTCAGGTTATCTAAAAGACAGAGAATTATACTGGGGAACAGCACTCTCTGAGTGATACAACAATAAAATGTGCTATACTAGACCTTGACAATGTCATTGAAAATAATTTCCATCTATTTGATTTTAAAAAGGCATGGTACAAGGCACTGCTTCAGCCTTGAAGAAATCAGTAGTCTCTCAGATTAATTTGCATTAATATTTCTGATAGATAATAACCATCCTTTGAAAAATATATTGGTTAAATTACTTGACTTCAGTGGTAAAATAGGATGGTATGAGGCTTCCACCATTCTCCTAGGAAGAGGTGGAGGTGGGTTATGGAGGTTATGGAGGTTATGGAGACAGGGGATCTGTGGCCAGGCCTAAAAAAAATGTAGGCGTATATGACAGGCGCATCCGCACCTCCCCAGGCCCAGCGATGCCACCAAAACCCGAACCGAAAAGATAGAAAGATACCCCTGGATGCGGAGAGGAAATCCTGAAAAGCACAGCCTCCTGGGAGGTGTTCGAGGGCGGTTTCCGACCCCCTCCAGATGGGCATTGCCTCCCAGCGCCACAGCCAGGCCCAAAAAAATGTAGGCGTATATGACAGGCGCATCCGCACCTCCCCAGGCCCAGCGATGCCACCAAAACCCGAACCGAAAAGATAGAAAGATACCCCTGGATGCGGAGAGGAAATCCTGAAAAGCACAGCCTCCTGGGAGGTGTTCGAGGGCGGTTTCCGACCCCCTCCAGATGGGCACTGACCCTCAAACAATGCATACTTTTCTCATATGATAGTCAGGTTATCTAAAAGACAGAGAATTATACTGGGGAACAGCACTCTCTGAGTGATACAACAATAAAATGTGCTATACTAGACCTTGACAATGTCATTGAAAATAATTTCCATCTATTTGATTTTAAAAAGGCATGGTACAAAGCACTGCTTCAGCCTTGAAGAAATCAGTAGTCTCTCAGATTAATTTGCATTAATATTTCTGATAGATAATAACCATCCTTTGAAAAATATATTGGTTAAATTACTTGACTTCAGTGGTAAAATAGGATGGTATGAGGCTTCCACCATTCTCCTAGGAAGAGGTGGAGGTGGGTTATGGAGGTTATGGAGGTTATGGAGACAGGGGATCTGTGGCCAGGCCTAAAAAAAATGTAGGCGTATATGACAGGCGCATCCGCACCTCCCCAGGCCCAGCGATGCCACCAAAACCCGAACCGAAAAGATAGAAAGATACCCCTGGATGCGGAGAGGAAATCCTGAAAAGCACAGCCTCCTGGGAGGTGTTCGAGGGCGGTTTCCGACCCCCTCCAGATGGGCATTGCCTCCCAGCGCCACAGCCAGGCCCAAAAAAATGTAGGCGTATATGACAGGCGCATCCGCACCTCCCCAGGCCCAGCGATGCCACCAAAACCCGAACCGAAAAGATAGAAAGATACCCCTGGATGCGGAGAGGAAATCCTGAAAAGCACAGCCTCCTGGGAGGTGTTCGAGGGCGGTTGACGACCCCCTCCAGATGGGCACTGACCCTCAAACAATGCATACTTTTCTCATATGATAGTCAGGTTATCTAAAAGACAGAGAATTATACTGGGGAACAGCACTCTCTGAGTGATACAACAATAAAATGTGCTATACTAGACCTTGACAATGTCATTGAAAATAATTTCCATCTATTTGATTTTAAAAAGGCATGGTACAAGGCACTGCTTCAGCCTTGAAGAAATCAGTAGTCTCTCAGATTAATTTGCATTAATATTTCTGATAGATAATAACCATCCTTTGAAAAATATATTGGTTAAATTACTTGACTTCAGTGGTAAAATAGGATGGTATGAGGCTTCCACCATTCTCCTAGGAAGAGGTGGAGGTGGGTTATGGAGGTTATGGAGGTTATGGAGACAGGGGATCTGTGGCCAGGCCTAAAAAAAGATGTAGGCGTATATGACAGGCGCATCCGCACCTCCCCAGGCCCAGCGATGCCACCAAAACCCGAACCGAAAAGATAGAAAGATACCCCTGGATGCGGAGAGGAAATCCTGAAAAGCACAGCCTCCTGGGAGGTGTTCGAGGGCGGTTTCCGACCCCCTCCAGATGGGCATTGCCTCCCAGCGCCACAGCCAGGCCCAAAAAAATGTAGGCGTATATGACAGGCGCATCTGCACCTCCCCAGGCCCAGCGATGCCACCAAAACCCGAACCGAAAAGATAGAAAGATACCCCTGGATGCGGAGAGGAAATCCTGAAAAGCACAGCCTCCTGGGAGGTGTTCGAGGGCGGTTTCCGACCCCCTCCAGATGGGCACTGACCCTCAAACAATGCATACTTTTCTCATATGATAGTCAGGTTATCTAAAAGACAGAGAATTATACTGGGGAACAGCACTCTCTGAGTGATACAACAATAAAATGTGCTATACTAGACCTTGACAATGTCATTGAAAATAATTTCCATCTATTTGATTTTAAAAAGGCATGGTACAAGGCACTGCTTCAGCCTTGAAGAAATCAGTAGTCTCTCAGATTAATTTGCATTAATATTTCTGATAGATAATAACCATCCTTTGAAAAATATATTGGTTAAATTACTTGACTTCAGTGGTAAAATAGGATGGTATGAGGCTTCCACCATTCTCCTAGGAAGAGGTGGAGGTGGGTTATGGAGGTTATGGAGGTTATGGAGACAGGGGATCTGTGGCCAGGCCTAAAAAAAATGTAGGCGTATATGACAGGCGCATCCGCACCTCCCCAGGCCCAGCGATGCCACCAAAACCCGAACCGAAAAGATAGAAAGATACCCCTGGATGCGGAGAGGAAATCCTGAAAAGCACAGCCTCCTGGGAGGTGTTCGAGGGCGGTTTCCGACCCCCTCCAGATGGGCATTGCCTCCCAGCGCCACAGCCAGGCCCAAAAAAATGTAGGCGTATATGACAGGCGCATCCGCACCTCCCCAGGCCCAGCGATGCCACCAAAACCCGAACCGAAAAGATAGAAAGATACCCCTGGATGCGGAGAGGAAATCCTGAAAAGCACAGCCTCCTGGGAGGTGTTCGAGGGCGGTTTCCGACCCCCTCCAGATGGGCACTGACCCTCAAACAATGCATACTTTTCTCATATGATAGTCAGGTTATCTAAAAGACAGAGAATTATACTGGGGAACAGCACTCTCTGAGTGATACAACAATAAAATGTGCTATACTAGACCTTGACAATGTCATTGAAAATAATTTCCATCTATTTGATTTTAAAAAGGCATGGTACAAAGCACTGCTTCAGCCTTGAAGAAATCAGTAGTCTCTCAGATTAATTTGCATTAATATTTCTGATAGATAATAACCATCCTTTGAAAAATATATTGGTTAAATTACTTGACTTCAGTGGTAAAATAGGATGGTATGAGGCTTCCACCATTCTCCTAGGAAGAGGTGGAGGTGGGTTATGGAGGTTATGGAGGTTATGGAGACAGGGGATCTGTGGCCAGGCCTAAAAAAAATGTAGGCGTATATGACAGGCGCATCCGCACCTCCCCAGGCCCAGCGATGCCACCAAAACCCGAACCGAAAAGATAGAAAGATACCCCTGGATGCGGAGAGGAAATCCTGAAAAGCACAGCCTCCTGGGAGGTGTTCGAGGGCGGTTTCCGACCCCCTCCAGATGGGCATTGCCTCCCAGCGCCACAGCCAGGCCCAAAAAAATGTAGGCGTATATGACAGGCGCATCCGCACCTCCCCAGGCCCAGCGATGCCACCAAAACCCGAACCGAAAAGATAGAAAGATACCCCTGGATGCGGAGAGGAAATCCTGAAAAGCACAGCCTCCTGGGAGGTGTT
The DNA here is from genome assembly GCA_936440205.1 of Lepidonotus clava. NCBI lineage: Eukaryota > Metazoa > Annelida > Polychaeta > Phyllodocida > Polynoidae > Lepidonotus > Lepidonotus clava. The sequence goes on from OW387144.1 coordinate 51,600,019, forward strand.
CGAGGGCGGTTTCCGACCCCCTCCAGATGGGCACTGACCCTCAAACAATGCATACTTTTCTCATATGATAGTCAGGTTATCTAAAAGACAGAGAATTATACTGGGGAACAGCACTCTCTGAGTGATACAACAATAAAATGTGCTATACTAGACCTTGACAATGTCATTGAAAATAATTTCCATCTATTTGATTTTAAAAAGGCATGGTACAAGGCACTGCTTCAGCCTTGAAGAAATCAGTAGTCTCTCAGATTAATTTGCATTAATATTTCTGATAGATAATAACCATCCTTTGAAAAATATATTGGTTAAATTACTTGACTTCAGTGGTAAAATAGGATGGTATGAGGCTTCCACCATTCTCCTAGGAAGAGGTGGAGGTGGGTTATGGAGGTTATGGAGGTTATGGAGACAGGGGATCTGTGGCCAGGCCTAAAAAAAATGTAGGCGTATATGACAGGCGCATCCGCACCTCCCCAGGCCCAGCGATGCCACCAAAACCCGAACCGAAAAGATAGAAAGATACCCCTGGATGCGGAGAGGAAATCCTGAAAAGCACAGCCTCCTGGGAGGTGTTCGAGGGCGGTTTCCGACCCCCTCCAGATGGGCATTGCCTCCCAGCGCCACAGCCAGGCCCAAAAAAATGTAGGCGTATATGACAGGCGCATCCGCACCTCCCCAGGCCCAGCGATGCCACCAAAACCCGAACCGAAAAGATAGAAAGATACCCATGGATGCGGAGAGGAAATCCTGAAAAGCACAGCCTCCTGGGAGGTGTTCGAGGGCGGTTGACGACCCCCTCCAGATGGGCACTGACCCTCAAACAATGCATACTTTTCTCATATGATAGTCAGGTTATCTAAAAGACAGAGAATTATACTGGGGAACAGCACTCTCTGAGTGATACAACAATAAAATGTGCTATACTAGACCTTGACAATGTCATTGAAAATAATTTCCATCTATTTGATTTTAAAAAGGCATGGTACAAAGCACTGCTTCAGCCTTGAAGAAATCAGTAGTCTCTCAGATTAATTTGCATTAATATTTCTGATAGATAATAACCATCCTTTGAAAAATATATTGGTTAAATTACTTGACTTCAGTGGTAAAATAGGATGGTATGAGGCTTCCACCATTCTCCTAGGAAGAGGTGGAGGTGGGTTATGGAGGTTATGGAGGTTATGGAGACAGGGGATCTGTGGCCAGGCCTAAAAAAAATGTAGGCGTATATGACAGGCGCATCCGCACCTCCCCAGGCCCAGCGATGCCACCAAAACCCGAACCGAAAAGATAGAAAGATACCCCTGGATGCGGAGAGGAAATCCTGAAAAGCACAGCCTCCTGGGAGGTGTTCGAGGGCGGTTTCCGACCCCCTCCAGATGGGCATTGCCTCCCAGCGCCACAGCCAGGCCCAAAAAAATGTAGGCGTATATGACAGGCGCATCCGCACCTCCCCAGGCCCAGCGATGCCACCAAAACCCGAACCGAAAAGATAGAAAGATACCCCTGGATGCGGAGAGGAAATCCTGAAAAGCACAGCCTCCTGGGAGGTGTTCGAGGGCGGTTTCCGACCCCCTCCAGATGGGCACTGACCCTCAAACAATGCATACTTTTCTCATATGATAGTCAGGTTATCTAAAAGACAGAGAATTATACTGGGGAACAGCACTCTCTGAGTGATACAACAATAAAATGTGCTATACTAGACCTTGACAATGTCATTGAAAATAATTTCCATCTATTTGATTTTAAAAAGGCATGGTACAAAGCACTGCTTCAGCCTTGAAGAAATCAGTAGTCTCTCAGATTAATTTGCATTAATATTTCTGATAGATAATAACCATCCTTTGAAAAATATATTGGTTAAATTACTTGACTTCAGTGGTAAAATAGGATGGTATGAGGCTTCCACCATTCTCCTAGGAAGAGGTGGAGGTGGGTTATGGAGGTTATGGAGGTTATGGAGACAGGGGATCTGTGGCCAGGCCTAAAAAAAATGTAGGCGTATATGACAGGCGCATCCGCACCTCCCCAGGCCCAGCGATGCCACCAAAACCCGAACCGAAAAGATAGAAAGATACCCCTGGATGCGGAGAGGAAATCCTGAAAAGCACAGCCTCCTGGGAGGTGTTCGAGGGCGGTTTCCGACCCCCTCCAGATGGGCATTGCCTCCCAGCGCCACAGCCAGGCCCAAAAAAATGTAGGCGTATATGACAGGCGCATCCGCACCTCCCCAGGCCCAGCGATGCCACCAAAACCCGAACCGAAAAGATAGAAAGATACCCCTGGATGCGGAGAGGAAATCCTGAAAAGCACAGCCTCCTGGGAGGTGTTCGAGGGCGGTTTCCGACCCCCTCCAGATGGGCACTGACCCTCAAACAATGCATACTTTTCTCATATGATAGTCAGGTTATCTAAAAGACAGAGAATTATACTGGGGAACAGCACTCTCTGAGTGATACAACAATAAAATGTGCTATACTAGACCTTGACAATGTCATTGAAAATAATTTCCATCTATTTGATTTTAAAAAGGCATGGTACAAAGCACTGCTTCAGCCTTGAAGAAATCAGTAGTCTCTCAGATTAATTTGCATTAATATTTCTGATAGATAATAACCATCCTTTGAAAAATATATTGGTTAAATTACTTGACTTCAGTGGTAAAATAGGATGGTATGAGGCTTCCACCATTCTCCTAGGAAGAGGTGGAGGTGGGTTATGGAGGTTATGGAGGTTATGGAGACAGGGGATCTGTGGCCAGGCCTAAAAAAAATGTAGGCGTATATGACAGGCGCATCCGCACCTCCCCAGGCCCAGCGATGCCACCAAAACCCGAACCGAAAAGATAGAAAGATACCCCTGGATGCGGAGAGGAAATCCTGAAAAGCACAGCCTCCTGGGAGGTGTTCGAGGGCGGTTTCCGACCCCCTCCAGATGGGCATTGCCTCCCAGCGCCACAGCCAGGCCCAAAAAAATGTAGGCGTATATGACAGGCGCATCCGCACCTCCCCAGGCCCAGCGATGCCACCAAAACCCGAACCGAAAAGATAGAAAGATACCCCTGGATGCGGAGAGGAAATCCTGAAAAGCACAGCCTCCTGGGAGGTGTTCGAGGGCGGTTTCCGACCCCCTCCAGATGGGCACTGACCCTCAAACAATGCATACTTTTCTCATATGATAGTCAGGTTATCTAAAAGACAGAGAATTATACTGGGGAACAGCACTCTCTGAGTGATACAACAATAAAATGTGCTATACTAGACCTTGACAATGTCATTGAAAATAATTTCCATCTATTTGATTTTAAAAAGGCATGGTACAAAGCACTGCTTCAGCCTTGAAGAAATCAGTAGTCTCTCAGATTAATTTGCATTAATATTTCTGATAGATAATAACCATCCTTTGAAAAATATATTGGTTAAATTACTTGACTTCAGTGGTAAAATAGGATGGTATGAGGCTTCCACCATTCTCCTAGGAAGAGGTGGAGGTGGGTTATGGAGGTTATGGAGGTTATGGAGACAGGGGATCTGTGGCCAGGCCTAAAAAAAATGTAGGCGTATATGACAGGCGCATCCGCACCTCCCCAGGCCCAGCGATGCCACCAAAACCCGAACCGAAAAGATAGAAAGATACCCCTGGATGCGGAGAGGAAATCCTGAAAAGCACAGCCTCCTGGGAGGTGTTCGAGGGCGGTTTCCGACCCCCTCCAGATGGGCATTGCCTCCCAGCGCCACAGCCAGGCCCAAAAAAATGTAGGCGTATATGACAGGCGCATCCGCACCTCCCCAGGCCCAGCGATGCCACCAAAACCCGAACCGAAAAGATAGAAAGATACCCCTGGATGCGGAGAGGAAATCCTGAAAAGCACAGCCTCCTGGGAGGTGTTCGAGGGCGGTTTCCGACCCCCTCCAGATGGGCACTGACCCTCAAACAATGCATACTTTTCTCATATGATAGTCAGGTTATCTAAAAGACAGAGAATTATACTGGGGAACAGCACTCTCTGAGTGATACAACAATAAAATGTGCTATACTAGACCTTGACAATGTCATTGAAAATAATTTCCATCTATTTGATTTTAAAAAGGCATGGTACAAAGCACTGCTTCAGCCTTGAAGAAATCAGTAGTCTCTCAGATTAATTTGCATTAATATTTCTGATAGATAATAACCATCCTTTGAAAAATATATTGGTTAAATTACTTGACTTCAGTGGTAAAATAGGATGGTATGAGGCTTCCACCATTCTCCTAGGAAGAGGTGGAGGTGGGTTATGGAGGTTATGGAGGTTATGGAGACAGGGGATCTGTGGCCAGGCCTAAAAAAAATGTAGGCGTATATGACAGGCGCATCCGCACCTCCCCAGGCCCAGCGATGCCACCAAAACCCGAACCGAAAAGATAGAAAGATACCCCTGGATGCGGAGAGGAAATCCTGAAAAGCACAGCCTCCTGGGAGGTGTTCGAGGGCGGTTTCCGACCCCCTCCAGATGGGCATTGCCTCCCAGCGCCACAGCCAGGCCCAAAAAAATGTAGGCGTATATGACAGGCGCATCCGCACCTCCCCAGGCCCAGCGATGCCACCAAAACCCGAACCGAAAAGATAGAAAGATACCCCTGGATGCGGAGAGGAAATCCTGAAAAGCACAGCCTCCTGGGAGGTGTTCGAGGGCGGTTTCCGACCCCCTCCAGATGGGCACTGACCCTCAAACAATGCATACTTTTCTCATATGATAGTCAGGTTATCTAAAAGACAGAGAATTATACTGGGGAACAGCACTCTCTGAGTGATACAACAATAAAATGTGCTATACTAGACCTTGACAATGTCATTGAAAATAATTTCCATCTATTTGATTTTAAAAAGGCATGGTACAAAGCACTGCTTCAGCCTTGAAGAAATCAGTAGTCTCTCAGATTAATTTGCATTAATATTTCTGATAGATAATAACCATCCTTTGAAAAATATATTGGTTAAATTACTTGACTTCAGTGGTAAAATAGGATGGTATGAGGCTTCCACCATTCTCCTAGGAAGAGGTGGAGGTGGGTTATGGAGGTTATGGAGGTTATGGAGACAGGGGATCTGTGGCCAGGCCTAAAAAAAATGTAGGCGTATATGACAGGCGCATCCGCACCTCCCCAGGCCCAGCGATGCCACCAAAACCCGAACCGAAAAGATAGAAAGATACCCCTGGATGCGGAGAGGAAATCCTGAAAAGCACAGCCTCCTGGGAGGTGTTCGAGGGCGGTTTCCGACCCCCTCCAGATGGGCATTGCCTCCCAGCGCCACAGCCAGGCCCAAAAAAATGTAGGCGTATATGACAGGCGCATCCGCACCTCCCCAGGCCCAGCGATGCCACCAAAACCCGAACCGAAAAGATAGAAAGATACCCCTGGATGCGGAGAGGAAATCCTGAAAAGCACAGCCTCCTGGGAGGTGTTCGAGGGCGGTTTCCGACCCCCTCCAGATGGGCACTGACCCTCAAACAATGCATACTTTTCTCATATGATAGTCAGGTTATCTAAAAGACAGAGAATTATACTGGGGAACAGCACTCTCTGAGTGATACAACAATAAAATGTGCTATACTAGACCTTGACAATGTCATTGAAAATAATTTCCATCTATTTGATTTTAAAAAGGCATGGTACAAAGCACTGCTTCAGGTACAGATGGGCATTGCCTCCCAGCGCCACAGCCAGGCCCAAAAATATGTAGGCGTATATGACAGGCGCATCCGCACCTCCCCAGGCCCAGCGATGCCACCAAAACCCGAACCGAAAAGATAGAAAGATACCCCTGGATGCGGAGAGGAAATCCTGAAAAGCACAGCCTCCTGGGAGGTGTTCGAGGGCGGTTTCCGACCCCCTCCAGATGGGCACTGACCCTCAAACAATGCATACTTTTCTCATATGATAGTCAGGTTATCTAAAAGACAGAGAATTATACTGGGGAACAGCACTCTCTGAGTGATACAACAATAAAATGTGCTATACTAGACCTTGACAATGTCATTGAAAATAATTTCCATCTATTTGATTTTAAAAAGGCATGGTACAAAGCACTGCTTCAGCCTTGAAGAAATCAGTAGTCTCTCAGATTAATTTGCATTAATATTTCTGATAGATAATAACCATCCTTTGAAAAATATATTGGTTAAATTACTTGACTTCAGTGGTAAAATAGGATGGTATGAGGCTTCCACCATTCTCCTAGGAAGAGGTGGAGGTGGGTTATGGAGGTTATGGAGGTTATGGAGACAGGGGATCTGTGGCCAGGCCTAAAAAAAATGTAGGCGTATATGACAGGCGCATCCGCACCTCCCCAGGCCCAGCGATGCCACCAAAACCCGAACCGAAAAGATAGAAAGATACCCCTGGATGCGGAGAGGAAATCCTGAAAAGCACAGCCTCCTGGGAGGTGTTCGAGGGCGGTTTCCGACCCCCTCCAGATGGGCATTGCCTCCCAGCGCCACAGCCAGGCCCAAAAAAATGTAGGCGTATATGACAGGCGCATCCGCACCTCCCCAGGCCCAGCGATGCCACCAAAACCCGAACCGAAAAGATAGAAAGATACCCCTGGATGCGGAGAGGAAATCCTGAAAAGCACAGCCTCCTGGGAGGTGTTCGAGGGCGGTTTCCGACCCCCTCCAGATGGGCACTGACCCTCAAACAATGCATACTTTTCTCATATGATAGTCAGGTTATCTAAAAGACAGAGAATTATACTGGGGAACAGCACTCTCTGAGTGATACAACAATAAAATGTGCTATACTAGACCTTGACAATGTCATTGAAAATAATTTCCATCTATTTGATTTTAAAAAGGCATGGTACAAAGCACTGCTTCAGGTACAGATGGGCATTGCCTCCCAGCGCCACAGCCAGGCCCAAAAATATGTAGGCGTATATGACAGGCGCATCCGCACCTCCCCAGGCCCAGCGATGCCACCAAAACCCGAACCGAAAAGATAGAAAGATACCCCTGGATGCGGAGAGGAAATCCTGAAAAGCACAGCCTCCTGGGAGGTGTTCGAGGGCGGTTTCCGACCCCCTCCAGATGGGCACTGACCCTCAAACAATGCATACTTTTCTCATATGATAGTCAGGTTATCTAAAAGACAGAGAATTATACTGGGGAACAGCACTCTCTGAGTGATACAACAATAAAATGTGCTATACTAGACCTTGACAATGTCATTGAAAATAATTTCCATCTATTTGATTTTAAAAAGGCATGGTACAAAGCACTGCTTCAGCCTTGAAGAAATCAGTAGTCTCTCAGATTAATTTGCATTAATATTTCTGATAGATAATAACCATCCTTTGAAAAATATATTGGTTAAATTACTTGACTTCAGTGGTAAAATAGGATGGTATGAGGCTTCCACCATTCTCCTAGGAAGAGGTGGAGGTGGGTTATGGAGGTTATGGAGGTTATGGAGACAGGGGATCTGTGGCCAGGCCTAAAAAAAATGTAGGCGTATATGACAGGCGCATCCGCACCTCCCCAGGCCCAGCGATGCCACCAAAACCCGAACCGAAAAGATAGAAAGATACCCCTGGATGCGGAGAGGAAATCCTGAAAAGCACAGCCTCCTGGGAGGTGTTCGAGGGCGGTTTCCGACCCCCTCCAGATGGGCATTGCCTCCCAGCGCCACAGCCAGGCCCAAAAAAATGTAGGCGTATATGACAGGCGCATCCGCACCTCCCCAGGCCCAGCGATGCCACCAAAACCCGAACCGAAAAGATAGAAAGATACCCCTGGATGCGGAGAGGAAATCCTGAAAAGCACAGCCTCCTGGGAGGTGTTCGAGGGCGGTTTCCGACCCCCTCCAGATGGGCACTGACCCTCAAACAATGCATACTTTTCTCATATGATAGTCAGGTTATCTAAAAGACAGAGAATTATACTGGGGAACAGCACTCTCTGAGTGATACAACAATAAAATGTGCTATACTAGACCTTGACAATGTCATTGAAAATAATTTCCATCTATTTGATTTTAAAAAGGCATGGTACAAAGCACTGCTTCAGCCTTGAAGAAATCAGTAGTCTCTCAGATTAATTTGCATTAATATTTCTGATAGATAATAACCATCCTTTGAAAAATATATTGGTTAAATTACTTGACTTCAGTGGTAAAATAGGATGGTATGAGGCTTCCACCATTCTCCTAGGAAGAGGTGGAGGTGGGTTATGGAGGTTATGGAGGTTATGGAGACAGGGGATCTGTGGCCAGGCCTTAAAAAAATGTAGGCGTATATGACAGGCGCATCCGCACCTCCCCAGGCCCAGCGATGCCACCAAAACCCGAACCGAAAAGATAGAAAGATACCCCTGGATGCGGAGAGGAAATCCTGAAAAGCACAGCCTCCTGGGAGGTGTTCGAGGGCGGTTTCCGACCCCCTCCAGATGGGCATTGCCTCCCAGCGCCACAGCCAGGCCCAAAAAAATGTAGGCGTATATGACAGGCGCATCCGCACCTCCCCAGGCCCAGCGATGCCACCAAAACCCGAACCGAAAAGACAGAAAGATACCCCTGGATGCGGAGAGGAAATCCTGAAAAGCACAGCCTCCTGGGAGGTGTTCGAGGGCGGTTTCCGACCCCCTCCAGATGGGCACTGACCCTCAAACAATGCATACTTTTCTCATATGATAGTCAGGTTATCTAAAAGACAGAGAATTATACTGGGGAACAGCACTCTCTGAGTGATACAACAATAAAATGTGCTATACTAGACCTTGACAATGTCATTGAAAATAATTTCCATCTATTTGATTTTAAAAAGGCATGGTACAAAGCACTGCTTCAGCCTTGAAGAAATCAGTAGTCTCTCAGATTAATTTGCATTAATATTTCTGATAGATAATAACCATCCTTTGAAAAATATATTGGTTAAATTACTTGACTTCAGTGGTAAAATAGGATGGTATGAGGCTTCCACCATTCTCCTAGGAAGAGGTGGAGGTGGGTTATGGAGGTTATGGAGGTTATGGAGACAGGGGATCTGTGGCCAGGCCTAAAAAAAATGTAGGCGTATATGACAGGCGCATCCGCACCTCCCCAGGCCCAGCGATGCCACCAAAACCCGAACCGAAAAGATAGAAAGATACCCCTGGATGCGGAGAGGAAATCCTGAAAAGCACAGCCTCCTGGGAGGTGTTCGAGGGCGGTTTCCGACCCCCTCCAGATGGGCATTGCCTCCCAGCGCCACAGCCAGGCCCAAAAAAATGTAGGCGTATATGACAGGCGCATCCGCACCTCCCCAGGCCCAGCGATGCCACCAAAACCCGAACCGAAAAGACAGAAAGATACCCCTGGATGCGGAGAGGAAATCCTGAAAAGCACAGCCTCCTGGGAGGTGTTCGAGGGCGGTTTCCGACCCCCTCCAGATGGGCACTGACCCTCAAACAATGCATACTTTTCTCATATGATAGTCAGGTTATCTAAAAGACAGAGAGTTATACTGGGGAACAGCACTCTCTGAGTGATACAACAATAAAATGTGCTATACTAGACCTTGACAATGTCATTGAAAATAATTTCCATCTATTTGATTTTAAAAAGGCATGGTACAAAGCACTGCTTCAGCCTTGAAGAAATCAGTAGTCTCTCAGATTAATTTGCATTAATATTTCTGATAGATAATAACCATCCTTTGAAAAATATATTGGTTAAATTACTTGACTTCAGTGGTAAAATAGGATGGTATGAGGCTTCCACCATTCTCCTAGGAAGAGGTGGAGGTGGGTTATGGAGGTTATGGAGGTTATGGAGACAGGGGATCTGTGGCCAGGCCTAAAAAAAATGTAGGCGTATATGACAGGCGCATCCACACCTCCCCAGGCCCAGCGATGCCACCAAAACCCGAACCGAAAAGATAGAAAGATACCCCTGGATGCGGAGAGGAAATCCTGAAAAGCACAGCCTCCTGGGAGGTGTTCGAGGGCGGTTTCCGACCCCCTCCAGATGGGCACTGACCCTCAAACAATGCATACTTTTCTCATATGATAGTCAGGTTATCTAAAAGACAGAGAATTATACTGGGGAACAGCACTCTCTGAGTGATTCCACAATAAAATGTGCTATACTAGACCTTGACAATGTCATTGAAAATAATTTCCATCTATTTGATTTTAAAAAGGCATGGTACAAAGCACTGCTTCAGCCTTGAAGAAATCAGTAGTCTCTCAGATTAATTTGCATTAATATTTCTGATAGATAATAACCATCCGTTGAAAAATATATTGGTTAAATTACTTGACTTCAGTGGTAAAATAGGATGGTATGAGGCTTCCACCATTCTCCTAGGAAGAGGTGGAGGTGGGTTATGGAGGTTATGGAGGTTATGGAGACAGGGGATCTGTGGCCAGGCCTAAAATAAATGTAGGCGTATATGACAGGCGCATCCGCACCTCCCCAGGCCCAGCGATGCCACCAAAACCCGAACCGAAAAGATAGAAAGATATCCCTGGATGCGGAGAGGAAATCCTGAAAAGCACAGCCTCCTGGGAGGTGTTCGAGGGCGGTTTCCGACCCCCTCCAGATGGGCATTGCCTCCCAGCGCCACAGCCAGGCCCAAAAAAATGTAGGCGTATATGACAGGCGCATCCGCACCTCCCCAGGCCCAGCGATGCCACCAAAACCCGAACCGAAAAGATAGAAAGATACCCCTGGATGAGGAGAGGAAATCCTGAAAAGCACAGCCTCCTGGGAGGTGTTCGAGGGCGGTTTCCGACCCCCTCCAGATGGGCACTGACCCTCAAACAATGCATACTTTTCTCATATGATAGTCAGGTTATCTAAAAGACAGAGAATTATACTGGGGAACAGCACTCTCTGAGTGATACAACAATAAAATGTGCTATACTAGACCTTGACAATGTCATTGAAAATAATTTCCATCTATTTGATTTTAAAAAGGCATGGTACAAAGCACTGCTTCAGCCTTGAAGAAATCAGTAGTCTCTCAGATTAATTTGCATTAATATTTCTGATAGATAATAACCATCCTTTGAAAAATATATTGGTTAAATTACTTGACTTCAGTGGTAAAATAGGATGGTATGAGGCTTCCACCATTCTCCTAGGAAGAGGTGGAGGTGGGTTATGGAGGTTATGGAGGTTATGGAGACAGGGGATCTGTGGCCAGGCCTAAAAAAAATGTAGGCGTATATGACAGGCGCATCCGCACCTCCCCAGGCCCAGCGATGCCACCAAAACCCGAACCGAAAAGATAGAAAGATACCCCTGGATGCGGAGAGGAAATCCTGAAAAGCACAGCCTCCTGGGAGGTGTTCGAGGGCGGTTTCCGACCCCCTCCAGATGGGCATTGCCTCCCAGCGCCACAGCCAGGCCCAAAAAAATGTAGGCGTATATGACAGGCGCATCCGCACCTCCCCAGGCCCAGCGATGCCACCAAAACCCGAACCGAAAAGATAGAAAGATACCCCTGGATGCGGAGAGGAAATCCTGAAAAGCACAGCCTCCTGGGAGGTGTTCGAGGGCGGTTTCCGACCCCCTCCAGATGGGCACTGACCCTCAAACAATGCATACTTTTCTCATATGATAGTCAGGTTATCTAAAAGACAGAGAATTATACTGGGGAACAGCACTCTCTGAGTGATACAACAATAAAATGTGCTATACTAGACCTTGACAATGTCATTGAAAATAATTTCCATCTATTTGATTTTAAAAAGGCATGGTACAAAGCACTGCTTCAGCCTTGAAGAAATCAGTAGTCTCTCAGATTAATTTGCATTAATATTTCTGATAGATAATAACCATCCTTTGAAAAATATATTGGTTAAATTACTTGACTTCAGTGGTAAAATAGGATGGTATGAGGCTTCCACCATTCTCCTAGGAAGAGGTGGAGGTGCGTTATGGAGGTTATGGAGGTTATGGAGACAGGGGATCTGTGGCCAGGCCTAAAAAAAATGTAGGCGTATATGACAGGCGCATCCGCACCTCCCCAGGCCCAGCGATGCCACCAAAACCCGAACCGAAAAGATAGAAAGATACCCCTGGATGCGGAGAGGAAATCCTGAAAAGCACAGCCTCCTGGGAGGTGTTCGAGGGCGGTTTCCGACCCCCTCCAGATGGGCATTGCCTCCCAGCGCCACAGCCAGGCCCAAAAAAATGTAGGCGTATATGACAGGCGCATCCGCACCTCCCCAGGCCCAGCGATGCCACCAAAACCCGAACCGAAAAGATAGAAAGATACCCCTGGATGCGGAGAGGAAATCCTGAAAAGCACAGCCTCCTGGGAGGTGTTCGAGGGCGGTTTCCGACCCCCTCCAGATGGGCACTGACCCTCAAACAATGCATACTTTTCTCATATGATAGTCAGGTTATCTAAAAGACAGAGAATTATACTGGGGAACAGCACTCTCTGAGTGATACAACAATAAAATGTGCTATACTAGACCTTGACAATGTCATTGAAAATAATTTCCATCTATTTGATTTTAAAAAGGCATGGTACAAAGCACTGCTTCAGCCTTGAAGAAATCAGTAGTCTCTCAGATTAATTTGCATTAATATTTCTGATAGATAATAACCATCCTTTGAAAAATATATTGGTTAAATTACTTGACTTCAGTGGTAAAATAGGATGGTATGAGGCTTCCACCATTCTCCTAGGAAGAGGTGGAGGTGGGTTATGGAGGTTATGGAGGTTATGGAGACAGGGGATCTGTGGCCAGGCCTAAAAAAAATGTAGGCGTATATGACAGGCGCATCCGCACCTCCCCAGGCCCAGCGATGCCACCAAAACCCGAACCGAAAAGATAGAAAGATACCCCTGGATGCGGAGAGGAAATCCTGAAAAGCACAGCCTCCTGGGAGGTGTTCGAGGGCGGTTTCCGACCCCCTCCAGATGGGCATTGCCTCCCAGCGCCACAGCCAGGCCCAAAAAAATGTAGGCGTATATGACAGGCGCATCCGCACCTCCCCAGGCCCAGCGATGCCACCAAAACCCGAACCGAAAAGATAGAAAGATACCCCTGGATGCGGAGAGGAAATCCTGAAAAGCACAGCCTCCTGGGAGGTGTTCGAGGGCGGTTTCCGACCCCCTCCAGATGGGCACTGACCCTCAAACAATGCATACTTTTCTCATATGATAGTCAGGTTATCTAAAAGACAGAGAATTATACTGGGGAACAGCACTCTCTGAGTGATACAACAATAAAATGTGCTATACTAGACCTTGACAATGTCATTGAAAATAATTTCCATCTATTTGATTTTAAAAAGGCATGGTACAAAGCACTGCTTCAGCCTTGAAGAAATCAGTAGTCTCTCAGATTAATTTGCATTAATATTTCTGATAGATAATAACCATCCTTTGAAAAATATATTGGTTAAATTACTTGACTTCAGTGGTAAAATAGGATGGTATGAGGCTTCCACCATTCTCCTAGGAAGAGGTGGAGGTGGGTTATGGAGGTTATGGAGGTTATGGAGACAGGGGATCTGTGGCCAGGCCTTAAAAAAATGTAGGCGTATATGACAGGCGCATCCGCACCTCCCCAGGCCCAGCGATGCCACCAAAACCCGAACCGAAAAGATAGAAAGATACCCCTGGATGCGGAGAGGAAATCCTGAAAAGCACAGCCTCCTGGGAGGTGTTCGAGGGCGGTTTCCGACCCCCTCCAGATGGGCATTGCCTCCCAGCGCCACAGCCAGGCCCAAAAAAATGTAGGCGTATATGACAGGCGCATCCGCACCTCCCCAGGCTCAGCGATGCCACCAAAACCCGAACCGAAAAGATAGAAAGATACCCCTGGATGCGGAGAGGAAATCCTGATAGAAAATAATTTCCATCTATTTGATTTTAAAAAGGCATGGTACAAAGCACTGCTTCAGCCTTGAAGAAATCAGTAGTCTCTCAAACAATGCATACTCAAACAATGACCCTCAAACAATGCATACTTTTCTCATATGATAGTTAGTCTGGCAGCCAAGGCATGAAATTTTCACTTTCGTTTGCACCGAAAGGTTTATACCTAAAACCATTTTAGGGTTGTAGAGGGGTCCTATGCAGACCATTTAAGCCCGGTTGTCACTCTGTAAAGGTGTGCATGGCTGTGACAACCGCCATTTTGTTTGGCAATTGTGACAGAAATTTGACTTGTCTACAAGATATATGTTCTTATGATAAACATGTCAATTTTGCATTAGGCTATTTCATATTGGAGATTCTAACAGTAATTAGTAAGGGTGATTGCCAGGTCAAGCAACTTTGACCTTGGTAAAGGTCAAGGTCATCAAAATTGATGTCGAAATCTTAAAACATGAAAAATGAGGTATTTACTTTCAAATACACCATCATGCTTTTCAAATTATGTTTTGATATAAAAGAATATGTCTAAATCTTACCCTCTAAATACTCAGAGAAGCAGAAAACTGCTTAGATATATAATTCAGTGGCAAAAGTTAGGTATTATGTGATAACAGTCATAATATTCCCAAAATTATTAGTAAAGTGACTTTTTTCTTAAATGAAATACTAGCCCATCCTTCATTTCCTTTCTATTGTATACATAGCTAGGGATCATTATTATAATTGTATAAGTGGTGAAGTTAGACCCTCCAAAGGTCAAGGTCATTTGATTTGATAGCCTAAACATATGTTTTTCATAACAATTTGTGGAAATTTATGAAAATTATGAGTAAAATCACTTTTTCTTAAATGAAATACTAGCCCATCCTTTATTTCCTTTCTATTGTATACATAGCTAGGGATCATTATGATGGTTGTATAAGTGGTGAAGTTTGACCCTACAAAGGTCAAGGTCATTTGATTTGATAGCCTAAACATATGTTTCTCATAAAAAATTGTAGATATTTATCAAAATCTCTTTGCCTTGTTGGCTAACTGGCTAAGTTATATTCAAAAGTGATTTCTGCAGACACCTTTCAAGGAAACACCATAAGCAAAAATAGTTTGCTTCAAAGATGCATTTTATGTACAGGGGCCATTCAACATAACACACTTGGTACTGAATAAACTTCAGGTAGTTTATTCAACAACTACAACTGTATAATTGTTGATTACAGATAAATGGTTGATAAAGAGATGGGTGGGTACCCCTTGACCTGCTACTGTTCTAATACATTATATTAGAATAATTGCAAATCCATATAGGGTTCCCTCCACCTCTTCTTTGAAATGTCAAGGTTGTTAGCCTCCTACATCTCCTGGAGATATCAGTATTGCTCTAACTGCTTTCATTATTCTGATTATTAGACATAAGATAATATGTTATGTCCTCACTGCATATTTACTTCAAAATTCTGTTATCAATTCTTTTCTTAATTCTATGTTCTAATCATTCATAATTCAAAAGGTTACTCAAATCAGGAATACAGTTCATTTACTTTGAAGACTAGTAGTTCATCCGAAGTTCTAGATTAAATGAGAACTAAGGAAAAATGTTGGCCTAATATGTTCCTTTAGCATATGTACTTGTAATCCCCTACCAAATAGTGAGGCAATTGGCAGACACTGGGATTGAGCGTTTGATAGATTGAAATAAATGATACTGTGAGCTTCAGAATAATGAAAGAATTATGTTTCTAACTGTATGAGAACCACATTCATGAATTTTTGAAGTATTTCACCTCAGACACTGTTTTAGGGAAAACTTGCTATTATTTTATAGATACCAATTGCAACTATCTTGATGGTAATGGAAATTATAACAGACTTTACAAACAACCACCAGGGTAATCTATCAATAACTTATAATTATTCATTCATTGTTTGGATATTGTGACCTAAAGTTAGAATTAAGTTATTTTCCCTCTCATTTCTATGGAAAACTCAATTTCTGGTTTTCAACTTTTATCTTTATTTTGCCTTATACTCCAAATAGTTTTGACTAACTTATGCCTCATTCAGTTATTGGAGGTCACATTCACATCTTCCTTTCTTATGTTGCACTGCAAAGGCTCCTTTTTCTTACCTATCTATTTTCAAGGGTATATCTTTAAAACTAAGCTAGATGAACTTTGAGTTATGCTTCTGAATGGTTCATGCATTAATGGGAGGGTTTCATATATGGATGTTTTGTGTATGGATGCACTATTCACTTGGGTATGTAGCTACATGCAACAGCGTATCCAATGGTCCTGCTAATTTTACTACATTGAAAATAACCATAAACATTCTTTGAAGCAAAATGATTTGGTTATTATTACCCCTGTGTTAATTGTTATACTGGATCTTTAAAGGTTAGGTGAATTCAGTTACTTAATTATAATGGACTTGGTATCTTTTGTAATATCTATCCTTTTGATCCTGCATAAGTTCTATAATATTTGCTTGATTTCCCTAGGAATTTCCCATTCCCCTCCATCTCCCAAAATGAAGACCTAAATTGCATATATACATTGCAAAAGATATACATTAATAGATATAGCTGGAGTAGGATAAAAAGGATTAACGTATGAGTAAGTTTCTAAATAATTCATCTGGTGTTTTCCCCTTATCATTAAGGTGCTATAGTATAGCCCGCCAGGCTAGTGATTCACCATTGATATTTACACAGATTCAAATGTTCTAGTCCGAAATAGATTGGGATGAGAATTCATCATTCAGAAACAACATACAATATTTAAATCTCAATTCTGGCACATCATCAAATTTGAAGCCATCTTCTTGACCTGCATTAAATAAACCCATTGAGCTACCAGGGAAAACTCTGCACCGACCCCGAGATATTTGCACTAGTACCTATTACAAGTACCTCTGTGTTAAGGCCAATGCTTGATATTATATAATTTGGGCTAGGCAGACAGATTTCACATAAAGATTTCTCCATGACATTATTTTCACATTTATGTAGATTCACCCAATAAGATGACCTTGACCTTGGTAATGCCAAAAAACATCACTTATATAATCATTATAATGATCCCTAACTATTTACTTAATAGAAAGAAAATGAAGGATTAGCAAGCATCTCAATTAAGAAAAAAGTCATTTTACTTATTATTCTATGAATTCAGAATTAGTGATTGTAATAACAAAATATCTAACTTTTGTCACCAAATGCTGCATATGAGCAGTTTTTTGCTCCTTAGAGTATTCTGGGGGTAAGATTTTGATATGTTCCTTTATATTAAAACATAATTTGAAAAGCATGATGGTGTATTTGAAAGTAAATACCTCATTTTTCATGTTTTTAGGATTTCAATGTCAATTTTGATGACCTTGACCTTTATCAAGGTCAAAGTTGCTTGACCTGGCAATCACCCTTACTAATTACCATTAGCATTTCCAATATGAAATAGCCTGATGCAAAATTGACTTGTTTATCATATGAATAGATATCTTGAAGACAAGCCAAATTTCTGTCACAATTGCCAAACAAAATGGCGGCTGTCATGGCCATGCACACCTTTACACAGTGACAACCGGGCTTAAATGGTCTACAAAGGACCCCTCTACAACCCTAAAATGGTTTTAGGTATAAACCTTTCGGTGCAAACCAACTCCTAAAATAAGCTACTTTCTTGAGCTTGGCTGCCAGACTAAGTCAGGTTATCTAAAAGACAGAGAATTATACTGGGGAACAGCACTCTCTGAGTGATACAACAATAAAATGTGCTATACTAGACCTTGACAATGTCATTGAAAATAATTTCCATCTATTTGATTTTAAAAAGGCATGGTACAAAGCACTGCTTCAGCCTTGAAGAAATCAGTAGTCTCTCTGGGGTTAGGGTTAGGGTTAGGGTTAGGGTTAGGGTTAGGGTTAGGGTTAGGGTTAGGGTTAGGGTTAGGGTTAGGGTTAGGGTTAGGGTTAGGTTTAGGGTTAGGGTTAGGGTTAGGGTTAGGGTTAGGGTTAGGGTTAGGGTTAGGGTTAGGGTTAGGGTTAGGGTTAGGGTTAGGGTTAGGGTTAGGGTTAGGGTTAGGGTTAGGGTTAGAGTTAGGCTACGTGCGCATAAAAAGTTACGCGTGGTTAGGGTCAATTCTTTTTTTCTGAGCCCTTCTGATCGTTGTGATGAGATTAAGCTTCGTAACTCCCTTAACTAGCGTAAGTTACTGAGTTATGATTTTCGCAATATTTTCAAGTTTGATTTTTTTTCATATTTTTTTCAATTTTTATTTTTTTTCTAAAAACACCTGAAATGCCTCAAAATGGACTCTAAGTGAAAAAAAAAATTTGCCTCTTTAAAATTGTTGGGCTTAGTTCTTTTTTCTGATCCTGGGCATCTGAGTACATATAACTTTTCTCCCTTTTATTCCCTGTGTCACATTTCTAAATCATGTTTCTTAAATATTCATTTTACTTTCCACTATACTGCCCAACTGTTCATTCTAACCTCACAGGTTACAAACATCAAGTACTACCTTTAGTTTGCCTCCCCTTATTTATCCTCTTTTGACATACGGTGACAGAAGGCCTGTACTTGACAAAGGCCTTTAGCTTAACATAAAACCCCTCTCAATATATACTGCATTTCCCCTGTGATGTTTATAGTAGACAAGCTTTGACATATCCTAAAGAGTATCCAAACTAAGTTTCTTCCAAAAATATCAATTATTGATGATTCCTTTATCATAGTTCCTATGTCATACTATAATATTGCTTAAGTATTCCTATTACTTTCAACTCTACTATATTGTACCTATACAGCTTTAGCATATGAAGTCCTATATTGAGTTTGCTACTCTATTTCCCTATTCTGGCACATGCAGTCCTTAGGACATAGTGCACCTCTATTATCCAATGTATTTACAACCGAGCATCTAATCTATTCCTGAAGAGAGGTATGGAATAAGGTATGTATATTCATAAAACAATTGAATACCAATAGTTGAAAATATGAGAACAATATAGATCATCATTAGATATTTTTGAAATCCTGGGCTAAACAGGGTTAGGGTTAGGGTTAGGGTTAGGGTTAGGGTTAGGGTTAGGGTTAGGGTTAGGGTTAGAGTTAGGCTACGTTGGGTTAGGGTTAGGGTTAGGGTTAGGGTTAGGGTTAGGGTTAGGGTTAGGGTTAGAGTTAGGCTACGTGCGCATAAAAAGTTACGCGTGGTTAGGGTCAATTCTTTTTTTCTGAGCCCTTCTGATCGTTGTGATGAGATTAAGCTTCGTAACTCCCTTAACTAGCGTAAGTTACTGAGTTATGATTTTCGCAATATTTTCAAGTTTGATTTTTTTTCATATTTTTTTCAATTTTTATTTTTTTTCTAAAAACACCTGAAATGCCTCAAAATGGACTCTAAGTGAAAAAAAAAATTTGCCTCTTTAAAATTGTTGGGCTTAGTTCTTTTTTCTGATCCTGGGCATCTGAGTACATATAACTTTTCTCCCTTTTATTCCCTGTGTCACATTTCTAAATCATGTTTCTTAAATATTCATTTTACTTTCCACTATACTGCCCAACTGTTCATTCTAACCTCACAGGTTACAAACATCAAGTACTACCTTTAGTTTGCCTCCCCTTATTTATCCTCTTTTGACATACGGTGACAGAAGGCCTGTACTTGACAAAGGCCTTTAGCTTAACATAAAACCCCTCTCAATATATACTGCATTTCCCCTGTGATGTTTATAGTAGACAAGCTTTGACATATCCTAAAGAGTATCCAAACTAAGTTTCTTCCAAAAATATCAATTATTGATGATTCCTTTATCATAGTTCCTATGTCATACTATAATATTGCTTAAGTATTCCTATTACTTTCAACTCTACTATATTGTACCTATACAGCTTTAGCATATGAAGTCCTATATTGAGTTTGCTACTCTATTTCCCTATTCTGGCACATGCAGTCCTTAGGACATAGTGCACCTCTATTATCCAATGTATTTACAACCGAGCATCTAATCTATTCCTGAAGAGAGGTATGGAATAAGGTATGTATATTCATAAAACAATTGAATACCAATAGTTGAAAATATGAGAACAATATAGATCATCATTAGATATTTTTGAAATCCTGGGCTAATCAGGGTTAGGGTTAGGGTTAGGGTTAGGGTTAGGGTTAGGGTTAGGGTTAGGGTTAGGGTTAGAGTTAGGCTACGTTGGGTTAGGGTTAGGGTTAGGGTTAGGGTTAGGGTTAGGGTTAGGGTTAGGGTTAGGGTTAGAGTTAGGCTACGTGCGCATAAAAAGTTACGCGTGGTTAGGGTCAATTCTTTTTTTCTGAGCCCTTCTGATCGTTGTGATGAGATTAAGCTTCGTAACTCCCTTAACTAGCGTAAGTTACTGAGTTATGATTTTCGCAATATTTTCAAGTTTGATTTTTTTTCATATTTTTTTCAATTTTTATTTTTTTTCTAAAAACACCTGAAATGCCTCAAAATGGACTCTAAGTGAAAAAAAAAATTTGCCTCTTTAAAATTGTTGGGCTTAGTTCTTTTTTCTGATCCTGGGCATCTGAGTACATATAACTTTTCTCCCTTTTATTCCCTGTGTCACATTTCTAAATCATGTTTCTTAAATATTCATTTTACTTTCCACTATACTGCCCAACTGTTCATTCTAACCTCACAGGTTACAAACATCAAGTACTACCTTTAGTTTGCCTCCCCTTATTTATCCTCTTTTGACATACGGTGACAGAAGGCCTGTACTTGACAAAGGCCTTTAGCTTAACATAAAACCCCTCTCAATATATACTGCATTTCCCCTGTGATGTTTATAGTAGACAAGCTTTGACATATCCTAAAGAGTATCCAAACTAAGTTTCTTCCAAAAATATCAATTATTGATGATTCCTTTATCATAGTTCCTATGTCATACTATAATATTGCTTAAGTATTCCTATTACTTTCAACTCTACTATATTGTACCTATACAGCTTTAGCATATGAAGTCCTATATTGAGTTTGCTACTCTATTTCCCTATTCTGGCACATGCAGTCCTTAGGACATAGTGCACCTCTATTATCCAATGTATTTACAACCGAGCATCTAATCTATTCCTGAAGAGAGGTATGGAATAAGGTATGTATATTCATAAAACAATTGAATACCAATAGTTGAAAATATGAGAACAATATAGATCATCATTAGATATTTTTGAAATCCTGGGCTAATCAGGGTTAGGGTTAGGGTTAGGGTTAGGGTTAGGGTTAGGGTTAGGGTTAGGGTTAGAGTTAGGCTACGTTGGGTTAGGGTTAGGGTTAGGGTTAGGGTTAGGGTTAGAGTTAGGCTACGTGCGCATAAAAAGTTACGCGTGGTTAGGGTCAATTCTTTTTTTCTGAGCCCTTCTGATCGTTGTGATGAGATTAAGCTTCGTAACTCCCTTAACTAGCGTAAGTTACTGAGTTATGATTTTCGCAATATTTTCAAGTTTGATTTTTTTTCATATTTTTTTCAATTTTTATTTTTTTTCTAAAAACACCTGAAATGCCTCAAAATGGACTCTAAGTGAAAAAAAAAATTTGCCTCTTTAAAATTGTTGGGCTTAGTTCTTTTTTCTGATCCTGGGCATCTGAGTACATATAACTTTTCTCCCTTTTATTCCCTGTGTCACATTTCTAAATCATGTTTCTTAAATATTCATTTTACTTTCCACTATACTGCCCAACTGTTCATTCTAACCTCACAGGTTACAAACATCAAGTACTACCTTTAGTTTGCCTCCCCTTATTTATCCTCTTTTGACATACGGTGACAGAAGGCCTGTACTTGACAAAGGCCTTTAGCTTAACATAAAACCCCTCTCAATATATACTGCATTTCCCCTGTGATGTTTATAGTAGACAAGCTTTGACATAGGGTTAGGGTTAGAGTTAGGCTACGTGCGCATAAAAAGTTACGCGTGGTTAGGGTCAATTCTTTTTTTCTGAGCCCTTCTGATCGTTGTGATGAGATTAAGCTTCGTAACTCCCTTAACTAGCGTAAGTTACTGAGTTATGATTTTCGCAATATTTTCAAGTTTGATTTTTTTTCATATTTTTTTCAATTTTTATTTTTTTTCTAAAAACACCTGAAATGCCTCAAAATGGACTCTAAGTGAAAAAAAAAATTTGCCTCTTTAAAATTGTTGGGCTTAGTTCTTTTTTCTGATCCTGGGCATCTGAGTACATATAACTTTTCTCCCTTTTATTCCCTGTGTCACATTTCTAAATCATGTTTCTTAAATATTCATTTTACTTTCCACTATACTGCCCAACTGTTCATTCTAACCTCACAGGTTACAAACATCAAGTACTAGGGTTAGGGTTAGGGTTAGGGTTAGGGTTAGGGTTAGGGTTAGGGTTAGAGTTAGGCTACGTGCGCATAAAAAGTTACGCGTGGTTAGGGTCAATTCTTTTTTTCTGAGCCCTTCTGATCGTTGTGATGAGATTAAGCTTCGTAACTCCCTTAACTAGCGTAAGTTACTGAGTTATGATTTTCGCAATATTTTCAAGTTTGATTTTTTTTCATATTTTTTTCAATTTTTATTTTTTTTCTAAAAACACCTGAAATGCCTCAAAATGGACTCTAAGTGAAAAAAAAAATTTGCCTCTTTAAAATTGTTGGGCTTAGTTCTTTTTTCTGATCCTGGGCATCTGAGTACATATAACTTTTCTCCCTTTTATTCCCTGTGTCACATTTCTAAATCATGTTTCTTAAATATTCATTTTACTTTCCACTATACTGCCCAACTGTTCATTCTAACCTCACAGGTTACAAACATCAAGTACTACCTTTAGTTTGCCTCCCCTTATTTATCCTCTTTTGACATACGGTGACAGAAGGCCTGTACTTGACAAAGGCCTTTAGCTTAACATAAAACCCCTCTCAATATATACTGCATTTCCCCTGTGATGTTTATAGTAGACAAGCTTTGACATAGGGTTAGGGTTAGAGTTAGGCTACGTGCGCATAAAAAGTTACGCGTGGTTAGGGTCAATTCTTTTTTTCTGAGCCCTTCTGATCGTTGTGATGAGATTAAGCTTCGTAACTCCCTTAACTAGCGTAAGTTACTGAGTTATGATTTTCGCAATATTTTCAAGTTTGATTTTTTTTCATATTTTTTTCAATTTTTATTTTTTTTCTAAAAACACCTGAAATGCCTCAAAATGGACTCTAAGTGAAAAAAAAAATTTGCCTCTTTAAAATTGTTGGGCTTAGTTCTTTTTTCTGATCCTGGGCATCTGAGTACATATAACTTTTCTCCCTTTTATTCCCTGTGTCACATTTCTAAATCATGTTTCTTAAATATTCATTTTACTTTCCACTATACTGCCCAACTGTTCATTCTAACCTCACAGGTTACAAACATCAAGTACTACCTTTAGTTTGCCTCCCCTTATTTATCCTCTTTTGACATACGGTGACAGAAGGCCTGTACTTGACAAAGGCCTTTAGCTTAACATAAAACCCCTCTCAATATATACTGCATTTCCCCTGTGATGTTTATAGTAGACAAGCTTTGACATATCCTAAAGAGTATCCAAACTAAGTTTCTTCCAAAAATATCAATTATTGATGATTCCTTTATCATAGTTCCTATGTCATACTATAATATTGCTTAAGTATTCCTATTACTTTCAACTCTACTATATTGTACCTATACAGCTTTAGCATATGAAGTCCTATATTGAGTTTGCTACTCTATTTCCCTATTCTGGCACATGCAGTCCTTAGGACATAGTGCACCTCTATTATCCAATGTATTTACAACCGAGCATCTAATCTATTCCTGAAGAGAGGTATGGAATAAGGTATGTATATTCATAAAACAATTGAATACCAATAGTTGAAAATATGAGAACAATATAGATCATCATTAGATATTTTTGAAATCCTGGGCTAAACAGGGTTAGGGTTAGGGTTAGGGTTAGGGTTAGGGTTAGGGTTAGGGTTAGGGTTAGGGTTAGGGTTAGGGTTAGGGTTAGGGTTAGGGTTAGGGTTAGGGTTAGGGTTAGGGTTAGGGTTAGGGTTAGGGTTAGGGTTAGGGTTAGGGTTAGGGTTAGGGTTAGGGTTAGGGTTAGGGTTAGGGTTAGGGTTAGGGTTAGGGTTAGGGTTAGGGTTAGAGTTAGGCTACGTGCGCATAAAAAG
This sequence comes from Lepidonotus clava, assembly GCA_936440205.1. Lineage (NCBI taxonomy): Eukaryota > Metazoa > Annelida > Polychaeta > Phyllodocida > Polynoidae > Lepidonotus > Lepidonotus clava. The sequence goes on from OW387144.1 coordinate 51,624,057, forward strand.
TTACGCGTGGTTAGGGTCAATTCTTTTTTTCTGAGCCCTTCTGATCGTTGTGATGAGATTAAGCTTCGTAACTCCCTTAACTAGCGTAAGTTACTGAGTTATGATTTTCGCAATATTTTCAAGTTTGATTTTTTTTCATATTTTTTTCAATTTTTATTTTTTTTCTAAAAACACCTGAAATGCCTCAAAATGGACTCTAAGTGAAAAAAAAAATTTGCCTCTTTAAAATTGTTGGGCTTAGTTCTTTTTTCTGATCCTGGGCATCTGAGTACATATAACTTTTCTCCCTTTTATTCCCTGTGTCACATTTCTAAATCATGTTTCTTAAATATTCATTTTACTTTCCACTATACTGCCCAACTGTTCATTCTAACCTCACAGGTTACAAACATCAAGTACTACCTTTAGTTTGCCTCCCCTTATTTATCCTCTTTTGACATACGGTGACAGAAGGCCTGTACTTGACAAAGGCCTTTAGCTTAACATAAAACCCCTCTCAATATATACTGCATTTCCCCTGTGATGTTTATAGTAGACAAGCTTTGACATATCCTAAAGAGTATCCAAACTAAGTTTCTTCCAAAAATATCAATTATTGATGATTCCTTTATCATAGTTCCTATGTCATACTATAATATTGCTTAAGTATTCCTATTACTTTCAACTCTACTATATTGTACCTATACAGCTTTAGCATATGAAGTCCTATATTGAGTTTGCTACTCTATTTCCCTATTCTGGCACATGCAGTCCTTAGGACATAGTGCACCTCTATTATCCAATGTATTTACAACCGAGCATCTAATCTATTCCTGAAGAGAGGTATGGAATAAGGTATGTATATTCATAAAACAATTGAATACCAATAGTTGAAAATATGAGAACAATATAGATCATCATTAGATATTTTTGAAATCCTGGGCTAATCAGGGTTAGGGTTAGGGTTAGGGTTAGGGTTAGGGTTAGGGTTAGGGTTAGGGTTAGGGTTAGGGTTAGGGTTAGGGTTAGGGTTAGGGTTAGGGTTAGGGTTAGGGTTAGGGTTAGGGTTAGGGTTAGGGTTAGGGTTAGGGTTAGGGTTAGGGTTAGGGTTAGGGTTAGGGTTAGGGTTAGGGTTAGGGTTAGGGTTAGAGTTAGGCTACGTGCGCATAAAAAGTTACGCGTGGTTAGGGTCAATTCTTTTTTTCTGAGCCCTTCTGATCGTTGTGATGAGATTAAGCTTCGTAACTCCCTTAACTAGCGTAAGTTACTGAGTTATGATTTTCGCAATATTTTCAAGTTTGATTTTTTTTCATATTTTTTTCAATTTTTATTTTTTTTCTAAAAACACCTGAAATGCCTCAAAATGGACTCTAAGTGAAAAAAAAAATTTGCCTCTTTAAAATTGTTGGGCTTAGTTCTTTTTTCTGATCCTGGGCATCTGAGTACATATAACTTTTCTCCCTTTTATTCCCTGTGTCACATTTCTAAATCATGTTTCTTAAATATTCATTTTACTTTCCACTATACTGCCCAACTGTTCATTCTAACCTCACAGGTTACAAACATCAAGTACTACCTTTAGTTTGCCTCCCCTTATTTATCCTCTTTTGACATACGGTGACAGAAGGCCTGTACTTGACAAAGGCCTTTAGCTTAACATAAAACCCCTCTCAATATATACTGCATTTCCCCTGTGATGTTTATAGTAGACAAGCTTTGACATATCCTAAAGAGTATCCAAACTAAGTTTCTTCCAAAAATATCAATTATTGATGATTCCTTTATCATAGTTCCTATGTCATACTATAATATTGCTTAAGTATTCCTATTACTTTCAACTCTACTATATTGTACCTATACAGCTTTAGCATATGAAGTCCTATATTGAGTTTGCTACTCTATTTCCCTATTCTGGCACATGCAGTCCTTAGGACATAGTGCACCTCTATTATCCAATGTATTTACAACCGAGCATCTAATCTATTCCTGAAGAGAGGTATGGAATAAGGTATGTATATTCATAAAACAATTGAATACCAATAGTTGAAAATATGAGAACAATATAGATCATCATTAGATATTTTTGAAATCCTGGGCTAATCAGGGTTAGGGTTAGGGTTAGGGTTAGGGTTAGGGTTAGGGTTAGGGTTAGGGTTAGGGTTAGAGTTAGGCTACGTGCGCATAAAAAGTTACGGGGTTAGGGTTAGGGTTAGAGTTAGGCTACGTGCGGGTTAGGGTTAGGGTTAGGGTTAGGGTTAGGGTTAGGGTTAGGGTTAGGGTTAGGGTTAGGGTTAGGGTTAGGGTTAGGGTTAGGGTTAGGGTTAGGGTTAGGGTTAGGGTTAGGGTTAGGGTTAGGGTTAGGGTTAGGGTTAGGGTTAGGGTTAGGGTTAGGGTTAGGGGTTAGGGGTTAGGGTTAGGGTTAGGGTTAGGGTTAGGGTTAGGGTTAGGGTTAGGGTTAGGGTTAGGGTTAGGGTTAGGGTTAGGGGTTAGGGTTAGGGTTAGGGTTAGGGTTAGGGTTAGGGTTAGGGTTAGGGTTAGGGTTAGGGTTAGGGTTAGGGTTAGGGTTAGGGTTAGGGTTAGGGTTAGGGTTAGGGTTAGGGTTAGGGTTAGGGTTAGGGTTAGGGTTAGGGTTAGGGTTAGGGTTAGGGTTAGGGTTAGGGTTAGGGTTAGGGTTAGGGTTAGGGTTAGGGTTAGGGTTAGGGTTAGGGTTAGGGTTAGGGTTAGGGTTAGGGTTAGGGTTAGGGTTAGGGTTAGGGTTAGGGTTAGGGTTAGGGTTAGGGTTAGGGTTAGGGTTAGGGTTAGGGTTAGGGTTAGGGTTAGGGTTAGGGTTAGGGTTAGGGTTAGGGTTAGGGTTAGGGTTAGGGTTAGGGTTAGGGTTAGGGTTAGGGTTAGGGTTAGGGTTAGGGTTAGGGTTAGGGTTAGGGTTAGGGTTAGGGTTAGGGTTAGGGTTAGGGTTAGGGTTAGGGTTAGGGTTAGGGTTAGGGTTAGGGTTAGGGTTAGGGTTAGGGTTAGGGTTAGGGTTAGGGTTAGGGTTAGGGTTAGGGTTAGGGTTAGGGTTAGAGTTAGGCTACGTGCGCATAAAAAGTTACGCGTGGTTAGGGTCAATTCTTTTTTTCTGAGCCCTTCTGATCGTTGTGATGAGATTAAGCTTCGTAACTCCCTTAACTAGCGTAAGTTACTGAGTTATGATTTTCGCAATATTTTCAAGTTTGATTTTTTTTCATATTTTTTTCAATTTTTATTTTTTTTCTAAAAACACCTGAAATGCCTCAAAATGGACTCTAAGTGAAAAAAAAAATTTGCCTCTTTAAAATTGTTGGGCTTAGTTCTTTTTTCTGATCCTGGGCATCTGAGTACATATAACTTTTCTCCCTTTTATTCCCTGTGTCACATTTCTAAATCATGTTTCTTAAATATTCATTTTACTTTCCACTATACTGCCCAACTGTTCATTCTAACCTCACAGGTTACAAACATCAAGTACTACCTTTAGTTTGCCTCCCCTTATTTATCCTCTTTTGACATACGGTGACAGAAGGCCTGTACTTGACAAAGGCCTTTAGCTTAACATAAAACCCCTCTCAATATATACTGCATTTCCCCTGTGATGTTTATAGTAGACAAGCTTTGACATATCCTAAAGAGTATCCAAACTAAGTTTCTTCCAAAAATATCAATTATTGATGATTCCTTTATCATAGTTCCTATGTCATACTATAATATTGCTTAAGTATTCCTATTACTTTCAACTCTACTATATTGTACCTATACAGCTTTAGCATATGAAGTCCTATATTGAGTTTGCTACTCTATTTCCCTATTCTGGCACATGCAGTCCTTAGGACATAGTGCACCTCTATTATCCAATGTATTTACAACCGAGCATCTAATCTATTCCTGAAGAGAGGTATGGAATAAGGTATGTATATTCATAAAACAATTGAATACCAATAGTTGAAAATATGAGAACAATATAGATCATCATTAGATATTTTTGAAATCCTGGGCTAATCAGGGTTAGGGTTAGGGTTAGGGTTAGGGTTAGGGTTAGGGTTAGGGTTAGGGTTAGGGTTAGAGTTAGGCTACGTTGGGTTAGGGTTAGGGTTAGGGTTAGGGTTAGGGTTAGGGTTAGGGTTAGGGTTAGGGTTAGGGTTAGAGTTAGGCTACGTGCGCATAAAAAGTTACGCGTGGTTAGGGTCAATTCTTTTTTTCTGAGCCCTTCTGATCGTTGTGATGAGATTAAGCTTCGTAACTCCCTTAACTAGCGTAAGTTACTGAGTTATGATTTTCGCAATATTTTCAAGTTTGATTTTTTTTCATATTTTTTTCAATTTTTATTTTTTTTCTAAAAACACCTGAAATGCCTCAAAATGGACTCTAAGTGAAAAAAAAAATTTGCCTCTTTAAAATTGTTGGGCTTAGTTCTTTTTTCTGATCCTGGGCATCTGAGTACATATAACTTTTCTCCCTTTTATTCCCTGTGTCACATTTCTAAATCATGTTTCTTAAATATTCATTTTACTTTCCACTATACTGCCCAACTGTTCATTCTAACCTCACAGGTTACAAACATCAAGTACTACCTTTAGTTTGCCTCCCCTTATTTATCCTCTTTTGACATACGGTGACAGAAGGCCTGTACTTGACAAAGGCCTTTAGCTTAACATAAAACCCCTCTCAATATATACTGCATTTCCCCTGTGATGTTTATAGTAGACAAGCTTTGACATATCCTAAAGAGTATCCAAACTAAGTTTCTTCCAAAAATATCAATTATTGATGATTCCTTTATCATAGTTCCTATGTCATACTATAATATTGCTTAAGTATTCCTATTACTTTCAACTCTACTATATTGTACCTATACAGCTTTAGCATATGAAGTCCTATATTGAGTTTGCTACTCTATTTCCCTATTCTGGCACATGCAGTCCTTAGGACATAGTGCACCTCTATTATCCAATGTATTTACAACCGAGCATCTAATCTATTCCTGAAGAGAGGTATGGAATAAGGTATGTATATTCATAAAACAATTGAATACCAATAGTTGAAAATATGAGAACAATATAGATCATCATTAGATATTTTTGAAATCCTGGGCTAATCAGGGTTAGGGTTAGGGTTAGGGTTAGGGTTAGGGTTAGGGTTAGGGTTAGGGTTAGAGTTAGGCTACGTTGGGTTAGGGTTAGGGTTAGGGTTAGGGTTAGGGTTAGGGTTAGAGTTAGGCTACGTGCGCATAAAAAGTTACGCGTGGTTAGGGTCAATTCTTTTTTTCTGAGCCCTTCTGATCGTTGTGATGAGATTAAGCTTCGTAACTCCCTTAACTAGCGTAAGTTACTGAGTTATGATTTTCGCAATATTTTCAAGTTTGATTTTTTTTCATATTTTTTTCAATTTTTATTTTTTTTCTAAAAACACCTGAAATGCCTCAAAATGGACTCTAAGTGAAAAAAAAAATTTGCCTCTTTAAAATTGTTGGGCTTAGTTCTTTTTTCTGATCCTGGGCATCTGAGTACATATAACTTTTCTCCCTTTTATTCCCTGTGTCACATTTCTAAATCATGTTTCTTAAATATTCATTTTACTTTCCACTATACTGCCCAACTGTTCATTCTAACCTCACAGGTTACAAACATCAAGTACTACCTTTAGTTTGCCTCCCCTTATTTATCCTCTTTTGACATACGGTGACAGAAGGCCTGTACTTGACAAAGGCCTTTAGCTTAACATAAAACCCCTCTCAATATATACTGCATTTCCCCTGTGATGTTTATAGTAGACAAGCTTTGACATAGGGTTAGGGTTAGAGTTAGGCTACGTGCGCATAAAAAGTTACGCGTGGTTAGGGTCAATTCTTTTTTTCTGAGCCCTTCTGATCGTTGTGATGAGATTAAGCTTCGTAACTCCCTTAACTAGCGTAAGTTACTGAGTTATGATTTTCGCAATATTTTCAAGTTTGATTTTTTTTCATATTTTTTTCAATTTTTATTTTTTTTCTAAAAACACCTGAAATGCCTCAAAATGGACTCTAAGTGAAAAAAAAAATTTGCCTCTTTAAAATTGTTGGGCTTAGTTCTTTTTTCTGATCCTGGGCATCTGAGTACATATAACTTTTCTCCCTTTTATTCCCTGTGTCACATTTCTAAATCATGTTTCTTAAATATTCATTTTACTTTCCACTATACTGCCCAACTGTTCATTCTAACCTCACAGGTTACAAACATCAAGTACTAGGGTTAGGGTTAGGGTTAGGGTTAGGGTTAGGGTTAGGGTTAGGGTTAGAGTTAGGCTACGTGCGCATAAAAAGTTACGCGTGGTTAGGGTCAATTCTTTTTTTCTGAGCCCTTCTGATCGTTGTGATGAGATTAAGCTTCGTAACTCCCTTAACTAGCGTAAGTTACTGAGTTATGATTTTCGCAATATTTTCAAGTTTGATTTTTTTTCATATTTTTTTCAATTTTTATTTTTTTTCTAAAAACACCTGAAATGCCTCAAAATGGACTCTAAGTGAAAAAAAAAATTTGCCTCTTTAAAATTGTTGGGCTTAGTTCTTTTTTCTGATCCTGGGCATCTGAGTACATATAACTTTTCTCCCTTTTATTCCCTGTGTCACATTTCTAAATCATGTTTCTTAAATATTCATTTTACTTTCCACTATACTGCCCAACTGTTCATTCTAACCTCACAGGTTACAAACATCAAGTACTACCTTTAGTTTGCCTCCCCTTATTTATCCTCTTTTGACATACGGTGACAGAAGGCCTGTACTTGACAAAGGCCTTTAGCTTAACATAAAACCCCTCTCAATATATACTGCATTTCCCCTGTGATGTTTATAGTAGACAAGCTTTGACATAGGGTTAGGGTTAGAGTTAGGCTACGTGCGCATAAAAAGTTACGCGTGGTTAGGGTCAATTCTTTTTTTCTGAGCCCTTCTGATCGTTGTGATGAGATTAAGCTTCGTAACTCCCTTAACTAGCGTAAGTTACTGAGTTATGATTTTCGCAATATTTTCAAGTTTGATTTTTTTTCATATTTTTTTCAATTTTTATTTTTTTTCTAAAAACACCTGAAATGCCTCAAAATGGACTCTAAGTGAAAAAAAAAATTTGCCTCTTTAAAATTGTTGGGCTTAGTTCTTTTTTCTGATCCTGGGCATCTGAGTACATATAACTTTTCTCCCTTTTATTCCCTGTGTCACATTTCTAAATCATGTTTCTTAAATATTCATTTTACTTTCCTAGGGTTAGGGTTAGGGTTAGGGTTAGGGTTAGGGTTAGGGTTAGGGTTAGGGTTAGGGTTAGGGTTAGGGTTAGGGTTAGGGTTAGGGTTAGGGTTAGGGTTAGGGTTAGGGTTAGGGTTAGGGTTAGGGTTAGGGTTAGGGTTAGGGTTAGGGTTAGGGTTAGGGTTAGGGTTAGGGTTAGGGTTAGGGTTAGGGTTAGGGTTAGGGTTAGGGTTAGGGTTAGGGTTAGGGTTAGGGTTAGGGTTAGGGTTAGGGTTAGGGTTAGGGTTAGGGTTAGGGTTAGGGTTAGGGTTAGGGTTAGGGTTAGGGTTAGGGTTAGGGTTAGGGTTAGGGTTAGGGTTAGGGTTAGGGTTAGGGTTAGGGTTAGGGTTAGGGTTAGGGTTAGGGTTAGGGTTAGGGTTAGGGTTAGGGTTAGGGTTAGGGTTAGGGTTAGGGTTAGGGTTAGGGTTAGGGTTAGGGTTAGGGTTAGGGTTAGGGTTAGGGTTAGGGTTAGGGTTAGGGTTAGGGTTAGGGTTAGGGTTAGGGTTAGGGTTAGGGTTAGAGTTAGGCTACGTGCGCATAAAAAGTTACGCGTGGTTAGGGTCAATTCTTTTTTTCTGAGCCCTTCTGATCGTTGTGATGAGATTAAGCTTCGTAACTCCCTTAACTAGCGTAAGTTACTGAGTTATGATTTTCGCAATATTTTCAAGTTTGATTTTTTTTCATATTTTTTTCAATTTTTATTTTTTTTCTAAAAACACCTGAAATGCCTCAAAATGGACTCTAAGTGAAAAAAAAAATTTGCCTCTTTAAAATTGTTGGGCTTAGTTCTTTTTTCTGATCCTGGGCATCTGAGTACATATAACTTTTCTCCCTTTTATTCCCTGTGTCACATTTCTAAATCATGTTTCTTAAATATTCATTTTACTTTCCACTATACTGCCCAACTGTTCATTCTAACCTCACAGGTTACAAACATCAAGTACTACCTTTAGTTTGCCTCCCCTTATTTATCCTCTTTTGACATACGGTGACAGAAGGCCTGTACTTGACAAAGGCCTTTAGCTTAACATAAAACCCCTCTCAATATATACTGCATTTCCCCTGTGATGTTTATAGTAGACAAGCTTTGACATATCCTAAAGAGTATCCAAACTAAGTTTCTTCCAAAAATATCAATTATTGATGATTCCTTTATCATAGTTCCTATGTCATACTATAATATTGCTTAAGTATTCCTATTACTTTCAACTCTACTATATTGTACCTATACAGCTTTAGCATATGAAGTCCTATATTGAGTTTGCTACTCTATTTCCCTATTCTGGCACATGCAGTCCTTAGGACATAGTGCACCTCTATTATCCAATGTATTTACAACCGAGCATCTAATCTATTCCTGAAGAGAGGTATGGAATAAGGTATGTATATTCATAAAACAATTGAATACCAATAGTTGAAAATATGAGAACAATATAGATCATCATTAGATATTTTTGAAATCCTGGGCTAATCAGGGTTAGGGTTAGGGTTAGGGTTAGGGTTAGGGTTAGGGTTAGGGTTAGGGTTAGGGTTAGAGTTAGGCTACGTTGGGTTAGGGTTAGGGTTAGGGTTAGGGTTAGGGTTAGGGTTAGGGTTAGGGTTAGGGTTAGAGTTAGGCTACGTGCGCATAAAAAGTTACGCGTGGTTAGGGTCAATTCTTTTTTTCTGAGCCCTTCTGATCGTTGTGATGAGATTAAGCTTCGTAACTCCCTTAACTAGCGTAAGTTACTGAGTTATGATTTTCGCAATATTTTCAAGTTTGATTTTTTTTCATATTTTTTTCAATTTTTATTTTTTTTCTAAAAACACCTGAAATGCCTCAAAATGGACTCTAAGTGAAAAAAAAAATTTGCCTCTTTAAAATTGTTGGGCTTAGTTCTTTTTTCTGATCCTGGGCATCTGAGTACATATAACTTTTCTCCCTTTTATTCCCTGTGTCACATTTCTAAATCATGTTTCTTAAATATTCATTTTACTTTCCACTATACTGCCCAACTGTTCATTCTAACCTCACAGGTTACAAACATCAAGTACTACCTTTAGTTTGCCTCCCCTTATTTATCCTCTTTTGACATACGGTGACAGAAGGCCTGTACTTGACAAAGGCCTTTAGCTTAACATAAAACCCCTCTCAATATATACTGCATTTCCCCTGTGATGTTTATAGTAGACAAGCTTTGACATATCCTAAAGAGTATCCAAACTAAGTTTCTTCCAAAAATATCAATTATTGATGATTCCTTTATCATAGTTCCTATGTCATACTATAATATTGCTTAAGTATTCCTATTACTTTCAACTCTACTATATTGTACCTATACAGCTTTAGCATATGAAGTCCTATATTGAGTTTGCTACTCTATTTCCCTATTCTGGCACATGCAGTCCTTAGGACATAGTGCACCTCTATTATCCAATGTATTTACAACCGAGCATCTAATCTATTCCTGAAGAGAGGTATGGAATAAGGTATGTATATTCATAAAACAATTGAATACCAATAGTTGAAAATATGAGAACAATATAGATCATCATTAGATATTTTTGAAATCCTGGGCTAATCAGGGTTAGGGTTAGGGTTAGGGTTAGGGTTAGGGTTAGGGTTAGGGTTAGGGTTAGAGTTAGGCTACGTTGGGTTAGGGTTAGGGTTAGGGTTAGGGTTAGGGTTAGGGTTAGAGTTAGGCTACGTGCGCATAAAAAGTTACGCGTGGTTAGGGTCAATTCTTTTTTTCTGAGCCCTTCTGATCGTTGTGATGAGATTAAGCTTCGTAACTCCCTTAACTAGCGTAAGTTACTGAGTTATGATTTTCGCAATATTTTCAAGTTTGATTTTTTTTCATATTTTTTTCAATTTTTATTTTTTTTCTAAAAACACCTGAAATGCCTCAAAATGGACTCTAAGTGAAAAAAAAAATTTGCCTCTTTAAAATTGTTGGGCTTAGTTCTTTTTTCTGATCCTGGGCATCTGAGTACATATAACTTTTCTCCCTTTTATTCCCTGTGTCACATTTCTAAATCATGTTTCTTAAATATTCATTTTACTTTCCACTATACTGCCCAACTGTTCATTCTAACCTCACAGGTTACAAACATCAAGTACTACCTTTAGTTTGCCTCCCCTTATTTATCCTCTTTTGACATACGGTGACAGAAGGCCTGTACTTGACAAAGGCCTTTAGCTTAACATAAAACCCCTCTCAATATATACTGCATTTCCCCTGTGATGTTTATAGTAGACAAGCTTTGACATAGGGTTAGGGTTAGAGTTAGGCTACGTGCGCATAAAAAGTTACGCGTGGTTAGGGTCAATTCTTTTTTTCTGAGCCCTTCTGATCGTTGTGATGAGATTAAGCTTCGTAACTCCCTTAACTAGCGTAAGTTACTGAGTTATGATTTTCGCAATATTTTCAAGTTTGATTTTTTTTCATATTTTTTTCAATTTTTATTTTTTTTCTAAAAACACCTGAAATGCCTCAAAATGGACTCTAAGTGAAAAAAAAAATTTGCCTCTTTAAAATTGTTGGGCTTAGTTCTTTTTTCTGATCCTGGGCATCTGAGTACATATAACTTTTCTCCCTTTTATTCCCTGTGTCACATTTCTAAATCATGTTTCTTAAATATTCATTTTACTTTCCACTATACTGCCCAACTGTTCATTCTAACCTCACAGGTTACAAACATCAAGTACTAGGGTTAGGGTTAGGGTTAGGGTTAGGGTTAGGGTTAGGGTTAGGGTTAGAGTTAGGCTACGTGCGCATAAAAAGTTACGCGTGGTTAGGGTCAATTCTTTTTTTCTGAGCCCTTCTGATCGTTGTGATGAGATTAAGCTTCGTAACTCCCTTAACTAGCGTAAGTTACTGAGTTATGATTTTCGCAATATTTTCAAGTTTGATTTTTTTTCATATTTTTTTCAATTTTTATTTTTTTTCTAAAAACACCTGAAATGCCTCAAAATGGACTCTAAGTGAAAAAAAAAATTTGCCTCTTTAAAATTGTTGGGCTTAGTTCTTTTTTCTGATCCTGGGCATCTGAGTACATATAACTTTTCTCCCTTTTATTCCCTGTGTCACATTTCTAAATCATGTTTCTTAAATATTCATTTTACTTTCCACTATACTGCCCAACTGTTCATTCTAACCTCACAGGTTACAAACATCAAGTACTACCTTTAGTTTGCCTCCCCTTATTTATCCTCTTTTGACATACGGTGACAGAAGGCCTGTACTTGACAAAGGCCTTTAGCTTAACATAAAACCCCTCTCAATATATACTGCATTTCCCCTGTGATGTTTATAGTAGACAAGCTTTGACATAGGGTTAGGGTTAGAGTTAGGCTACGTGCGCATAAAAAGTTACGCGTGGTTAGGGTCAATTCTTTTTTTCTGAGCCCTTCTGATCGTTGTGATGAGATTAAGCTTCGTAACTCCCTTAACTAGCGTAAGTTACTGAGTTATGATTTTCGCAATATTTTCAAGTTTGATTTTTTTTCATATTTTTTTCAATTTTTATTTTTTTTCTAAAAACACCTGAAATGCCTCAAAATGGACTCTAAGTGAAAAAAAAAATTTGCCTCTTTAAAATTGTTGGGCTTAGTTCTTTTTTCTGATCCTGGGCATCTGAGTACATATAACTTTTCTCCCTTTTATTCCCTGTGTCACATTTCTAAATCATGTTTCTTAAATATTCATTTTACTTTCCACTATACTGCCCAACTGTTCATTCTAACCTCACAGGTTACAAACATCAAGTACTACCTTTAGTTTGCCTCCCCTTATTTATCCTCTTTTGACATACGGTGACAGAAGGCCTGTACTTGACAAAGGCCTTTAGCTTAACATAAAACCCCTCTCAATATATACTGCATTTCCCCTGTGATGTTTATAGTAGACAAGCTTTGACATATCCTAAAGAGTATCCAAACTAAGTTTCTTCCAAAAATATCAATTATTGATGATTCCTTTATCATAGTTCCTATGTCATACTATAATATTGCTTAAGTATTCCTATTACTTTCAACTCTACTATATTGTACCTATACAGCTTTAGCATATGAAGTCCTATATTGAGTTTGCTACTCTATTTCCCTATTCTGGCACATGCAGTCCTTAGGACATAGTGCACCTCTATTATCCAATGTATTTACAACCGAGCATCTAATCTATTCCTGAAGAGAGGTATGGAATAAGGTATGTATATTCATAAAACAATTGAATACCAATAGTTGAAAATATGAGAACAATATAGATCATCATTAGATATTTTTGAAATCCTGGGCTAATCAGGGTTAGGGTTAGGGTTAGGGTTAGGGTTAGGGTTAGGGTTAGGGTTAGGGTTAGGGTTAGGGTTAGGGTTAGGGTTAGGGTTAGGGTTAGGGTTAGGGTTAGGGTTAGGGTTAGGGTTAGGGTTAGGGTTAGGGTTAGGGTTAGGGTTAGGGTTAGGGTTAGGGTTAGGGTTAGGGTTAGGGTTAGGGTTAGAGTTAGGCTACGTGCGCATAAAAAGTTACGCGTGGTTAGGGTCAATTCTTTTTTTCTGAGCCCTTCTGATCGTTGTGATGAGATTAAGCTTCGTAACTCCCTTAACTAGCGTAAGTTACTGAGTTATGATTTTCGCAATATTTTCAAGTTTGATTTTTTTTCATATTTTTTTCAATTTTTATTTTTTTTCTAAAAACACCTGAAATGCCTCAAAATGGACTCTAAGTGAAAAAAAAAATTTGCCTCTTTAAAATTGTTGGGCTTAGTTCTTTTTTCTGATCCTGGGCATCTGAGTACATATAACTTTTCTCCCTTTTATTCCCTGTGTCACATTTCTAAATCATGTTTCTTAAATATTCATTTTACTTTCCACTATACTGCCCAACTGTTCATTCTAACCTCACAGGTTACAAACATCAAGTACTAGGGTTAGGGTTAGGGTTAGGGTTAGGGTTAGGGTTAGGGTTAGGGTTAGAGTTAGGCTACGTGCGCATAAAAAGTTACGCGTGGTTAGGGTCAATTCTTTTTTTCTGAGCCCTTCTGATCGTTGTGATGAGATTAAGCTTCGTAACTCCCTTAACTAGCGTAAGTTACTGAGTTATGATTTTCGCAATATTTTCAAGTTTGATTTTTTTTCATATTTTTTTCAATTTTTATTTTTTTTCTAAAAACACCTGAAATGCCTCAAAATGGACTCTAAGTGAAAAAAAAAATTTGCCTCTTTAAAATTGTTGGGCTTAGTTCTTTTTTCTGATCCTGGGCATCTGAGTACATATAACTTTTCTCCCTTTTATTCCCTGTGTCACATTTCTAAATCATGTTTCTTAAATATTCATTTTACTTTCCACTATACTGCCCAACTGTTCATTCTAACCTCACAGGTTACAAACATCAAGTACTACCTTTAGTTTGCCTCCCCTTATTTATCCTCTTTTGACATACGGTGACAGAAGGCCTGTACTTGACAAAGGCCTTTAGCTTAACATAAAACCCCTCTCAATATATACTGCATTTCCCCTGTGATGTTTATAGTAGACAAGCTTTGACATAGGGTTAGGGTTAGAGTTAGGCTACGTGCGCATAAAAAGTTACGCGTGGTTAGGGTCAATTCTTTTTTTCTGAGCCCTTCTGATCGTTGTGATGAGATTAAGCTTCGTAACTCCCTTAACTAGCGTAAGTTACTGAGTTATGATTTTCGCAATATTTTCAAGTTTGATTTTTTTTCATATTTTTTTCAATTTTTATTTTTTTTCTAAAAACACCTGAAATGCCTCAAAATGGACTCTAAGTGAAAAAAAAAATTTGCCTCTTTAAAATTGTTGGGCTTAGTTCTTTTTTCTGATCCTGGGCATCTGAGTACATATAACTTTTCTCCCTTTTATTCCCTGTGTCACATTTCTAAATCATGTTTCTTAAATATTCATTTTACTTTCCACTATACTGCCCAACTGTTCATTCTAACCTCACAGGTTACAAACATCAAGTACTACCTTTAGTTTGCCTCCCCTTATTTATCCTCTTTTGACATACGGTGACAGAAGGCCTGTACTTGACAAAGGCCTTTAGCTTAACATAAAACCCCTCTCAATATATACTGCATTTCCCCTGTGATGTTTATAGTAGACAAGCTTTGACATATCCTAAAGAGTATCCAAACTAAGTTTCTTCCAAAAATATCAATTATTGATGATTCCTTTATCATAGTTCCTATGTCATACTATAATATTGCTTAAGTATTCCTATTACTTTCAACTCTACTATATTGTACCTATACAGCTTTAGCATATGAAGTCCTATATTGAGTTTGCTACTCTATTTCCCTATTCTGGCACATGCAGTCCTTAGGACATAGTGCACCTCTATTATCCAATGTATTTACAACCGAGCATCTAATCTATTCCTGAAGAGAGGTATGGAATAAGGTATGTATATTCATAAAACAATTGAATACCAATAGTTGAAAATATGAGAACAATATAGATCATCATTAGATATTTTTGAAATCCTGGGCTAATCAGGGTTAGGGTTAGGGTTAGGGTTAGGGTTAGGGTTAGGGTTAGGGTTAGGGTTAGGGTTAGGGTTAGGGTTAGGGTTAGGGTTAGGGTTAGGGTTAGGGTTAGGGTTAGGGTTAGGGTTAGGGTTAGGGTTAGGGTTAGGGTTAGGGTTAGGGTTAGGGTTAGGGTTAGGGTTAGGGTTAGGGTTAGGGTTAGAGTTAGGCTACGTGCGCATAAAAAGTTACGCGTGGTTAGGGTCAATTCTTTTTTTCTGAGCCCTTCTGATCGTTGTGATGAGATTAAGCTTCGTAACTCCCTTAACTAGCGTAAGTTACTGAGTTATGATTTTCGCAATATTTTCAAGTTTGATTTTTTTTCATATTTTTTTCAATTTTTATTTTTTTTCTAAAAACACCTGAAATGCCTCAAAATGGACTCTAAGTGAAAAAAAAAATTTGCCTCTTTAAAATTGTTGGGCTTAGTTCTTTTTTCTGATCCTGGGCATCTGAGTACATATAACTTTTCTCCCTTTTATTCCCTGTGTCACATTTCTAAATCATGTTTCTTAAATATTCATTTTACTTTCCACTATACTGCCCAACTGTTCATTCTAACCTCACAGGTTACAAACATCAAGTACTAGGGTTAGGGTTAGGGTTAGGGTTAGGGTTAGGGTTAGGGTTAGGGTTAGAGTTAGGCTACGTGCGCATAAAAAGTTACGCGTGGTTAGGGTCAATTCTTTTTTTCTGAGCCCTTCTGATCGTTGTGATGAGATTAAGCTTCGTAACTCCCTTAACTAGCGTAAGTTACTGAGTTATGATTTTCGCAATATTTTCAAGTTTGATTTTTTTTCATATTTTTTTCAATTTTTATTTTTTTTCTAAAAACACCTGAAATGCCTCAAAATGGACTCTAAGTGAAAAAAAAAATTTGCCTCTTTAAAATTGTTGGGCTTAGTTCTTTTTTCTGATCCTGGGCATCTGAGTACATATAACTTTTCTCCCTTTTATTCCCTGTGTCACATTTCTAAATCATGTTTCTTAAATATTCATTTTACTTTCCACTATACTGCCCAACTGTTCATTCTAACCTCACAGGTTACAAACATCAAGTACTACCTTTAGTTTGCCTCCCCTTATTTATCCTCTTTTGACATACGGTGACAGAAGGCCTGTACTTGACAAAGGCCTTTAGCTTAACATAAAACCCCTCTCAATATATACTGCATTTCCCCTGTGATGTTTATAGTAGACAAGCTTTGACATAGGGTTAGGGTTAGAGTTAGGCTACGTGCGCATAAAAAGTTACGCGTGGTTAGGGTCAATTCTTTTTTTCTGAGCCCTTCTGATCGTTGTGATGAGATTAAGCTTCGTAACTCCCTTAACTAGCGTAAGTTACTGAGTTATGATTTTCGCAATATTTTCAAGTTTGATTTTTTTTCATATTTTTTTCAATTTTTATTTTTTTTCTAAAAACACCTGAAATGCCTCAAAATGGACTCTAAGTGAAAAAAAAAATTTGCCTCTTTAAAATTGTTGGGCTTAGTTCTTTTTTCTGATCCTGGGCATCTGAGTACATATAACTTTTCTCCCTTTTATTCCCTGTGTCACATTTCTAAATCATGTTTCTTAAATATTCATTTTACTTTCCACTATACTGCCCAACTGTTCATTCTAACCTCACAGGTTACAAACATCAAGTACTACCTTTAGTTTGCCTCCCCTTATTTATCCTCTTTTGACATACGGTGACAGAAGGCCTGTACTTGACAAAGGCCTTTAGCTTAACATAAAACCCCTCTCAATATATACTGCATTTCCCCTGTGATGTTTATAGTAGACAAGCTTTGACATATCCTAAAGAGTATCCAAACTAAGTTTCTTCCAAAAATATCAATTATTGATGATTCCTTTATCATAGTTCCTATGTCATACTATAATATTGCTTAAGTATTCCTATTACTTTCAACTCTACTATATTGTACCTATACAGCTTTAGCATATGAAGTCCTATATTGAGTTTGCTACTCTATTTCCCTATTCTGGCACATGCAGTCCTTAGGACATAGTGCACCTCTATTATCCAATGTATTTACAACCGAGCATCTAATCTATTCCTGAAGAGAGGTATGGAATAAGGTATGTATATTCATAAAACAATTGAATACCAATAGTTGAAAATATGAGAACAATATAGATCATCATTAGATATTTTTGAAATCCTGGGCTAATCAGGGTTAGGGTTAGGGTTAGGGTTAGGGTTAGGGTTAGGGTTAGGGTTAGGGTTAGGGTTAGGGTTAGGGTTAGGGTTAGGGTTAGGGTTAGGGTTAGGGTTAGGGTTAGGGTTAGGGTTAGGGTTAGGGTTAGGGTTAGGGTTAGGGTTAGGGTTAGGGTTAGGGTTAGGGTTAGGGTTAGGGTTAGGGTTAGAGTTAGGCTACGTGCGCATAAAAAGTTACGCGTGGTTAGGGTCAATTCTTTTTTTCTGAGCCCTTCTGATCGTTGTGATGAGATTAAGCTTCGTAACTCCCTTAACTAGCGTAAGTTACTGAGTTATGATTTTCGCAATATTTTCAAGTTTGATTTTTTTTCATATTTTTTTCAATTTTTATTTTTTTTCTAAAAACACCTGAAATGCCTCAAAATGGACTCTAAGTGAAAAAAAAAATTTGCCTCTTTAAAATTGTTGGGCTTAGTTCTTTTTTCTGATCCTGGGCATCTGAGTACATATAACTTTTCTCCCTTTTATTCCCTGTGTCACATTTCTAAATCATGTTTCTTAAATATTCATTTTACTTTCCACTATACTGCCCAACTGTTCATTCTAACCTCACAGGTTACAAACATCAAGTACTAGGGTTAGGGTTAGGGTTAGGGTTAGGGTTAGGGTTAGGGTTAGGGTTAGAGTTAGGCTACGTGCGCATAAAAAGTTACGCGTGGTTAGGGTCAATTCTTTTTTTCTGAGCCCTTCTGATCGTTGTGATGAGATTAAGCTTCGTAACTCCCTTAACTAGCGTAAGTTACTGAGTTATGATTTTCGCAATATTTTCAAGTTTGATTTTTTTTCATATTTTTTTCAATTTTTATTTTTTTTCTAAAAACACCTGAAATGCCTCAAAATGGACTCTAAGTGAAAAAAAAAATTTGCCTCTTTAAAATTGTTGGGCTTAGTTCTTTTTTCTGATCCTGGGCATCTGAGTACATATAACTTTTCTCCCTTTTATTCCCTGTGTCACATTTCTAAATCATGTTTCTTAAATATTCATTTTACTTTCCACTATACTGCCCAACTGTTCATTCTAACCTCACAGGTTACAAACATCAAGTACTACCTTTAGTTTGCCTCCCCTTATTTATCCTCTTTTGACATACGGTGACAGAAGGCCTGTACTTGACAAAGGCCTTTAGCTTAACATAAAACCCCTCTCAATATATACTGCATTTCCCCTGTGATGTTTATAGTAGACAAGCTTTGACATAGGGTTAGGGTTAGAGTTAGGCTACGTGCGCATAAAAAGTTACGCGTGGTTAGGGTCAATTCTTTTTTTCTGAGCCCTTCTGATCGTTGTGATGAGATTAAGCTTCGTAACTCCCTTAACTAGCGTAAGTTACTGAGTTATGATTTTCGCAATATTTTCAAGTTTGATTTTTTTTCATATTTTTTTCAATTTTTATTTTTTTTCTAAAAACACCTGAAATGCCTCAAAATGGACTCTAAGTGAAAAAAAAAATTTGCCTCTTTAAAATTGTTGGGCTTAGTTCTTTTTTCTGATCCTGGGCATCTGAGTACATATAACTTTTCTCCCTTTTATTCCCTGTGTCACATTTCTAAATCATGTTTCTTAAATATTCATTTTACTTTCCACTATACTGCCCAACTGTTCATTCTAACCTCACAGGTTACAAACATCAAGTACTACCTTTAGTTTGCCTCCCCTTATTTATCCTCTTTTGACATACGGTGACAGAAGGCCTGTACTTGACAAAGGCCTTTAGCTTAACATAAAACCCCTCTCAATATATACTGCATTTCCCCTGTGATGTTTATAGTAGACAAGCTTTGACATATCCTAAAGAGTATCCAAACTAAGTTTCTTCCAAAAATATCAATTATTGATGATTCCTTTATCATAGTTCCTATGTCATACTATAATATTGCTTAAGTATTCCTATTACTTTCAACTCTACTATATTGTACCTATACAGCTTTAGCATATGAAGTCCTATATTGAGTTTGCTACTCTATTTCCCTATTCTGGCACATGCAGTCCTTAGGACATAGTGCACCTCTATTATCCAATGTATTTACAACCGAGCATCTAATCTATTCCTGAAGAGAGGTATGGAATAAGGTATGTATATTCATAAAACAATTGAATACCAATAGTTGAAAATATGAGAACAATATAGATCATCATTAGATATTTTTGAAATCCT
>OW387144.1:51643403-51670946 GCA_936440205.1 Lepidonotus clava
TGGCCACAGATCCCCTGTCTCCATAACCTCCATAACCTACCTCCACCTCTTCCTAGGAGAATGGTGGAAGCCTCATACCATCCTATTTTACCACTGAAGTCAAGTAATTTAACCAATATATTTTTCAAAGGATGGTTATTATCTATGAGAAATATTAATGCAAATTAATCTGAGAGACTACTGATTTCTTCAGGGCTGAAGCAGTGCTTTATACCATGCCTTTTTAAAATCAAATAGATGGAAATTATTTTCAATGACATTGTCAAGGTCTAGTATAGCACATTTTATTGTTGTATCACTCAGAGAGTGCTGTTCCCCAGTATAATTCTCTGTCTTTTAGATAACCTGACTATTATATGAGAAAAGTATGCATTGTTTGAGGGTCAGTGCCCATCTGGAGGGGGTCGGAAACCGCCCTCGAACACCTCCCAGGAGGCTGTGCTTTTCAGGATTTCCTCTCCGCATCCAGGGGTATCTTTCTATCTTTTCGGTTCGGGTTTTGGCCCCATCCCTGGGCCTGGGGAGGTGCGGATGCGCCTGTCATATACGCCTACATTTTTTTGGGCCTGGCTGTGGCGCTGGGAGGCATTGCCCATCTGGAGGGGGTCGGAAACCGCCCTCGAACACCTCCCAGGAGGCTGTGCTTTTCAGGATTTCCTCTCCGCATCCAGGGGTATCTTTCTATCTTTTCGGTTCGGGTTTTGGCCCCATCCCTGGGCCTGGGGAGGTGCGGATGCGCCTGTCATATACGCCTACAATTTTTTTTTAGGCCTGGCCACAGATCCCCTGTCTCCATAACCTCCATAACCTACCTCCACCTCTTCCTAGGAGAATGGTGGAAGCCTCATACCATCCTATTTTACCACTGAAGTCAAGTAATTTAACCAATATATTTTTCAAAGGATGGTTATTATCTATGAGAAATATTAATGCAAATTAATCTGAGAGACTACTGATTTCTTCAGGGCTGAAGCAGTGCTTTATACCATGCCTTTTTAAAATCAAATAGATGGAAATTATTTTCAATGACATTGTCAAGGTCTAGTATAGCACATTTTATTGTTGTATCACTCAGAGAGTGCTGTTCCCCAGTATAATTCTCTGTCTTTTAGATAACCTGACTATTATATGAGAAAAGTATGCATTGTTTGAGGGTCAGTGCCCATCTGGAGGGGGTCGGAAACCGCCCTCGAACACCTCCCAGGAGGCTGTGCTTTTCAGGATTTCCTCTCCGCATCCAGGGGTATCTTTCTATCTTTTCGGTTCGGGTTTTGGCCCCATCCCTGGGCCTGGGGAGGTGCGGATGCGCCTGTCATATACGCCTACATTTTTTTGGGCCTGGCTGTGGCGCTGGGAGGCATTGCCCATCTGGAGGGGGTCGGAAACCGCCCTCGAACACCTCCCAGGAGGCTGTGCTTTTCAGGATTTCCTCTCCGCATCCAGGGGTATCTTTCTATCTTTTCGGTTCGGGTTTTGGCCCCATCCCTGGGCCTGGGGAGGTGCGGATGCGCCTGTCATATACGCCTACAATTTTTTTTTAGGCCTGGCCACAGATCCCCTGTCTCCATAACCTCCATAACCTACCTCCACCTCTTCCTAGGAGAATGGTGGAAGCCTCATACCATCCTATTTTACCACTGAAGTCAAGTAATTTAACCAATATATTTTTCAAAGGATGGTTATTATCTATGAGAAATATTAATGCAAATTAATCTGAGAGACTACTGATTTCTTCAGGGCTGAAGCAGTGCTTTATACCATGCCTTTTTAAAATCAAATAGATGGAAATTATTTTCAATGACATTGTCAAGGTCTAGTATAGCACATTTTATTGTTGTATCACTCAGAGAGTGCTGTTCCCCAGTATAATTCTCTGTCTTTTAGATAACCTGACTATTATATGAGAAAAGTATGCATTGTTTGAGGGTCAGTGCCCATCTGGAGGGGGTCGGAAACCGCCCTCGAACACCTCCCAGGAGGCTGTGCTTTTCAGGATTTCCTCTCCGCATCCAGGGGTATCTTTCTATCTTTTCGGTTCGGGTTTTGGCCCCATCCCTGGGCCTGGGGAGGTGCGGATGCGCCTGTCATATACGCCTACATTTTTTTGGGCCTGGCTGTGGCGCTGGGAGGCATTGCCCATCTGGAGGGGGTCGGAAACCGCCCTCGAACACCTCCCAGGAGGCTGTGCTTTTCAGGATTTCCTCTCCGCATCCAGGGGTATCTTTCTATCTTTTCGGTTCGGGTTTTGGCCCCATCCCTGGGCCTGGGGAGGTGCGGATGCGCCTGTCATATACGCCTACAATTTTTTTTTAGGCCTGGCCACAGATCCCCTGTCTCCATAACCTCCATAACCTACCTCCACCTCTTCCTAGGAGAATGGTGGAAGCCTCATACCATCCTATTTTACCACTGAAGTCAAGTAATTTAACCAATATATTTTTCAAAGGATGGTTATTATCTATGAGAAATATTAATGCAAATTAATCTGAGAGACTACTGATTTCTTCAGGGCTGAAGCAGTGCTTTATACCATGCCTTTTTAAAATCAAATAGATGGAAATTATTTTCAATGACATTGTCAAGGTCTAGTATAGCACATTTTATTGTTGTATCACTCAGAGAGTGCTGTTCCCCAGTATAATTCTCTGTCTTTTAGATAACCTGACTATTATATGAGAAAAGTATGCATTGTTTGAGGGTCAGTGCCCATCTGGAGGGGGTCGGAAACCGCCCTCGAACACCTCCCAGGAGGCTGTGCTTTTCAGGATTTCCTCTCCGCATCCAGGGGTATCTTTCTATCTTTTCGGTTCGGGTTTTGGCCCCATCCCTGGGCCTGGGGAGGTGCGGATGCGCCTGTCATATACGCCTACATTTTTTTGGGCCTGGCTGTGGCGCTGGGAGGCATTGCCCATCTGGAGGGGGTCGGAAACCGCCCTCGAACACCTCCCAGGAGGCTGTGCTTTTCAGGATTTCCTCTCCGCATCCAGGGGTATCTTTCTATCTTTTCGGTTCGGGTTTTGGCCCCATCCCTGGGCCTGGGGAGGTGCGGATGCGCCTGTCATATACGCCTACAATTTTTTTTTAGGCCTGGCCACAGATCCCCTGTCTCCATAACCTCCATAACCTACCTCCACCTCTTCCTAGGAGAATGGTGGAAGCCTCATACCATCCTATTTTACCACTGAAGTCAAGTAATTTAACCAATATATTTTTCAAAGGATGGTTATTATCTATGAGAAATATTAATGCAAATTAATCTGAGAGACTACTGATTTCTTCAGGGCTGAAGCAGTGCTTTATACCATGCCTTTTTAAAATCAAATAGATGGAAATTATTTTCAATGACATTGTCAAGGTCTAGTATAGCACATTTTATTGTTGTATCACTCAGAGAGTGCTGTTCCCCAGTATAATTCTCTGTCTTTTAGATAACCTGACTATTATATGAGAAAAGTATGCATTGTTTGAGGGTCAGTGCCCATCTGGAGGGGGTCGGAAACCGCCCTCGAACACCTCCCAGGAGGCTGTGCTTTTCAGGATTTCCTCTCCGCATCCAGGGGTATCTTTCTATCTTTTCGGTTCGGGTTTTGGCCCCATCCCTGGGCCTGGGGAGGTGCGGATGCGCCTGTCATATACGCCTACATTTTTTTGGGCCTGGCTGTGGCGCTGGGAGGCATTGCCCATCTGGAGGGGGTCGGAAACCGCCCTCGAACACCTCCCAGGAGGCTGTGCTTTTCAGGATTTCCTCTCCGCATCCAGGGGTATCTTTCTATCTTTTCGGTTCGGGTTTTGGCCCCATCCCTGGGCCTGGGGAGGTGCGGATGCGCCTGTCATATACGCCTACAATTTTTTTTTAGGCCTGGCCACAGATCCCCTGTCTCCATAACCTCCATAACCTACCTCCACCTCTTCCTAGGAGAATGGTGGAAGCCTCATACCATCCTATTTTACCACTGAAGTCAAGTAATTTAACCAATATATTTTTCAAAGGATGGTTATTATCTATGAGAAATATTAATGCAAATTAATCTGAGAGACTACTGATTTCTTCAGGGCTGAAGCAGTGCTTTATACCATGCCTTTTTAAAATCAAATAGATGGAAATTATTTTCAATGACATTGTCAAGGTCTAGTATAGCACATTTTATTGTTGTATCACTCAGAGAGTGCTGTTCCCCAGTATAATTCTCTGTCTTTTAGATAACCTGACTATTATATGAGAAAAGTATGCATTGTTTGAGGGTCAGTGCCCATCTGGAGGGGGTCGGAAACCGCCCTCGAACACCTCCCAGGAGGCTGTGCTTTTCAGGATTTCCTCTCCGCATCCAGGGGTATCTTTCTATCTTTTCGGTTCGGGTTTTGGCCCCATCCCTGGGCCTGGGGAGGTGCGGATGTGCCTGTCATATACGCCTACATTTTTTTGGGCCTGGCTGTGGCGCTGGGAGGCATTGCCCATCTGGAGGGGGTCGGAAACCGCCCTCGAACACCTCCCAGGAGGCTGTGCTTTTCAGGATTTCCTCTCCGCATCCAGGGGTATCTTTCTATCTTTTCGGTTCGGGTTTTGGCCCCATCCCTGGGCCTGGGGAGGTGCGGATGCGCCTGTCATATACGCCTACAATTTTTTTTTAGGCCTGGCCACAGATCCCCTGTCTCCATAACCTCCATAACCTACCTCCACCTCTTCCTAGGAGAATGGTGGAAGCCTCATACCATCCTATTTTACCACTGAAGTCAAGTAATTTAACCAATATATTTTTCAAAGGATGGTTATTATCTATGAGAAATATTAATGCAAATTAATCTGAGAGACTACTGATTTCTTCAGGGCTGAAGCAGTGCTTTATACCATGCCTTTTTAAAATCAAATAGATGGAAATTATTTTCAATGACATTGTCAAGGTCTAGTATAGCACATTTTATTGTTGTATCACTCAGAGAGTGCTGTTCCCCAGTATAATTCTCTGTCTTTTAGATAACCTGACTATTATATGAGAAAAGTATGCATTGTTTGAGGGTCAGTGCCCATCTGGAGGGGGTCGGAAACCGCCCTCGAACACCTCCCAGGAGGCTGTGCTTTTCAGGATTTCCTCTCCGCATCCAGGGGTATCTTTCTATCTTTTCGGTTCGGGTTTTGGCCCCATCCCTGGGCCTGGGGAGGTGCGGATGCGCCTGTCATATACGCCTACATTTTTTTGGGCCTGGCTGTGGCGCTGGGAGGCATTGCCCATCTGGAGGGGGTCGGAAACCGCCCTCGAACACCTCCCAGGAGGCTGTGCTTTTCAGGATTTCCTCTCCGCATCCAGGGGTATCTTTCTATCTTTTCGGTTCGGGTTTTGGCCCCATCCCTGGGCCTGGGGAGGTGCGGATGCGCCTGTCATATACGCCTACAATTTTTTTTTAGGCCTGGCCACAGATCCCCTGTCTCCATAACCTCCATAACCTACCTCCACCTCTTCCTAGGAGAATGGTGGAAGCCTCATACCATCCTATTTTACCACTGAAGTCAAGTAATTTAACCAATATATTTTTCAAAGGATGGTTATTATCTATGAGAAATATTAATGCAAATTAATCTGAGAGACTACTGATTTCTTCAGGGCTGAAGCAGTGCTTTATACCATGCCTTTTTAAAATCAAATAGATGGAAATTATTTTCAATGACATTGTCAAGGTCTAGTATAGCACATTTTATTGTTGTATCACTCAGAGAGTGCTGTTCCCCAGTATAATTCTCTGTCTTTTAGATAACCTGACTATTATATGAGAAAAGTATGCATTGTTTGAGGGTCAGTGCCCATCTGGAGGGGGTCGGAAACCGCCCTCGAACACCTCCCAGGAGGCTGTGCTTTTCAGGATTTCCTCTCCGCATCCAGGGGTATCTTTCTATCTTTTCGGTTCGGGTTTTGGCCCCATCCCTGGGCCTGGGGAGGTGCGGATGCGCCTGTCATATACGCCTACATTTTTTTGGGCCTGGCTGTGGCGCTGGGAGGCATTGCCCATCTGGAGGGGGTCGGAAACCGCCCTCGAACACCTCCCAGGAGGCTGTGCTTTTCAGGATTTCCTCTCCGCATCCAGGGGTATCTTTCTATCTTTTCGGTTCGGGTTTTGGCCCCATCCCTGGGCCTGGGGAGGTGCGGATGCGCCTGTCATATACGCCTACAATTTTTTTTTAGGCCTGGCCACAGATCCCCTGTCTCCATAACCTCCATAACCTACCTCCACCTCTTCCTAGGAGAATGGTGGAAGCCTCATACCATCCTATTTTACCACTGAAGTCAAGTAATTTAACCAATATATTTTTCAAAGGATGGTTATTATCTATGAGAAATATTAATGCAAATTAATCTGAGAGACTACTGATTTCTTCAGGGCTGAAGCAGTGCTTTATACCATGCCTTTTTAAAATCAAATAGATGGAAATTATTTTCAATGACATTGTCAAGGTCTAGTATAGCACATTTTATTGTTGTATCACTCAGAGAGTGCTGTTCCCCAGTATAATTCTCTGTCTTTTAGATAACCTGACTATTATATGAGAAAAGTATGCATTGTTTGAGGGTCAGTGCCCATCTGGAGGGGGTCGGAAACCGCCCTCGAACACCTCCCAGGAGGCTGTGCTTTTCAGGATTTCCTCTCCGCATCCAGGGGTATCTTTCTATCTTTTCGGTTCGGGTTTTGGCCCCATCCCTGGGCCTGGGGAGGTGCGGATGCGCCTGTCATATACGCCTACATTTTTTTGGGCCTGGCTGTGGCGCTGGGAGGCATTGCCCATCTGGAGGGGGTCGGAAACCGCCCTCGAACACCTCCCAGGAGGCTGTGCTTTTCAGGATTTCCTCTCCGCATCCAGGGGTATCTTTCTATCTTTTCGGTTCGGGTTTTGGCCCCATCCCTGGGCCTGGGGAGGTGCGGATGCGCCTGTCATATACGCCTACAATTTTTTTTTAGGCCTGGCCACAGATCCCCTGTCTCCATAACCTCCATAACCTACCTCCACCTCTTCCTAGGAGAATGGTGGAAGCCTCATACCATCCTATTTTACCACTGAAGTCAAGTAATTTAACCAATATATTTTTCAAAGGATGGTTATTATCTATGAGAAATATTAATGCAAATTAATCTGAGAGACTACTGATTTCTTCAGGGCTGAAGCAGTGCTTTATACCATGCCTTTTTAAAATCAAATAGATGGAAATTATTTTCAATGACATTGTCAAGGTCTAGTATAGCACATTTTATTGTTGTATCACTCAGAGAGTGCTGTTCCCCAGTATAATTCTCTGTCTTTTAGATAACCTGACTATTATATGAGAAAAGTATGCATTGTTTGAGGGTCAGTGCCCATCTGGAGGGGGTCGGAAACCGCCCTCGAACACCTCCCAGGAGGCTGTGCTTTTCAGGATTTCCTCTCCGCATCCAGGGGTATCTTTCTATCTTTTCGGTTCGGGTTTTGGCCCCATCCCTGGGCCTGGGGAGGTGCGGATGCGCCTGTCATATACGCCTACATTTTTTTGGGCCTGGCTGTGGCGCTGGGAGGCATTGCCCATCTGGAGGGGGTCGGAAACCGCCCTCGAACACCTCCCAGGAGGCTGTGCTTTTCAGGATTTCCTCTCCGCATCCAGGGGTATCTTTCTATCTTTTCGGTTCGGGTTTTGGCCCCATCCCTGGGCCTGGGGAGGTGCGGATGCGCCTGTCATATACGCCTACAATTTTTTTTTAGGCCTGGCCACAGATCCCCTGTCTCCATAACCTCCATAACCTACCTCCACCTCTTCCTAGGAGAATGGTGGAAGCCTCATACCATCCTATTTTACCACTGAAGTCAAGTAATTTAACCAATATATTTTTCAAAGGATGGTTATTATCTATGAGAAATATTAATGCAAATTAATCTGAGAGACTACTGATTTCTTCAGGGCTGAAGCAGTGCTTTATACCATGCCTTTTTAAAATCAAATAGATGGAAATTATTTTCAATGACATTGTCAAGGTCTAGTATAGCACATTTTATTGTTGTATCACTCAGAGAGTGCTGTTCCCCAGTATAATTCTCTGTCTTTTAGATAACCTGACTATTATATGAGAAAAGTATGCATTGTTTGAGGGTCAGTGCCCATCTGGAGGGGGTCGGAAACCGCCCTCGAACACCTCCCAGGAGGCTGTGCTTTTCAGGATTTCCTCTCCGCATCCAGGGGTATCTTTCTATCTTTTCGGTTCGGGTTTTGGCCCCATCCCTGGGCCTGGGGAGGTGCGGATGCGCCTGTCATATACGCCTACATTTTTTTGGGCCTGGCTGTGGCGCTGGGAGGCATTGCCCATCTGGAGGGGGTCGGAAACCGCCCTCGAACACCTCCCAGGAGGCTGTGCTTTTCAGGATTTCCTCTCCGCATCCAGGGGTATCTTTCTATCTTTTCGGTTCGGGTTTTGGCCCCATCCCTGGGCCTGGGGAGGTGCGGATGCGCCTGTCATATACGCCTACAATTTTTTTTTAGGCCTGGCCACAGATCCCCTGTCTCCATAACCTCCATAACCTACCTCCACCTCTTCCTAGGAGAATGGTGGAAGCCTCATACCATCCTATTTTACCACTGAAGTCAAGTAATTTAACCAATATATTTTTCAAAGGATGGTTATTATCTATGAGAAATATTAATGCAAATTAATCTGAGAGACTACTGATTTCTTCAGGGCTGAAGCAGTGCTTTATACCATGCCTTTTTAAAATCAAATAGATGGAAATTATTTTCAATGACATTGTCAAGGTCTAGTATAGCACATTTTATTGTTGTATCACTCAGAGAGTGCTGTTCCCCAGTATAATTCTCTGTCTTTTAGATAACCTGACTATTATATGAGAAAAGTATGCATTGTTTGAGGGTCAGTGCCCATCTGGAGGGGGTCGGAAACCGCCCTCGAACACCTCCCAGGAGGCTGTGCTTTTCAGGATTTCCTCTCCGCATCCAGGGGTATCTTTCTATCTTTTCGGTTCGGGTTTTGGCCCCATCCCTGGGCCTGGGGAGGTGCGGATGCGCCTGTCATATACGCCTACATTTTTTTGGGCCTGGCTGTGGCGCTGGGAGGCATTGCCCATCTGGAGGGGGTCGGAAACCGCCCTCGAACACCTCCCAGGAGGCTGTGCTTTTCAGGATTTCCTCTCCGCATCCAGGGGTATCTTTCTATCTTTTCGGTTCGGGTTTTGGCCCCATCCCTGGGCCTGGGGAGGTGCGGATGCGCCTGTCATATACGCCTACAATTTTTTTTTAGGCCTGGCCACAGATCCCCTGTCTCCATAACCTCCATAACCTACCTCCACCTCTTCCTAGGAGAATGGTGGAAGCCTCATACCATCCTATTTTACCACTGAA
This sequence comes from Lepidonotus clava, assembly GCA_936440205.1. NCBI lineage: Eukaryota > Metazoa > Annelida > Polychaeta > Phyllodocida > Polynoidae > Lepidonotus > Lepidonotus clava. The sequence continues at coordinate 51,652,766 of OW387144.1, forward strand.
GTCAAGTAATTTAACCAATATATTTTTCAAAGGATGGTTATTATCTATGAGAAATATTAATGCAAATTAATCTGAGAGACTACTGATTTCTTCAGGGCTGAAGCAGTGCTTTATACCATGCCTTTTTAAAATCAAATAGATGGAAATTATTTTCAATGACATTGTCAAGGTCTAGTATAGCACATTTTATTGTTGTATCACTCAGAGAGTGCTGTTCCCCAGTATAATTCTCTGTCTTTTAGATAACCTGACTATTATATGAGAAAAGTATGCATTGTTTGAGGGTCAGTGCCCATCTGGAGGGGGTCGGAAACCGCCCTCGAACACCTCCCAGGAGGCTGTGCTTTTCAGGATTTCCTCTCCGCATCCAGGGGTATCTTTCTATCTTTTCGGTTCGGGTTTTGGCCCCATCCCTGGGCCTGGGGAGGTGCGGATGCGCCTGTCATATACGCCTACATTTTTTTGGGCCTGGCTGTGGCGCTGGGAGGCATTGCCCATCTGGAGGGGGTCGGAAACCGCCCTCGAACACCTCCCAGGAGGCTGTGCTTTTCAGGATTTCCTCTCCGCATACAGGGGTATCTTTCTATCTTTTCGGTTCGGGTTTTGGCCCCATCCCTGGGCCTGGGGAGGTGCGGATGCGCCTGTCATATACGCCTACAATTTTTTTTTAGGCCTGGCCACAGATCCCCTGTCTCCATAACCTCCATAACCTACCTCCACCTCTTCCTAGGAGAATGGTGGAAGCCTCATACCATCCTATTTTACCACTGAAGTCAAGTAATTTAACCAATATATTTTTCAAAGGATGGTTATTATCTATGAGAAATATTAATGCAAATTAATCTGAGAGACTACTGATTTCTTCAGGGCTGAAGCAGTGCTTTATACCATGCCTTTTTAAAATCAAATAGATGGAAATTATTTTCAATGACATTGTCAAGGTCTAGTATAGCACATTTTATTGTTGTATCACTCAGAGAGTGCTGTTCCCCAGTATAATTCTCTGTCTTTTAGATAACCTGACTATTATATGAGAAAAGTATGCATTGTTTGAGGGTCAGTGCCCATCTGGAGGGGGTCGGAAACCGCCCTCGAACACCTCCCAGGAGGCTGTGCTTTTCAGGATTTCCTCTCCGCATCCAGGGGTATCTTTCTATCTTTTCGGTTCGGGTTTTGGCCCCATCCCTGGGCCTGGGGAGGTGCGGATGCGCCTGTCATATACGCCTACATTTTTTTGGGCCTGGCTGTGGCGCTGGGAGGCATTGCCCATCTGGAGGGGGTCGGAAACCGCCCTCGAACACCTCCCAGGAGGCTGTGCTTTTCAGGATTTCCTCTCCGCATCCAGGGGTATCTTTCTATCTTTTCGGTTCGGGTTTTGGCCCCATCCCTGGGCCTGGGGAGGTGCGGATGCGCCTGTCATATACGCCTACAATTTTTTTTTAGGCCTGGCCACAGATCCCCTGTCTCCATAACCTCCATAACCTACCTCCACCTCTTCCTAGGAGAATGGTGGAAGCCTCATACCATCCTATTTTACCACTGAAGTCAAGTAATTTAACCAATATATTTTTCAAAGGATGGTTATTATCTATGAGAAATATTAATGCAAATTAATCTGAGAGACTACTGATTTCTTCAGGGCTGAAGCAGTGCTTTATACCATGCCTTTTTAAAATCAAATAGATGGAAATTATTTTCAATGACATTGTCAAGGTCTAGTATAGCACATTTTATTGTTGTATCACTCAGAGAGTGCTGTTCCCCAGTATAATTCTCTGTCTTTTAGATAACCTGACTATTATATGAGAAAAGTATGCATTGTTTGAGGGTCAGTGCCCATCTGGAGGGGGTCGGAAACCGCCCTCGAACACCTCCCAGGAGGCTGTGCTTTTCAGGATTTCCTCTCCGCATCCAGGGGTATCTTTCTATCTTTTCGGTTCGGGTTTTGGCCCCATCCCTGGGCCTGGGGAGGTGCGGATGCGCCTGTAATATACGCCTACATTTTTTTGGGCCTGGCTGTGGCGCTGGGAGGCATTGCCCATCTGGAGGGGGTCGGAAACCGCCCTCGAACACCTCCCAGGAGGCTGTGCTTTTCAGGATTTCCTCTCCGCATCCAGGGGTATCTTTCTATCTTTTCGGTTCGGGTTTTGGCCCCATCCCTGGGCCTGGGGAGGTGCGGATGCGCCTGTCATATACGCCTACAATTTTTTTTTAGGCCTGGCCACAGATCCCCTGTCTCCATAACCTCCATAACCTACCTCCACCTCTTCCTAGGAGAATGGTGGAAGCCTCATACCATCCTATTTTACCACTGAAGTCAAGTAATTTAACCAATATATTTTTCAAAGGATGGTTATTATCTATGAGAAATATTAATGCAAATTAATCTGAGAGACTACTGATTTCTTCAGGGCTGAAGCAGTGCTTCTATACCATGCCTTTTTAAAATCAAATAGATGGAAATTATTTTCAATGACATTGTCAAGGTCTAGTATAGCACATTTTATTGTTGTATCACTCAGAGAGTGCTGTTCCCCAGTATAATTCTCTGTCTTTTAGATAACCTGACTATTATATGAGAAAAGTATGCATTGTTTGAGGGTCAGTGCCCATCTGGAGGGGGTCGGAAACCGCCCTCGAACACCTCCCAGGAGGCTGTGCTTTTCAGGATTTCCTCTCCGCATCCAGGGGTATCTTTCTATCTTTTCGGTTCGGGTTTTGGCCCCATCCCTGGGCCTGGGGAGGTGCGGATGCGCCTGTCATATACGCCTACATTTTTTTGGGCCTGGCTGTGGCGCTGGGAGGCATTGCCCATCTGGAGGGGGTCGGAAACCGCCCTCGAACACCTCCCAGGAGGCTGTGCTTTTCAGGATTTCCTCTCCGCATCCAGGGGTATCTTTCTATCTTTTCGGTTCGGGTTTTGGCCCCATCCCTGGGCCTGGGGAGGTGCGGATGCGCCTGTCATATACGCCTACAATTTTTTTTTAGGCCTGGCCACAGATCCCCTGTCTCCATAACCTCCATAACCTACCTCCACCTCTTCCTAGGAGAATGGTGGAAGCCTCATACCATCCTATTTTACCACTGAAGTCAAGTAATTTAACCAATATATTTTTCAAAGGATGGTTATTATCTATGAGAAATATTAATGCAAATTAATCTGAGAGACTACTGATTTCTTCAGGGCTGAAGCAGTGCTTTATACCATGCCTTTTTAAAATCAAATAGATGGAAATTATTTTCAATGACATTGTCAAGGTCTAGTATAGCACATTTTATTGTTGTATCACTCAGAGAGTGCTGTTCCCCAGTATAATTCTCTGTCTTTTAGATAACCTGACTATTATATGAGAAAAGTATGCATTGTTTGAGGGTCAGTGCCCATCTGGAGGGGGTCGGAAACCGCCCTCGAACACCTCCCAGGAGGCTGTGCTTTTCAGGATTTCCTCTCCGCATCCAGGGGTATCTTTCTATCTTTTCGGTTCGGGTTTTGGCCCCATCCCTGGGCCTGGGGAGGTGCGGATGCGCCTGTCATATACGCCTACATTTTTTTGTGCCTGGCTGTGGCGCTGGGAGGCATTGCCCATCTGGAGGGGGTCGGAAACCGCCCTCGAACACCTCCCAGGAGGCTGTGCTTTTCAGGATTTCCTCTCCGCATCCAGGGGTATCTTTCTATCTTTTCGGTTCGGGTTTTGGCCCCATCCCTGGGCCTGGGGAGGTGCGGATGCGCCTGTCATATACGCCTACAATTTTTTTTTAGGCCTGGCCACAGATCCCCTGTCTCCATAACCTCCATAACCTACCTCCACCTCTTCCTAGGAGAATGGTGGAAGCCTCATACCATCCTATTTTACCACTGAAGTCAAGTAATTTAACCAATATATTTTTCAAAGGATGGTTATTATCTATGAGAAATATTAATGCAAATTAATCTGAGAGACTACTGATTTCTTCAGGGCTGAAGCAGTGCTTTATACCATGCCTTTTTAAAATCAAATAGATGGAAATTATTTTCAATGACATTGTCAAGGTCTAGTATAGCACATTTTATTGTTGTATCACTCAGAGAGTGCTGTTCCCCAGTATAATTCTCTGTCTTTTAGATAACCTGACTATTATATGAGAAAAGTATGCATTGTTTGAGGGTCAGTGCCCATCTGGAGGGGGTCGGAAACCGCCCTCGAACACCTCCCAGGAGGCTGTGCTTTTCAGGATTTCCTCTCCGCATCCAGGGGTATCTTTCTATCTTTTCGGTTCGGGTTTTGGCCCCATCCCTGGGCCTGGGGAGGTGCGGATGCGCCTGTCATATACGCCTACATTTTTTTGGGCCTGGCTGTGGCGCTGGGAGGCATTGCCCATCTGGAGGGGGTCGGAAACCGCCCTCGAACACCTCCCAGGAGGCTGTGCTTTTCAGGATTTCCTCTCCGCATCCAGGGGTATCTTTCTATCTTTTCGGTTCGGGTTTTGGCCCCATCCCTGGGCCTGGGGAGGTGCGGATGCGCCTGTCATATACGCCTACAATTTTTTTTTAGGCCTGGCCACAGATCCCCTGTCTCCATAACCTCCATAACCTACCTCCACCTCTTCCTAGGAGAATGGTGGAAGCCTCATACCATCCTATTTTACCACTGAAGTCAAGTAATTTAACCAATATATTTTTCAAAGGATGGTTATTATCTATGAGAAATATTAATGCAAATTAATCTGAGAGACTACTGATTTCTTCAGGGCTGAAGCAGTGCTTTATACCATGCCTTTTTAAAATCAAATAGATGGAAATTATTTTCAATGACATTGTCAAGGTCTAGTATAGCACATTTTATTGTTGTATCACTCAGAGAGTGCTGTTCCCCAGTATAATTCTCTGTCTTTTAGATAACCTGACTATTATATGAGAAAAGTATGCATTGTTTGAGGGTCAGTGCCCATCTGGAGGGGGTCGGAAACCGCCCTCGAACACCTCCCAGGAGGCTGTGCTTTTCAGGATTTCCTCTCCGCATCCAGGGGTATCTTTCTATCTTTTCGGTTCGGGTTTTGGCCCCATCCCTGGGCCTGGGGAGGTGCGGATGCGCCTGTCATATACGCCTACATTTTTTTGGGCCTGGCTGTGGCGCTGGGAGGCATTGCCCATCTGGAGGGGGTCGGAAACCGCCCTCGAACACCTCCCAGGAGGCTGTGCTTTTCAGGATTTCCTCTCCGCATCCAGGGGTATCTTTCTATCTTTTCGGTTCGGGTTTTGGCCCCATCCCTGGGCCTGGGGAGGTGCGGATGCGCCTGTCATATACGCCTACAATTTTTTTTTAGGCCTGGCCACAGATCCCCTGTCTCCATAACCTCCATAACCTACCTCCACCTCTTCCTAGGAGAATGGTGGAAGCCTCATACCATCCTATTTTACCACTGAAGTCAAGTAATTTAACCAATATATTTTTCAAAGGATGGTTATTATCTATGAGAAATATTAATGCAAATTAATCTGAGAGACTACTGATTTCTTCAGGGCTGAAGCAGTGCTTTATACCATGCCTTTTTAAAATCAAATAGATGGAAATTATTTTCAATGACATTGTCAAGGTCTAGTATAGCACATTTTATTGTTGTATCACTCAGAGAGTGCTGTTCCCCAGTATAATTCTCTGTCTTTTAGATAACCTGACTATTATATGAGAAAAGTATGCATTGTTTGAGGGTCAGTGCCCATCTGGAGGGGGTCGGAAACCGCCCTCGAACACTTCCCAGGAGGCTGTGCTTTTCAGGATTTCCTCTCCGCATCCAGGGGTATCTTTCTATCTTTTCGGTTCGGGTTTTGGCCCCATCCCTGGGCCTGGGGAGGTGCGGATGCGCCTGTCATATACGCCTACATTTTTTTGGGCCTGGCTGTGGCGCTGGGAGGCATTGCCCATCTGGAGGGGGTCGGAAACCGCCCTCGAACACCTCCCAGGAGGCTGTGCTTTTCAGGATTTCCTCTCCGCATCCAGGGGTATCTTTCTATCTTTTCGGTTCGGGTTTTGGCCCCATCCCTGGGCCTGGGGAGGTGCGGATGCGCCTGTCATATACGCCTACAATTTTTTTTTAGGCCTGGCCACAGATCCCCTGTCTCCATAACCTCCATAACCTACCTCCACCTCTTCCTAGGAGAATGGTGGAAGCCTCATACCATCCTATTTTACCACTGAAGTCAAGTAATTTAACCAATATATTTTTCAAAGGATGGTTATTATCTATGAGAAATATTAATGCAAATTAATCTGAGAGACTACTGATTTCTTCAGGGCTGAAGCAGTGCTTTATACCATGCCTTTTTAAAATCAAATAGATGGAAATTATTTTCAATGACATTGTCAAGGTCTAGTATAGCACATTTTATTGTTGTATCACTCAGAGAGTGCTGTTCCCCAGTATAATTCTCTGTCTTTTAGATAACCTGACTATTATATGAGAAAAGTATGCATTGTTTGAGGGTCAGTGCCCATCTGGAGGGGGTCGGAAACCGCCCTCGAACACCTCCCAGGAGGCTGTGCTTTTCAGGATTTCCTCTCCGCATCCAGGGGTATCTTTCTATCTTTTCGGTTCGGGTTTTGGCCCCATCCCTGGGCCTGGGGAGGTGCGGATGCGCCTGTCATATACGCCTACATTTTTTTGGGCCTGGCTGTGGCGCTGGGAGGCATTGCCCATCTGGAGGGGGTCGGAAACCGCCCTCGAACACCTCCCAGGAGGCTGTGCTTTTCAGGATTTCCTCTCCGCATCCAGGGGTATCTTTCTATCTTTTCGGTTCGGGTTTTGGCCCCATCCCTGGGCCTGGGGAGGTGCGGATGCGCCTGTCATATACGCCTACAATTTTTTTTTAGGCCTGGCCACAGATCCCCTGTCTCCATAACCTCCATAACCTACCTCCACCTCTTCCTAGGAGAATGGTGGAAGCCTCATACCATCCTATTTTACCACTGAAGTCAAGTAATTTAACCAATATATTTTTCAAAGGATGGTTATTATCTATGAGAAATATTAATGCAAATTAATCTGAGAGACTACTGATTTCTTCAGGGCTGAAGCAGTGCTTTATACCATGCCTTTTTAAAATCAAATAGATGGAAATTATTTTCAATGACATTGTCAAGGTCTAGTATAGCACATTTTATTGTTGTATCACTCAGAGAGTGCTGTTCCCCAGTATAATTCTCTGTCTTTTAGATAACCTGACTATTATATGAGAAAAGTATGCATTGTTTGAGGGTCAGTGCCCATCTGGAGGGGGTCGGAAACCGCCCTCGAACACCTCCCAGGAGGCTGTGCTTTTCAGGATTTCCTCTCCGCATCCAGGGGTATCTTTCTATCTTTTCGGTTCGGGTTTTGGCCCCATCCCTGGGCCTGGGGAGGTGCGGATGCGCCTGTCATATACGCCTACATTTTTTTGGGCCTGGCTGTGGCGCTGGGAGGCATTGCCCATCTGGAGGGGGTCGGAAACCGCCCTCGAACACCTCCCAGGAGGCTGTGCTTTTCAGGATTTCCTCTCCGCATCCAGGGGTATCTTTCTATCTTTTCGGTTCGGGTTTTGGCCCCATCCCTGGGCCTGGGGAGGTGCGGATGCGCCTGTCATATACGCCTACAATTTTTTTTTAGGCCTGGCCACAGATCCCCTGTCTCCATAACCTCCATAACCTACCTCCACCTCTTCCTAGGAGAATGGTGGAAGCCTCATACCATCCTATTTTACCACGAAGTCAAGTAATTTAACCAATATATTTTTCAAAGGATGGTTATTATCTATGAGAAATATTAATGCAAATTAATCTGAGAGACTACTGATTTCTTCAGGGCTGAAGCAGTGCTTTATACCATGCCTTTTTAAAATCAAATAGATGGAAATTATTTTCAATGACATTGTCAAGGTCTAGTATAGCACATTTTATTGTTGTATCACTCAGAGAGTGCTGTTCCCCAGTATAATTCTCTGTCTTTTAGATAACCTGACTATTATATGAGAAAAGTATGCATTGTTTGAGGGTCAGTGCCCATCTGGAGGGGGTCGGAAACCGCCCTCGAACACCTCCCAGGAGGCTGTGCTTTTCAGGATTTCCTCTCCGCATCCAGGGGTATCTTTCTATCTTTTCGGTTCGGGTTTTGGCCCCATCCCTGGGCCTGGGGAGGTGCGGATGCGCCTGTCATATACGCCTACATTTTTTTGGGCCTGGCTGTGGCGCTGGGAGGCATTGCCCATCTGGAGGGGGTCGGAAACCGCCCTCGAACACCTCCCAGGAGGCTGTGCTTTTCAGGATTTCCTCTCCGCATCCAGGGGTATCTTTCTATCTTTTCGGTTCGGGTTTTGGCCCCATCCCTGGGCCTGGGGAGGTGCGGATGCGCCTGTCATATACGCCTACAATTTTTTTTTTAGGCCTGGCCACAGATCCCCTGTCTCCATAACCTCCATAACCTACCTCCACCTCTTCCTAGGAGAATGGTGGAAGCCTCATACCATCCTATTTTACCACTGAAGTCAAGTAATTTAACCAATATATTTTTCAAAGGATGGTTATTATCTATGAGAAATATTAATGCAAATTAATCTGAGAGACTACTGATTTCTTCAGGGCTGAAGCAGTGCTTTATACCATGCCTTTTTAAAATCAAATAGATGGAAATTATTTTCAATGACATTGTCAAGGTCTAGTATAGCACATTTTATTGTTGTATCACTCAGAGAGTGCTGTTCCCCAGTATAATTCTCTGTCTTTTAGATAACCTGACTATTATATGAGAAAAGTATGCATTGTTTGAGGGTCAGTGCCCATCTGGAGGGGGTCGGAAACCGCCCTCGAACACCTCCCAGGAGGCTGTGCTTTTCAGGATTTCCTCTCCGCATCCAGGGGTATCTTTCTATCTTTTCGGTTCGGGTTTTGGCCCCATCCCTGGGCCTGGGGAGGTGCGGATGCGCCTGTCATATACGCCTACATTTTTTTGGGCCTGGCTGTGGCGCTGGGAGGCATTGCCCATCTGGAGGGGGTCGGAAACCGCCCTCGAACACCTCCCAGGAGGCTGTGCTTTTCAGGATTTCCTCTCCGCATCCAGGGGTATCTTTCTATCTTTTCGGTTCGGGTTTTGGCCCCATCCCTGGGCCTGGGGAGGTGCGGATGCGCCTGTCATATACGCCTACAATTTTTTTTTAGGCCTGGCCACAGATCCCCTGTCTCCATAACCTCCATAACCTACCTCCACCTCTTCCTAGGAGAATGGTGGAAGCCTCATACCATCCTATTTTACCACTGAAGTCAAGTAATTTAACCAATATATTTTTCAAAGGATGGTTATTATCTATGAGAAATATTAATGCAAATTAATCTGAGAGACTACTGATTTCTTCAGGGCTGAAGCAGTGCTTTATACCATGCCTTTTTAAAATCAAATAGATGGAAATTATTTTCAATGACATTGTCAAGGTCTAGTATAGCACATTTTATTGTTGTATCACTCAGAGAGTGCTGTTCCCCAGTATAATTCTCTGTCTTTTAGATAACCTGACTATTATATGAGAAAAGTATGCATTGTTTGAGGGTCAGTGCCCATCTGGAGGGGGTCGGAAACCGCCCTCGAACACCTCCCAGGAGGCTGTGCTTTTCAGGATTTCCTCTCCGCATCCAGGGGTATCTTTCTATCTTTTCGGTTCGGGTTTTGGCCCCATCCCTGGGCCTGGGGAGGTGCGGATGCGCCTGTCATATACGCCTACATTTTTTTGGGCCTGGCTGTGGCGCTGGGAGGCATTGCCCATCTGGAGGGGGTCGGAAACCGCCCTCGAACACCTCCCAGGAGGCTGTGCTTTTCAGGATTTCCTCTCCGCATCCAGGGGTATCTTTCTATCTTTTCGGTTCGGGTTTTGGCCCCATCCCTGGGCCTGGGGAGGTGCGGATGCGCCTGTCATATACGCCTACAATTTTTTTTTAGGCCTGGCCACAGATCCCCTGTCTCCATAACCTCCATAACCTACCTCCACCTCTTCCTAGGAGAATGGTGGAAGCCTCATACCATCCTATTTTACCACTGAAGTCAAGTAATTTAACCAATATATTTTTCAAAGGATGGTTATTATCTATGAGAAATATTAATGCAAATTAATCTGAGAGACTACTGATTTCTTCAGGGCTGAAGCAGTGCTTTATACCATGCCTTTTTAAAATCAAATAGATGGAAATTATTTTCAATGACATTGTCAAGGTCTAGTATAGCACATTTTATTGTTGTATCACTCAGAGAGTGCTGTTCCCCAGTATAATTCTCTGTCTTTTAGATAACCTGACTATTATATGAGAAAAGTATGCATTGTTTGAGGGTCAGTGCCCATCTGGAGGGGGTCGGAAACCGCCCTCGAACACCTCCCAGGAGGCTGTGCTTTTCAGGATTTCCTCTCCGCATCCAGGGGTATCTTTCTATCTTTTCGGTTCGGGTTTTGGCCCCATCCCTGGGCCTGGGGAGGTGCGGATGCGCCTGTCATATACGCCTACATTTTTTTGGGCCTGGCTGTGGCGCTGGGAGGCATTGCCCATCTGGAGGGGGTCGGAAACCGCCCTCGAACACCTCCCAGGAGGCTGTGCTTTTCAGGATTTCCTCTCCGCATCCAGGGGTATCTTTCTATCTTTTCGGTTCGGGTTTTGGCCCCATCCCTGGGCCTGGGGAGGTGCGGATGCGCCTGTCATATACGCCTACAATTTTTTTTTAGGCCTGGCCACAGATCCCCTGTCTCCATAACCTCCATAACCTACCTCCACCTCTTCCTAGGAGAATGGTGGAAGCCTCATACCATCCTATTTTACCACTGAAGTCAAGTAATTTAACCAATATATTTTTCAAAGGATGGTTATTATCTATGAGAAATATTAATGCAAATTAATCTGAGAGACTACTGATTTCTTCAGGGCTGAAGCAGTGCTTTATACCATGCCTTTTTAAAATCAAATAGATGGAAATTATTTTCAATGACATTGTCAAGGTCTAGTATAGCACATTTTATTGTTGTATCACTCAGAGAGTGCTGTTCCCCAGTATAATTCTCTGTCTTTTAGATAACCTGACTATTATATGAGAAAAGTATGCATTGTTTGAGGGTCAGTGCCCATCTGGAGGGGGTCGGAAACCGCCCTCGAACACCTCCCAGGAGGCTGTGCTTTTCAGGATTTCCTCTCCGCATCCAGGGGTATCTTTCTATCTTTTCGGTTCGGGTTTTGGCCCCATCCCTGGGCCTGGGGAGGTGCGGATGCGCCTGTCATATACGCCTACATTTTTTTGGGCCTGGCTGTGGCGCTGGGAGGCATTGCCCATCTGGAGGGGGTCGGAAACCGCCCTCGAACACCTCCCAGGAGGCTGTGCTTTTCAGGATTTCCTCTCCGCATCCAGGGGTATCTTTCTATCTTTTCGGTTCGGGTTTTGGCCCCATCCCTGGGCCTGGGGAGGTGCGGATGCGCCTGTCATATACGCCTACAATTTTTTTTTAGGCCTGGCCACAGATCCCCTGTCTCCATAACCTCCATAACCTACCTCCACCTCTTCCTAGGAGAATGGTGGAAGCCTCATACCATCCTATTTTACCACTGAAGTCAAGTAATTTAACCAATATATTTTTCAAAGGATGGTTATTATCTATGAGAAATATTAATGCAAATTAATCTGAGAGACTACTGATTTCTTCAGGGCTGAAGCAGTGCTTTATACCATGCCTTTTTAAAATCAAATAGATGGAAATTATTTTCAATGACATTGTCAAGGTCTAGTATAGCACATTTTATTGTTGTATCACTCAGAGAGTGCTGTTCCCCAGTATAATTCTCTGTCTTTTAGATAACCTGACTATTATATGAGAAAAGTATGCATTGTTTGAGGGTCAGTGCCCATCTGGAGGGGGTCGGAAACCGCCCTCGAACACCTCCCAGGAGGCTGTGCTTTTCAGGATTTCCTCTCCGCATCCAGGGGTATCTTTCTATCTTTTCGGTTCGGGTTTTGGCCCCATCCCTGGGCCTGGGGAGGTGCGGATGCGCCTGTCATATACGCCTACATTTTTTTGGGCCTGGCTGTGGCGCTGGGAGGCATTGCCCATCTGGAGGGGGTCGGAAACCGCCCTCGAACACCTCCCAGGAGGCTGTGCTTTTCAGGATTTCCTCTCCGCATCCAGGGGTATCTTTCTATCTTTTCGGTTCGGGTTTTGGCCCCATCCCTGGGCCTGGGGAGGTGCGGATGCGCCTGTCATATACGCCTACAATTTTTTTTTAGGCCTGGCCACAGATCCCCTGTCTCCATAACCTCCATAACCTACCTCCACCTCTTCCTAGGAGAATGGTGGAAGCCTCATACCATCCTATTTTACCACTGAAGTCAAGTAATTTAACCAATATATTTTTCAAAGGATGGTTATTATCTATGAGAAATATTAATGCAAATTAATCTGAGAGACTACTGATTTCTTCAGGGCTGAAGCAGTGCTTTATACCATGCCTTTTTAAAATCAAATAGATGGAAATTATTTTCAATGACATTGTCAAGGTCTAGTATAGCACATTTTATTGTTGTATCACTCAGAGAGTGCTGTTCCCCAGTATAATTCTCTGTCTTTTAGATAACCTGACTATTATATGAGAAAAGTATGCATTGTTTGAGGGTCAGTGCCCATCTGGAGGGGGTCGGAAACCGCCCTCGAACACCTCCCAGGAGGCTGTGCTTTTCAGGATTTCCTCTCCGCATCCAGGGGTATCTTTCTATCTTTTCGGTTCGGGTTTTGGCCCCATCCCTGGGCCTGGGGAGGTGCGGATGCGCCTGTCATATACGCCTACATTTTTTTGGGCCTGGCTGTGGCGCTGGGAGGCATTGCCCATCTGGAGGGGGTCGGAAACCGCCCTCGAACACCTCCCAGGAGGCTGTGCTTTTCAGGATTTCCTCTCCGCATCCAGGGGTATCTTTCTATCTTTTCGGTTCGGGTTTTGGCCCCATCCCTGGGCCTGGGGAGGTGCGGATGCGCCTGTCATATACGCCTACAATTTTTTTTTAGGCCTGGCCACAGATCCCCTGTCTCCATAACCTCCATAACCTACCTCCACCCTCTTCCTAGGAGAATGGTGGAAGCCTCATACCATCCTATTTTACCACTGAAGTCAAGTAATTTAACCAATATATTTTTCAAAGGATGGTTATTATCTATGAGAAATATTAATGCAAATTAATCTGAGAGACTACTGATTTCTTCAGGGCTGAAGCAGTGCTTTATACCATGCCTTTTTAAAATCAAATAGATGGAAATTATTTTCAATGACATTGTCAAGGTCTAGTATAGCACATTTTATTGTTGTATCACTCAGAGAGTGCTGTTCCCCAGTATAATTCTCTGTCTTTTAGATAACCTGACTATTATATGAGAAAAGTATGCATTGTTTGAGGGTCAGTGCCCATCTGGAGGGGGTCGGAAACCGCCCTCGAACACCTCCCAGGAGGCTGTGCTTTTCAGGATTTCCTCTCCGCATCCAGGGGTATCTTTCTATCTTTTCGGTTCGGGTTTTGGCCCCATCCCTGGGCCTGGGGAGGTGCGGATGCGCCTGTCATATACGCCTACATTTTTTTGGGCCTGGCTGTGGCGCTGGGAGGCATTGCCCATCTGGAGGGGGTCGGAAACCGCCCTCGAACACCTCCCAGGAGGCTGTGCTTTTCAGGATTTCCTCTCCGCATCCAGGGGTATCTTTCTATCTTTTCGGTTCGGGTTTTGGCCCCATCCCTGGGCCTGGGGAGGTGCGGATGCGCCTGTCATATACGCCTACAATTTTTTTTTAGGCCTGGCCACAGATCCCCTGTCTCCATAACCTCCATAACCTACCTCCACCTCTTCCTAGGAGAATGGTGGAAGCCTCATACCATCCTATTTTACCACTGAAGTCAAGTAATTTAACCAATATATTTTTCAAAGGATGGTTATTATCTATGAGAAATATTAATGCAAATTAATCTGAGAGACTACTGATTTCTTCAGGGCTGAAGCAGTGCTTTATACCATGCCTTTTTAAAATCAAATAGATGGAAATTATTTTCAATGACATTGTCAAGGTCTAGTATAGCACATTTTATTGTTGTATCACTCAGAGAGTGCTGTTCCCCAGTATAATTCTCTGTCTTTTAGATAACCTGACTATTATATGAGAAAAGTATGCATTGTTTGAGGGTCAGTGCCCATCTGGAGGGGGTCGGAAACCGCCCTCGAACACCTCCCAGGAGGCTGTGCTTTTCAGGATTTCCTCTCCGCATCCAGGGGTATCTTTCTATCTTTTCGGTTCGGGTTTTGGCCCCATCCCTGGGCCTGGGGAGGTGCGGATGCGCCTGTCATATACGCCTACATTTTTTTGGGCCTGGCTGTGGCGCTGGGAGGCATTGCCCATCTGGAGGGGGTCGGAAACCGCCCTCGAACACCTCCCAGGAGGCTGTGCTTTTCAGGATTTCCTCTCCGCATCCAGGGGTATCTTTCTATCTTTTCGGTTCGGGTTTTGGCCCCATCCCTGGGCCTGGGGAGGTGCGGATGCGCCTGTCATATACGCCTACAATTTTTTTTTAGGCCTGGCCACAGATCCCCTGTCTCCATAACCTCCATAACCTACCTCCACCTCTTCCTAGGAGAATGGTGGAAGCCTCATACCATCCTATTTTACCACTGAAGTCAAGTAATTTAACCAATATATTTTTCAAAGGATGGTTATTATCTATGAGAAATATTAATGCAAATTAATCTGAGAGACTACTGATTTCTTCAGGGCTGAAGCAGTGCTTTATACCATGCCTTTTTAAAATCAAATAGATGGAAATTATTTTCAATGACATTGTCAAGGTCTAGTATAGCACATTTTATTGTTGTATCACTCAGAGAGTGCTGTTCCCCAGTATAATTCTCTGTCTTTTAGATAACCTGACTATTATATGAGAAAAGTATGCATTGTTTGAGGGTCAGTGCCCATCTGGAGGGGGTCGGAAACCGCCCTCGAACACCTCCCAGGAGGCTGTGCTTTTCAGGATTTCCTCTCCGCATCCAGGGGTATCTTTCTATCTTTTCGGTTCGGGTTTTGGCCCCATCCCTGGGCCTGGGGAGGTGCGGATGCGCCTGTCATATACGCCTACATTTTTTTGGGCCTGGCTGTGGCGCTGGGAGGCATTGCCCATCTGGAGGGGGTCGGAAACCGCCCTCGAACACCTCCCAGGAGGCTGTGCTTTTCAGGATTTCCTCTCCGCATCCAGGGGTATCTTTCTATCTTTTCGGTTCGGGTTTTGGCCCCATCCCTGGGCCTGGGGAGGTGCGGATGCGCCTGTCATATACGCCTACAATTTTTTTTTAGGCCTGGCCACAGATCCCCTGTCTCCATAACCTCCATAACCTACCTCCACCTCTTCCTAGGAGAATGGTGGAAGCCTCATACCATCCTATTTTACCACTGAAGTCAAGTAATTTAACCAATATATTTTTCAAAGGATGGTTATTATCTATGAGAAATATTAATGCAAATTAATCTGAGAGACTACTGATTTCTTCAGGGCTGAAGCAGTGCTTTATACCATGCCTTTTTAAAATCAAATAGATGGAAATTATTTTCAATGACATTGTCAAGGTCTAGTATAGCACATTTTATTGTTGTATCACTCAGAGAGTGCTGTTCCCCAGTATAATTCTCTGTCTTTTAGATAACCTGACTATTATATGAGAAAAGTATGCATTGTTTGAGGGTCAGTGCCCATCTGGAGGGGGTCGGAAACCGCCCTCGAACACCTCCCAGGAGGCTGTGCTTTTCAGGATTTCCTCTCCGCATCCAGGGGTATCTTTCTATCTTTTCGGTTCGGGTTTTGGCCCCATCCCTGGGCCTGGGGAGGTGCGGATGCGCCTGTCATATACGCCTACATTTTTTTGGGCCTGGCTGTGGCGCTGGGAGGCATTGCCCATCTGGAGGGGGTCGGAAACCGCCCTCGAACACCTCCCAGGAGGCTGTGCTTTTCAGGATTTCCTCTCCGCATCCAGGGGTATCTTTCTATCTTTTCGGTTCGGGTTTTGGCCCCATCCCTGGGCCTGGGGAGGTGCGGATGCGCCTGTCATATACGCCTACAATTTTTTTTTAGGCCTGGCCACAGATCCCCTGTCTCCATAACCTCCATAACCTACCTCCACCTCTTCCTAGGAGAATGGTGGAAGCCTCATACCATCCTATTTTACCACTGAAGTCAAGTAATTTAACCAATATATTTTTCAAAGGATGGTTATTATCTATGAGAAATATTAATGCAAATTAATCTGAGAGACTACTGATTTCTTCAGGGCTGAAGCAGTGCTTTATACCATGCCTTTTTAAAATCAAATAGATGGAAATTATTTTCAATGACATTGTCAAGGTCTAGTATAGCACATTTTATTGTTGTATCACTCAGAGAGTGCTGTTCCCCAGTATAATTCTCTGTCTTTTAGATAACCTGACTATTATATGAGAAAAGTATGCATTGTTTGAGGGTCAGTGCCCATCTGGAGGGGGTCGGAAACCGCCCTCGAACACCTCCCAGGAGGCTGTGCTTTTCAGGATTTCCTCTCCGCATCCAGGGGTATCTTTCTATCTTTTCGGTTCGGGTTTTGGCCCCATCCCTGGGCCTGGGGAGGTGCGGATGCGCCTGTCATATACGCCTACATTTTTTTGGGCCTGGCTGTGGCGCTGGGAGGCATTGCCCATCTGGAGGGGGTCGGAAACCGCCCTCGAACACCTCCCAGGAGGCTGTGCTTTTCAGGATTTCCTCTCCGCATCCAGGGGTATCTTTCTATCTTTTCGGTTCGGGTTTTGGCCCCATCCCTGGGCCTGGGGAGGTGCGGATGCGCCTGTCATATACGCCTACAATTTTTTTTTAGGCCTGGCCACAGATCCCCTGTCTCCATAACCTCCATAACCTACCTCCACCTCTTCCTAGGAGAATGGTGGAAGCCTCATACCATCCTATTTTACCACTGAAGTCAAGTAATTTAACCAATATATTTTTCAAAGGATGGTTATTATCTATGAGAAATATTAATGCAAATTAATCTGAGAGACTACTGATTTCTTCAGGGCTGAAGCAGTGCTTTATACCATGCCTTTTTAAAATCAAATAGATGGAAATTATTTTCAATGACATTGTCAAGGTCTAGTATAGCACATTTTATTGTTGTATCACTCAGAGAGTGCTGTTCCCCAGTATAATTCTCTGTCTTTTAGATAACCTGACTATTATATGAGAAAAGTATGCATTGTTTGAGGGTCAGTGCCCATCTGGAGGGGGTCGGAAACCGCCCTCGAACACCTCCCAGGAGGCTGTGCTTTTCAGGATTTCCTCTCCGCATCCAGGGGTATCTTTCTATCTTTTCGGTTCGGGTTTTGGCCCCATCCCTGGGCCTGGGGAGGTGCGGATGCGCCTGTCATATACGCCTACATTTTTTTTGGCCTGGCTGTGGCGCTGGGAGGCATTGCCCATCTGGAGGGGGTCGGAAACCGCCCTCGAACACCTCCCAGGAGGCTGTGCTTTTCAGGATTTCCTCTCCGCATCCAGGGGTATCTTTCTATCTTTTCGGTTCGGGTTTTGGCCCCATCCCTGGGCCTGGGGAGGTGCGGATGCGCCTGTCATATACGCCTACAATTTTTTTTTAGGCCTGGCCACAGATCCCCTGTCTCCATAACCTCCATAACCTACCTCCACCTCTTCCTAGGAGAATGGTGGAAGCCTCATACCATCCTATTTTACCACTGAAGTCAAGTAATTTAACCAATATATTTTTCAAAGGATGGTTATTATCTATGAGAAATATTAATGCAAATTAATCTGAGAGACTACTGATTTCTTCAGGGCTGAAGCAGTGCTTTATACCATGCCTTTTTAAAATCAAATAGATGGAAATTATTTTCAATGACATTGTCAAGGTCTAGTATAGCACATTTTATTGTTGTATCACTCAGAGAGTGCTGTTCCCCAGTATAATTCTCTGTCTTTTAGATAACCTGACTATTATATGAGAAAAGTATGCATTGTTTGAGGGTCAGTGCCCATCTGGAGGGGGTCGGAAACCGCCCTCGAACACCTCCCAGGAGGCTGTGCTTTTCAGGATTTCCTCTCCGCATCCAGGGGTATCTTTCTATCTTTTCGGTTCGGGTTTTGGCCCCATCCCTGGGCCTGG
>OW387144.1:51671146-51707251 GCA_936440205.1 Lepidonotus clava
TAGGCGTATATGACAGGCGCATCCGCACCTCCCCAGGCCCAGCGATGCCACCAAAACCCGAACCGAAAAGATAGAATGGGAGGTGTTCGAGGGCGGTTTCCGACCCCCTTCAGATGGGCATTGCCTCCCAGCGCCACAGCCAGGCCCAAAAAAATGTAGGCGTATATGACAGGCGCATCCGCACCTCCCCAGGCCCAGCGATGCCACCAAAACCCGAACCGAAAAGATAGAAAGATACCCCTGGATGCGGAGAGGAAATCCTGAAAAGCACAGCCTCCTGGGAGGTGTTCGAGGGCGGTTTCCGACCCCCTCCAGATGGGCACTGACCCTCAAACAATGCATACTTTTCTCATATGATAGTCAGGTTATCTAAAAGACAGAGAATTATACTGGGGAACAGCACTCTCTGAGTGATACAACAATAAAATGTGCTATACTAGACCTTGACAATGTCATTGAAAATAATTTCCATCTATTTGATTTTAAAAAGGCATGGTACAAAGCACTGCTTCAGCCTTGAAGAAATCAGTAGTCTCTCAGATTAATTTGCATTAATATTTCTGATAGATAATAACCATCCTTTGAAAAATATATTGGTTAAATTACTTGACTTCAGTGGTAAAATAGGACGGTATGAGGCTTCCACCATTCTCCTAGGAAGAGGTGGAGGTGGGTTATGGAGGTTATGGAGGTTATGGAGACAGGGGATCTGTGGCCAGGCCTAAAAAAAATGTAGGCGTATATGACAGGCGCATCCGCACCTCCCCAGGCCCAGCGATGCCACCAAAACCCGAACCGAAAAGATAGAAAGATACCCCTGGATGCGGAGAGGAAATCCTGAAAAGCACAGCCTCCTGGGAGGTGTTCGAGGGCGGTTTCCGACCCCCTCCAGATGGGCATTGCCTCCCAGCGCCACAGCCAGGCCCAAAAAAATGTAGGCGTATATGACAGGCGCATCCGCACCTCCCCAGGCCCAGCGATGCCACCAAAACCCGAACCGAAAAGATAGAAAGATACCCCTGGATGCGGAGAGGAAATCCTGAAAAGCACAGCCTCCTGGGAGGTGTTCGAGGGCGGTTTCCGACCCCCTCCAGATGGGCACTGACCCTCAAACAATGCATACTTTTCTCATATGATAGTCAGGTTATCTAAAAGACAGAGAATTATACTGGGGAACAGCACTCTCTGAGTGATACAACAATAAAATGTGCTATACTAGACCTTGACAATGTCATTGAAAATAATTTCCATCTATTTGATTTTAAAAAGGCATGGTACAAAGCACTGCTTCAGCCTTGAAGAAATCAGTAGTCTCTCAGATTAATTTGCATTAATATTTCTGATAGATAATAACCATCCTTTGAAAAATATATTGGTTAAATTACTTGACTTCAGTGGTAAAATAGGACGGTATGAGGCTTCCACCATTCTCCTAGGAAGAGGTGGAGGTGGGTTATGGAGGTTATGGAGGTTATGGAGACAGGGGATCTGTGGCCAGGCCTAAAAAAAATGTAGGCGTATATGACAGGCGCATCCGCACCTCCCCAGGCCCAGCGATGCCACCAAAACCCGAACCGAAAAGATAGAAAGATACCCCTGGATGCGGAGAGGAAATCCTGAAAAGCACAGCCTCCTGGGAGGTGTTCGAGGGCGGTTTCCGACCCCCTCCAGATGGGCATTGCCTCCCAGCGCCACAGCCAGGCCCAAAAAAATGTAGGCGTATATGACAGGCGCATCCGCACCTCCCCAGGCCCAGCGATGCCACCAAAACCCGAACCGAAAAGATAGAAAGATACCCCTGGATGCGGAGAGGAAATCCTGAAAAGCACAGCCTCCTGGGAGGTGTTCGAGGGCGGTTTCCGACCCCCTCCAGATGGGCACTGACCCTCAAACAATGCATACTTTTCTCATATGATAGTCAGGTTATCTAAAAGACAGAGAATTATACTGGGGAACAGCACTCTCTGAGTGATACAACAATAAAATGTGCTATACTAGACCTTGACAATGTCATTGAAAATAATTTCCATCTATTTGATTTTAAAAAGGCATGGTACAAAGCACTGCTTCAGCCTTGAAGAAATCAGTAGTCTCTCAGATTAATTTGCATTAATATTTCTGATAGATAATAACCATCCTTTGAAAAATATATTGGTTAAATTACTTGACTTCAGTGGTAAAATAGGACGGTATGAGGCTTCCACCATTCTCCTAGGAAGAGGTGGAGGTGGGTTATGGAGGTTATGGAGGTTATGGAGACAGGGGATCTGTGGCCAGGCCTAAAAAAAATGTAGGCGTATATGACAGGCGCATCCGCACCTCCCCAGGCCCAGCGATGCCACCAAAACCCGAACCGAAAAGATAGAAAGATACCCCTGGATGCGGAGAGGAAATCCTGAAAAGCACAGCCTCCTGGGAGGTGTTCGAGGGCGGTTTCCGACCCCCTCCAGATGGGCATTGCCTCCCAGCGCCACAGCCAGGCCCAAAAAAATGTAGGCGTATATGACAGGCGCATCCGCACCTCCCCAGGCCCAGCGATGCCACCAAAACCCGAACCGAAAAGATAGAAAGATACCCCTGGATGCGGAGAGGAAATCCTGAAAAGCACAGCCTCCTGGGAGGTGTTCGAGGGCGGTTTCCGACCCCCTCCAGATGGGCACTGACCCTCAAACAATGCATACTTTTCTCATATGATAGTCAGGTTATCTAAAAGACAGAGAATTATACTGGGGAACAGCACTCTCTGAGTGATACAACAATAAAATGTGCTATACTAGACCTTGACAATGTCATTGAAAATAATTTCCATCTATTTGATTTTAAAAAGGCATGGTACAAAGCACTGCTTCAGCCTTGAAGAAATCAGTAGTCTCTCAGATTAATTTGCATTAATATTTCTGATAGATAATAACCATCCTTTGAAAAATATATTGGTTAAATTACTTGACTTCAGTGGTAAAATAGGACGGTATGAGGCTTCCACCATTCTCCTAGGAAGAGGTGGAGGTGGGTTATGGAGGTTATGGAGGTTATGGAGACAGGGGATCTGTGGCCAGGCCTAAAAAAAATGTAGGCGTATATGACAGGCGCATCCGCACCTCCCCAGGCCCAGCGATGCCACCAAAACCCGAACCGAAAAGATAGAAAGATACCCCTGGATGCGGAGAGGAAATCCTGAAAAGCACAGCCTCCTGGGAGGTGTTCGAGGGCGGTTTCCGACCCCCTCCAGATGGGCAATGCCTCCCAGCGCCACAGCCAGGCCCAAAAAAATGTAGGCGTATATGACAGGCGCATCCGCACCTCCCCAGGCCCAGCGATGCCACCAAAACCCGAACCGAAAAGATAGAAAGATACCCCTGGATGCGGAGAGGAAATCCTGAAAAGCACAGCCTCCTGGGAGGTGTTCGAGGGCGGTTTCCGACCCCCTCCAGATGGGCACTGACCCTCAAACAATGCATACTTTTCTCATATGATAGTCAGGTTATCTAAAAGACAGAGAATTATACTGGGGAACAGCACTCTCTGAGTGATACAACAATAAAATGTGCTATACTAGACCTTGACAATGTCATTGAAAATAATTTCCATCTATTTGATTTTAAAAAGGCATGGTACAAAGCACTGCTCAGCCTTGAAGAAATCAGTAGTCTCTCAGATTAATTTGCATTAATATTTCTGATAGATAATAACCATCCTTTGAAAAATATATTGGTTAAATTACTTGACTTCAGTGGTAAAATAGGACGGTATGAGGCTTCCACCATTCTCCTAGGAAGAGGTGGAGGTGGGTTATGGAGGTTATGGAGGTTATGGAGACAGGGGATCTGTGGCCAGGCCTAAAAAAAATGTAGGCGTATATGACAGGCGCATCCGCACCTCCCCAGGCCCAGCGATGCCACCAAAACCCGAACCGAAAAGATAGAAAGATACCCCTGGATGCGGAGAGGAAATCCTGAAAAGCACAGCCTCCTGGGAGGTGTTCGAGGGCGGTTTCCGACCCCCTCCAGATGGGCATTGCCTCCCAGCGCCACAGCCAGGCCCAAAAAAATGTAGGCGTATATGACAGGCGCATCCGCACCTCCCCAGGCCCAGCGATGCCACCAAAACCCGAACCGAAAAGATAGAAAGATACCCCTGGATGCGGAGAGGAAATCCTGAAAAGCACAGCCTCCTGGGAGGTGTTCGAGGGCGGTTTCCGACCCCCTCCAGATGGGCACTGACCCTCAAACAATGCATACTTTTCTCATATGATAGTCAGGTTATCTAAAAGACAGAGAATTATACTGGGGAACAGCACTCTCTGAGTGATACAACAATAAAATGTGCTATACTAGACCTTGACAATGTCATTGAAAATAATTTCCATCTATTTGATTTTAAAAAGGCATGGTACAAAGCACTGCTTCAGCCTTGAAGAAATCAGTAGTCTCTCAGATTAATTTGCATTAATATTTCTGATAGATAATAACCATCCTTTGAAAAATATATTGGTTAAATTACTTGACTTCAGTGGTAAAATAGGACGGTATGAGGCTTCCACCATTCTCCTAGGAAGAGGTGGAGGTGGGTTATGGAGGTTATGGAGGTTATGGAGACAGGGGATCTGTGGCCAGGCCTAAAAAAAATGTAGGCGTATATGACAGGCGCATCCGCACCTCCCCAGGCCCAGCGATGCCACCAAAACCCGAACCGAAAAGATAGAAAGATACCCCTGGATGCGGAGAGGAAATCCTGAAAAGCACAGCCTCCTGGGAGGTGTTCGAGGGCGGTTTCCGACCCCCTCCAGATGGGCATTGCCTCCCAGCGCCACAGCCAGGCCCAAAAAAATGTAGGCGTATATGACAGGCGCATCCGCACCTCCCCAGGCCCAGCGATGCCACCAAAACCCGAACCGAAAAGATAGAAAGATACCCCTGGATGCGGAGAGGAAATCCTGAAAAGCACAGCCTCCTGGGAGGTGTTCGAGGGCGGTTTCCGACCCCCTCCAGATGGGCACTGACCCTCAAACAATGCATACTTTTCTCATATGATAGTCAGGTTATCTAAAAGACAGAGAATTATACTGGGGAACAGCACTCTCTGAGTGATACAACAATAAAATGTGCTATACTAGACCTTGACAATGTCATTGAAAATAATTTCCATCTATTTGATTTTAAAAAGGCATGGTACAAAGCACTGCTTCAGCCTTGAAGAAATCAGTAGTCTCTCAGATTAATTTGCATTAATATTTCTGATAGATAATAACCATCCTTTGAAAAATATATTGGTTAAATTACTTGACTTCAGTGGTAAAATAGGACGGTATGAGGCTTCCACCATTCTCCTAGGAAGAGGTGGAGGTGGGTTATGGAGGTTATGGAGGTTATGGAGACAGGGGATCTGTGGCCAGGCCTAAAAAAAATGTAGGCGTATATGACAGGCGCATCCGCACCTCCCCAGGCCCAGCGATGCCACCAAAACCCGAACCGAAAAGATAGAAAGATACCCCTGGATGCGGAGAGGAAATCCTGAAAAGCACAGCCTCCTGGGAGGTGTTCGAGGGCGGTTTCCGACCCCCTCCAGATGGGCATTGCCTCCCAGCGCCACAGCCAGGCCCAAAAAAATGTAGGCGTATATGACAGGCGCATCCGCACCTCCCCAGGCCCAGCGATGCCACCAAAACCCGAACCGAAAAGATAGAAAGATACCCCTGGATGCGGAGAGGAAATCCTGAAAAGCACAGCCTCCTGGGAGGTGTTCGAGGGCGGTTTCCGACCCCCTCCAGATGGGCACTGACCCTCAAACAATGCATACTTTTCTCATATGATAGTCAGGTTATCTAAAAGACAGAGAATTATACTGGGGAACAGCACTCTCTGAGTGATACAACAATAAAATGTGCTATACTAGACCTTGACAATGTCATTGAAAATAATTTCCATCTATTTGATTTTAAAAAGGCATGGTACAAAGCACTGCTTCAGCCTTGAAGAAATCAGTAGTCTCTCAGATTAATTTGCATTAATATTTCTGATAGATAATAACCATCCTTTGAAAAATATATTGGTTAAATTACTTGACTTCAGTGGTAAAATAGGACGGTATGAGGCTTCCACCATTCTCCTAGGAAGAGGTGGAGGTGGGTTATGGAGGTTATGGAGGTTATGGAGACAGGGGATCTGTGGCCAGGCCTAAAAAAAATGTAGGCGTATATGACAGGCGCATCCGCACCTCCCCAGGCCCAGCGATGCCACCAAAACCCGAACCGAAAAGATAGAAAGATACCCCTGGATGCGGAGAGGAAATCCTGAAAAGCACAGCCTCCTGGGAGGTGTTCGAGGGCGGTTTCCGACCCCCTCCAGATGGGCATTGCCTCCCAGCGCCACAGCCAGGCCCAAAAAAATGTAGGCGTATATGACAGGCGCATCCGCACCTCCCCAGGCCCAGCGATGCCACCAAAACCCGAACCGAAAAGATAGAAAGATACCCCTGGATGCGGAGAGGAAATCCTGAAAAGCACAGCCTCCTGGGAGGTGTTCGAGGGCGGTTTCCGACCCCCTCCAGATGGGCACTGACCCTCAAACAATGCATACTTTTCTCATATGATAGTCAGGTTATCTAAAAGACAGAGAATTATACTGGGGAACAGCACTCTCTGAGTGATACAACAATAAAATGTGCTATACTAGACCTTGACAATGTCATTGAAAATAATTTCCATCTATTTGATTTTAAAAAGGCATGGTACAAAGCACTGCTTCAGCCTTGAAGAAATCAGTAGTCTCTCAGATTAATTTGCATTAATATTTCTGATAGATAATAACCATCCTTTGAAAAATATATTGGTTAAATTACTTGACTTCAGTGGTAAAATAGGACGGTATGAGGCTTCCACCATTCTCCTAGGAAGAGGTGGAGGTGGGTTATGGAGGTTATGGAGGTTATGGAGACAGGGGATCTGTGGCCAGGCCTAAAAAAAATGTAGGCGTATATGACAGGCGCATCCGCACCTCCCCAGGCCCAGCGATGCCACCAAAACCCGAACCGAAAAGATAGAAAGATACCCCTGGATGCGGAGAGGAAATCCTGAAAAGCACAGCCTCCTGGGAGGTGTTCGAGGGCGGTTTCCGACCCCCTCCAGATGGGCATTGCCTCCCAGCGCCACAGCCAGGCCCAAAAAAATGTAGGCGTATATGACAGGCGCATCCGCACCTCCCCAGGCCCAGCGATGCCACCAAAACCCGAACCGAAAAGATAGAAAGATACCCCTGGATGCGGAGAGGAAATCCTGAAAAGCACAGCCTCCTGGGAGGTGTTCGAGGGCGGTTTCCGACCCCCTCCAGATGGGCACTGACCCTCAAACAATGCATACTTTTCTCATATGATAGTCAGGTTATCTAAAAGACAGAGAATTATACTGGGGAACAGCACTCTCTGAGTGATACAACAATAAAATGTGCTATACTAGACCTTGACAATGTCATTGAAAATAATTTCCATCTATTTGATTTTAAAAAGGCATGGTACAAAGCACTGCTTCAGCCTTGAAGAAATCAGTAGTCTCTCAGATTAATTTGCATTAATATTTCTGATAGATAATAACCATCCTTTGAAAAATATATTGGTTAAATTACTTGACTTCAGTGGTAAAATAGGACGGTATGAGGCTTCCACCATTCTCCTAGGAAGAGGTGGAGGTGGGTTATGGAGGTTATGGAGGTTATGGAGACAGGGGATCTGTGGCCAGGCCTAAAAAAAATGTAGGCGTATATGACAGGCGCATCCGCACCTCCCCAGGCCCAGCGATGCCACCAAAACCCGAACCGAAAAGATAGAAAGATACCCCTGGATGCGGAGAGGAAATCCTGAAAAGCACAGCCTCCTGGGAGGTGTTCGAGGGCGGTTTCCGACCCCCTCCAGATGGGCATTGCCTCCCAGCGCCACAGCCAGGCCCAAAAAAATGTAGGCGTATATGACAGGCGCATCCGCACCTCCCCAGGCCCAGCGATGCCACCAAAACCCGAACCGAAAAGATAGAAAGATACCCCTGGATGCGGAGAGGAAATCCTGAAAAGCACAGCCTCCTGGGAGGTGTTCGAGGGCGGTTTCCGACCCCCTCCAGATGGGCACTGACCCTCAAACAATGCATACTTTTCTCATATGATAGTCAGGTTACCTAAAAGACAGAGAATTATACTGGGGAACAGCACTCTCTGAGTGATACAACAATAAAATGTGCTATACTAGACCTTGACAATGTCATTGAAAATAATTTCCATCTATTTGATTTTAAAAAGGCATGGTACAAAGCACTGCTTCAGCCTTGAAGAAATCAGTAGTCTCTCAGATTAATTTGCATTAATATTTCTGATAGATAATAACCATCCTTTGAAAAATATATTGGTTAAATTACTTGACTTCAGTGGTAAAATAGGACGGTATGAGGCTTCCACCATTCTCCTAGGAAGAGGTGGAGGTGGGTTATGGAGGTTATGGAGGTTATGGAGACAGGGGATCTGTGGCCAGGCCTAAAAAAAATGTAGGCGTATATGACAGGCGCATCCGCACCTCCCCAGGCCCAGCGATGCCACCAAAACCCGAACCGAAAAGATAGAAAGATACCCCTGGATGCGGAGAGGAAATCCTGAAAAGCACAGCCTCCTGGGAGGTGTTCGAGGGCGGTTTCCGACCCCCTCCAGATGGGCATTGCCTCCCAGCGCCACAGCCAGGCCCAAAAAAATGTAGGCGTATATGACAGGCGCATCCGCACCTCCCCAGGCCCAGCGATGCCACCAAAACCCGAACCGAAAAGATAGAAAGATACCCCTGGATGCGGAGAGGAAATCCTGAAAAGCACAGCCTCCTGGGAGGTGTTCGAGGGCGGTTTCCGACCCCCTCCAGATGGGCACTGACCCTCAAACAATGCATACTTTTCTCATATGATAGTCAGGTTACCTAAAAGACAGAGAATTATACTGGGGAACAGCACTCTCTGAGTGATACAACAATAAAATGTGCTATACTAGACCTTGACAATGTCATTGAAAATAATTTCCATCTATTTGATTTTAAAAAGGCATGGTACAAAGCACTGCTTCAGCCTTGAAGAAATCAGTAGTCTCTCAGATTAATTTGCATTAATATTTCTGATAGATAATAACCATCCTTTGAAAAATATATTGGTTAAATTACTTGACTTCAGTGGTAAAATAGGACGGTATGAGGCTTCCACCATTCTCCTAGGAAGAGGTGGAGGTGGGTTATGGAGGTTATGGAGGTTATGGAGACAGGGGATCTGTGGCCAGGCCTAAAAAAAATGTAGGCGTATATGACAGGCGCATCCGCACCTCCCCAGGCCCAGCGATGCCACCAAAACCCGAACCGAAAAGATAGAAAGATACCCCTGGATGCGGAGAGGAAATCCTGAAAAGCACAGCCTCCTGGGAGGTGTTCGAGGGCGGTTTCCGACCCCCTCCAGATGGGCATTGCCTCCCAGCGCCACAGCCAGGCCCAAAAAAATGTAGGCGTATATGACAGGCGCATCCGCACCTCCCCAGGCCCAGCGAGGCCACCAAAACCCGAACCGAAAAGATAGAAAGATACCCCTGGATGCGGAGAGGAAATCCTGAAAAGCACAGCCTCCTGGGAGGTGTTCGAGGGCGGTTTCCGACCCCCTCCAGATGGGCACTGACCCTCAAACAATGCATACTTTTCTCATATGATAGTCAGGTTATCTAAAAGACAGAGAATTATACTGGGGAACAGCACTCTCTGAGTGATACAACAATAAAATGTGCTATACTAGACCTTGACAATGTCATTGAAAATAATTTCCATCTATTTGATTTTAAAAAGGCATGGTACAAAGCACTGCTTCAGCCTTGAAGAAATCAGTAGTCTCTCAGATTAATTTGCATTAATATTTCTGATAGATAATAACCATCCTTTGAAAAATATATTGGTTAAATTACTTGACTTCAGTGGTAAAATAGGACGGTATGAGGCTTCCACCATTCTCCTAGGAAGAGGTGGAGGTGGGTTATGGAGGTTATGGAGGTTATGGAGACAGGGGATCTGTGGCCAGGCCTAAAAAAAATGTAGGCGTATATGACAGGCGCATCCGCACCTCCCCAGGCCCAGCGATGCCACCAAAACCCGAACCGAAAAGATAGAAAGATACCCCTGGATGCGGAGAGGAAATCCTGAAAAGCACAGCCTCCTGGGAGGTGTTCGAGGGCGGTTTCCGACCCCCTCCAGATGGGCATTGCCTCCCAGCGCCACAGCCAGGCCCAAAAAAATGTAGGCGTATATGACAGGCGCATCCGCACCTCCCCAGGCCCAGCGATGCCACCAAAACCCGAACCGAAAAGATAGAAAGATACCCCTGGATGCGGAGAGGAAATCCTGAAAAGCACAGCCTCCTGGGAGGTGTTCGAGGGCGGTTTCCGACCCCCTCCAGATGGGCACTGACCCTCAAACAATGCATACTTTTCTCATATGATAGTCAGGTTATCTAAAAGACAGAGAATTATACTGGGGAACAGCACTCTCTGAGTGATACAACAATAAAATGTGCTATACTAGACCTTGACAATGTCATTGAAAATAATTTCCATCTATTTGATTTTAAAAAGGCATGGTACAAAGCACTGCTTCAGCCTTGAAGAAATCAGTAGTCTCTCAGATTAATTTGCATTAATATTTCTGATAGATAATAACCATCCTTTGAAAAATATATTGGTTAAATTACTTGACTTCAGTGGTAAAATAGGACGGTATGAGGCTTCCACCATTCTCCTAGGAAGAGGTGGAGGTGGGTTATGGAGGTTATGGAGGTTATGGAGACAGGGGATCTGTGGCCAGGCCTAAAAAAAATGTAGGCGTATATGACAGGCGCATCCGCACCTCCCCAGGCCCAGCGATGCCACCAAAACCCGAACCGAAAAGATAGAAAGATACCCCTGGATGCGGAGAGGAAATCCTGAAAAGCACAGCCTCCTGGGAGGTGTTCGAGGGCGGTTTCCGACCCCCTCCAGATGGGCATTGCCTCCCAGCGCCACAGCCAGGCCCAAAAAAATGTAGGCGTATATGACAGGCGCATCCGCACCTCCCCAGGCCCAGCGATGCCACCAAAACCCGAACCGAAAAGATAGAAAGATACCCCTGGATGCGGAGAGGAAATCCTGAAAAGCACAGCCTCCTGGGAGGTGTTCGAGGGCGGTTTCCGACCCCCTCCAGATGGGCACTGACCCTCAAACAATGCATACTTTTCTCATATGATAGTCAGGTTATCTAAAAGACAGAGAATTATACTGGGGAACAGCACTCTCTGAGTGATACAACAATAAAATGTGCTATACTAGACCTTGACAATGTCATTGAAAATAATTTCCATCTATTTGATTTTAAAAAGGCATGGTACAAAGCACTGCTTCAGCCTTGAAGAAATCAGTAGTCTCTCAGATTAATTTGCATTAATATTTCTGATAGATAATAACCATCCTTTGAAAAATATATTGGTTAAATTACTTGACTTCAGTGGTAAAATAGGACGGTATGAGGCTTCCACCATTCTCCTAGGAAGAGGTGGAGGTGGGTTATGGAGGTTATGGAGGTTATGGAGACAGGGGATCTGTGGCCAGGCCTAAAAAAAATGTAGGCGTATATGACAGGCGCATCCGCACCTCCCCAGGCCCAGCGATGCCACCAAAACCCGAACCGAAAAGATAGAAAGATACCCCTGGATGCGGAGAGGAAATCCTGAAAAGCACAGCCTCCTGGGAGGTGTTCGAGGGCGGTTTCCGACCCCCTCCAGATGGGCATTGCCTCCCAGCGCCACAGCCAGGCCCAAAAAAATGTAGGCGTATATGACAGGCGCATCCGCACCTCCCCAGGCCCAGCGATGCCACCAAAACCCGAACCGAAAAGATAGAAAGATACCCCTGGATGCGGAGAGGAAATCCTGAAAAGCACAGCCTCCTGGGAGGTGTTCGAGGGCGGTTTCCGACCCCCTCCAGATGGGCACTGACCCTCAAACAATGCATACTTTTCTCATATGATAGTCAGGTTATCTAAAAGACAGAGAATTATACTGGGGAACAGCACTCTCTGAGTGATACAACAATAAAATGTGCTATACTAGACCTTGACAATGTCATTGAAAATAATTTCCATCTATTTGATTTTAAAAAGGCATGGTACAAAGCACTGCTTCAGCCTTGAAGAAATCAGTAGTCTCTCAGATTAATTTGCATTAATATTTCTGATAGATAATAACCATCCTTTGAAAAATATATTGGTTAAATTACTTGACTTCAGTGGTAAAATAGGACGGTATGAGGCTTCCACCATTCTCCTAGGAAGAGGTGGAGGTGGGTTATGGAGGTTATGGAGGTTATGGAGACAGGGGATCTGTGGCCAGGCCTAAAAAAAATGTAGGCGTATATGACAGGCGCATCCGCACCTCCCCAGGCCCAGCGATGCCACCAAAACCCGAACCGAAAAGATAGAAAGATACCCCTGGATGCGGAGAGGAAATCCTGAAAAGCACAGCCTCCTGGGAGGTGTTCGAGGGCGGTTTCCGACCCCCTCCAGATGGGCATTGCCTCCCAGCGCCACAGCCAGGCCCAAAAAAATGTAGGCGTATATGACAGGCGCATCCGCACCTCCCCAGGCCCAGCGATGCCACCAAAACCCGAACCGAAAAGATAGAAAGATACCCCTGGATGCGGAGAGGAAATCCTGAAAAGCACAGCCTCCTGGGAGGTGTTCGAGGGCGGTTTCCGACCCCCTCCAGATGGGCACTGACCCTCAAACAATGCATACTTTTCTCATATGATAGTCAGGTTATCTAAAAGACAGAGAATTATACTGGGGAACAGCACTCTCTGAGTGATACAACAATAAAATGTGCTATACTAGACCTTGACAATGTCATTGAAAATAATTTCCATCTATTTGATTTTAAAAAGGCATGGTACAAAGCACTGCTTCAGCCTTGAAGAAATCAGTAGTCTCTCAGATTAATTTGCATTAATATTTCTGATAGATAATAACCATCCTTTGAAAAATATATTGGTTAAATTACTTGACTTCAGTGGTAAAATAGGACGGTATGAGGCTTCCACCATTCTCCTAGGAAGAGGTGGAGGTGGGTTATGGAGGTTATGGAGGTTATGGAGACAGGGGATCTGTGGCCAGGCCTAAAAAAAATGTAGGCGTATATGACAGGCGCATCCGCACCTCCCCAGGCCCAGCGATGCCACCAAAACCCGAACCGAAAAGATAGAAAGATACCCCTGGATGCGGAGAGGAAATCCTGAAAAGCACAGCCTCCTGGGAGGTGTTCGAGGGCGGTTTCCGACCCCCTCCAGATGGGCAATGCCTCCCAGCGCCACAGCCAGGCCCAAAAAAATGTAGGCGTATATGACAGGCGCATCCGCACCTCCCCAGGCCCAGCGATGCCACCAAAACCCGAACCGAAAAGATAGAAAGATACCCCTGGATGCGGAGAGGAAATCCTGAAAAGCACAGCCTCCTGGGAGGTGTTCGAGGGCGGTTTCCGACCCCCTCCAGATGGGCACTGACCCTCAAACAATGCATACTTTTCTCATATGATAGTCAGGTTATCTAAAAGACAGAGAATTATACTGGGGAACAGCACTCTCTGAGTGATACAACAATAAAATGTGCTATACTAGACCTTGACAATGTCATTGAAAATAATTTCCATCTATTTGATTTTAAAAAGGCATGGTACAAAGCACTGCTTCAGCCTTGAAGAAATCAGTAGTCTCTCAGATTAATTTGCATTAATATTTCTGATAGATAATAACCATCCTTTGAAAAATATATTGGTTAAATTACTTGACTTCAGTGGTAAAATAGGACGGTATGAGGCTTCCACCATTCTCCTAGGAAGAGGTGGAGGTGGGTTATGGAGGTTATGGAGGTTATGGAGACAGGGGATCTGTGGCCAGGCCTAAAAAAAATGTAGGCGTATATGACAGGCGCATCCGCACCTCCCCAGGCCCAGCGATGCCACCAAAACCCGAACCGAAAAGATAGAAAGATACCCCTGGATGCGGAGAGGAAATCCTGAAAAGCACAGCCTCCTGGGAGGTGTTCGAGGGCGGTTTCCGACCCCCTCCAGATGGGCAGTGCCACACAGCGCCACAGCCAGGCCCAAAAAAATGTAGGCGTATATGACAGGCGCATCCGCACCTCCCCAGGCCCAGCGATGCCACCAAAACCCGAACCGAAAAGATAGAAAGATACCCCTGGATGCGGAGAGGAAATCCTGAAAAGCACAGCCTCCTGGGAGGTGTTCGAGGGCGGTTTCCGACCCCCTCCAGATGGGCACTGACCCTCAAACAATGCATACTTTTCTCATATGATAGTCAGGTTATCTAAAAGACAGAGAATTATACTGGGGAACAGCACTCTCTGGGTGATACAACAATAAAATGTGCTATACTAGACCTTGACAATGTCATTGAAAATAATTTCCATCTATTTGATTTTAAAAAGGCATGGTACAAAGCACTGCTTCAGCCTTGAAGAAATCAGTAGTCTCTCAGATTAATTTGCATTAATATTTCTGATAGATAATAACCATCCTTTGAAAAATATATTGGTTAAATTACTTGACTTCAGTGGTAAAATAGGACGGTATGAGGCTTCCACCATTCTCCTAGGAAGAGGTGGAGGTGGGTTATGGAGGTTATGGAGGTTATGGAGACAGGGGATCTGTGGCCAGGCCTAAAAAAAATGTAGGCGTATATGACAGGCGCATCCGCACCTCCCCAGGCCCAGCGATGCCACCAAAACCCGAACCGAAAAGATAGAAAGATACCCCTGGATGCGGAGAGGAAATCCTGAAAAGCACAGCCTCCTGGGAGGTGTTCGAGGGCGGTTTCCGACCCCCTCCAGATGGGCATTGCCTCCCAGCGCCACAGCCAGGCCCAAAAAAATGTAGGCGTATATGACAGGCGCATCCGCACCTCCCCAGGCCCAGCGATGCCACCAAAACCCGAACCGAAAAGATAGAACGATACCCCTGGATGCGGAGAGGAAATCCTGAAAAGCACAGCCTCCTGGGAGGTGTTCGAGGGCGGTTTCCGACCCCCTCCAGATGGGCACTGACCCTCAAACAATGCATACTTTTCTCATATGATAGTCAGGTTATCTAAAAGACAGAGAATTATACTGGGGAACAGCACTCTCTGAGTGATACAACAATAAAATGTGCTATACTAGACCTTGACAATGTCATTGAAAATAATTTCCATCTATTTGATTTTAAAAAGGCATGGTACAAAGCACTGCTTCAGCCTTGAAGAAATCAGTAGTCTCTCAGATTAATTTGCATTAATATTTCTGATAGATAATAACCATCCTTTGAAAAATATATTGGTTAAATTACTTGACTTCAGTGGTAAAATAGGACGGTATGAGGCTTCCACCATTCTCCTAGGAAGAGGTGGAGGTGGGTTATGGAGGTTATGGAGGTTATGGAGACAGGGGATCTGTGGCCAGGCCTAAAAAAAATGTAGGCGTATATGACAGGCGCATCCGCAC
The DNA here is from genome assembly GCA_936440205.1 of Lepidonotus clava. Taxonomy (NCBI): domain Eukaryota; kingdom Metazoa; phylum Annelida; class Polychaeta; order Phyllodocida; family Polynoidae; genus Lepidonotus; species Lepidonotus clava. Next base: position 51,686,708 of record OW387144.1, read on the forward strand.
CTCCCCAGGCCCAGCGATGCCACCAAAACCCGAACCGAAAAGATAGAAAGATACCCCTGGATGCGGAGAGGAAATCCTGAAAAGCACAGCCTCCTGGGAGGTGTTCGAGGGCGGTTTCCGACCCCCTCCAGATGGGCATTGCCTCCCAGCGCCACAGCCAGGCCCAAAAAAATGTAGGCGTATATGACAGGCGCATCCGCACCTCCCCAGGCCCAGCGATGCCACCAAAACCCGAACCGAAAAGATAGAAAGATACCCCTGGATGCGGAGAGGAAATCCTGAAAAGCACAGCCTCCTGGGAGGTGTTCGAGGGCGGTTTCCGACCCCCTCCAGATGGGCACTGACCCTCAAACAATGCATACTTTTCTCATATGATAGTCAGGTTATCTAAAAGACAGAGAATTATACTGGGGAACAGCACTCTCTGAGTGATACAACAATAAAATGTGCTATACTAGACCTTGACAATGTCATTGAAAATAATTTCCATCTATTTGATTTTAAAAAGGCATGGTACAAAGCACTGCTTCAGCCTTGAAGAAATCAGTAGTCTCTCAGATTAATTTGCATTAATATTTCTGATAGATAATAACCATCCTTTGAAAAATATATTGGTTAAATTACTTGACTTCAGTGGTAAAATAGGACGGTATGAGGCTTCCACCATTCTCCTAGGAAGAGGTGGAGGTGGGTTATGGAGGTTATGGAGGTTATGGAGACAGGGGATCTGTGGCCAGGCCTAAAAAAAATGTAGGCGTATATGACAGGCGCATCCGCACCTCCCCAGGCCCAGCGATGCCACCAAAACCCGAACCGAAAAGATAGAAAGATACCCCTGGATGCGGAGAGGAAATCCTGAAAAGCACAGCCTCCTGGGAGGTGTTCGAGGGCGGTTTCCGACCCCCTCCAGATGGGCAATGCCTCCCAGCGCCACAGCCAGGCCCAAAAAAATGTAGGCGTATATGACAGGCGCATCCGCACCTCCCCAGGCCCAGCGATGCCACCAAAACCCGAACCGAAAAGAACCGAAAAGATAGAAAGATACCCCTGGATGCGGAGAGGAAATCCTGAAAAGCACAGCCTCCTGGGAGGTGTTCGAGGGCGGTTTCCGACCCCCTCCAGATGGGCACTGACCCTCAAACAATGCATACTTTTCTCATATGATAGTCAGGTTATCTAAAAGACAGAGAATTATACTGGGGAACAGCACTCTCTGAGTGATACAACAATAAAATGTGCTATACTAGACCTTGACAATGTCATTGAAAATAATTTCCATCTATTTGATTTTAAAAAGGCATGGTACAAAGCACTGCTTCAGCCTTGAAGAAATCAGTAGTCTCTCAGATTAATTTGCATTAATATTTCTGATAGATAATAACCATCCTTTGAAAAATATATTGGTTAAATTACTTGACTTCAGTGGTAAAATAGGACGGTATGAGGCTTCCACCATTCTCCTAGGAAGAGGTGGAGGTGGGTTATGGAGGTTATGGAGGTTATGGAGACAGGGGATCTGTGGCCAGGCCTAAAAAAAAATGTAGGCGTATATGACAGGCGCATCCGCACCTCCCCAGGCCCAGCGATGCCACCAAAAACCCGAACCGAAAAGATAGAAAGATACCCCTGGATGCGGAGAGGAAATCCTGAAAAGCACAGCCTCCTGGGAGGTGTTCGAGGGCGGTTTCCGACCCCCTCCAGATGGGCATTGCCTCCCAGCGCCACAGCCAGGCCCAAAAAAATGTAGGCGTATATGACAGGCGCATCCGCACCTCCCCAGGCCCAGCGATGCCACCAAAACCCGAACCGAAAAGATAGAAAGATACCCCTGGATGCGGAGAGGAAATCCTGAAAAGCACAGCCTCCTGGGAGGTGTTCGAGGGCGGTTTCCGACCCCCTCCAGATGGGCACTGACCCTCAAACAATGCATACTTTTCTCATATGATAGTCAGGTTATCTAAAAGACAGAGAATTATACTGGGGAACAGCACTCTCTGAGTGATACAACAATAAAATGTGCTATACTAGACCTTGACAATGTCATTGAAAATAATTTCCATCTATTTGATTTTAAAAAGGCATGGTACAAAGCACTGCTTCAGCCTTGAAGAAATCAGTAGTCTCTCAGATTAATTTGCATTAATATTTCTGATAGATAATAACCATCCTTTGAAAAATATATTGGTTAAATTACTTGACTTCAGTGGTAAAATAGGACGGTATGAGGCTTCCACCATTCTCCTAGGAAGAGGTGGAGGTGGGTTATGGAGGTTATGGAGGTTATGGAGACAGGGGATCTGTGGCCAGGCCTAAAAAAAAATGTAGGCGTATATGACAGGCGCATCCGCACCTCCCCAGGCCCAGCGATGCCACCAAAACCCGAACCGAAAAGATAGAAAGATACCCCTGGATGCGGAGAGGAAATCCTGAAAAGCACAGCCTCCTGGGAGGTGTTCGAGGGCGGTTTCCGACCCCCTCCAGATGGGCATTGCCTCCCAGCGCCACAGCCAGGCCCAAAAAAAATGTAGGCGTATATGACAGGCGCATCCGCACCTCCCCAGGCCCAGCGATGCCACCAAAACCCGAACCGAAAAGATAGAAAGATACCCCTGGATGCGGAGAGGAAATCCTGAAAAGCACAGCCTCCTGGGAGGTGTTCGAGGGCGGTTTCCGACCCCCCTCCAGATGGGCACTGACCCTCAAACAATGCATACTTTTCTCATATGATAGTCAGGTTATCTAAAAGACAGAGAATTATACTGGGGAACAGCACTCTCTGAGTGATACAACAATAAAATGTGCTATACTAGACCTTGACAATGTCATTGAAAATAATTTCCATCTATTTGATTTTAAAAAGGCATGGTACAAAGCACTGCTTCAGCCTTGAAGAAATCAGTAGTCTCTCAGATTAATTTGCATTAATATTTCTGATAGATAATAACCATCCTTTGAAAAATATATTGGTTAAATTACTTGACTTCAGTGGTAAAATAGGACGGTATGAGGCTTCCACCATTCTCCTAGGAAGAGGTGGAGGTGGGTTATGGAGGTTATGGAGGTTATGGAGACAGGGGATCTGTGGCCAGGCCTAAAAAAAATGTAGGCGTATATGACAGGCGCATCCGCACCTCCCCAGGCCCAGCGATGCCACCCAAAACCCGAACCGAAAAGATAGAAAGATACCCCTGGATGCGGAGAGGAAATCCTGAAAAGCACAGCCTCCTGGGAGGTGTTCGAGGGCGGTTTCCGACCCCCTCCAGATGGGCATTGCCTCCCAGCGCCACAGCCAGGCCCAAAAAAATGTAGGCGTATATGACAGGCGCATCCGCACCTCCCCAGGCCCAGCGATGCCACCAAAACCCGAACCGAAAAGATAGAAAGATACCCCTGGATGCGGAGAGGAAATCCTGAAAAGCACAGCCTCCTGGGAGGTGTTCGAGGGCGGTTTCCGACCCCCCTCCAGATGGGCACTGACCCTCAAACAATGCATACTTTTCTCATATGATAGTCAGGTTATCTAAAAGACAGAGAATTATACTGGGGAACAGCACTCTCTGAGTGATACAACAATAAAATGTGCTATACTAGACCTTGACAATGTCATTGAAAATAATTTCCATCTATTTGATTTTAAAAAGGCATGGTACAAAGCACTGCTTCAGCCTTGAAGAAATCAGTAGTCTCTCAGATTAATTTGCATTAATATTTCTGATAGATAATAACCATCCTTTGAAAAATATATTGGTTAAATTACTTGACTTCAGTGGTAAAATAGGACGGTATGAGGCTTCCACCATTCTCCTAGGAAGAGGTGGAGGTGGGTTATGGAGGTTATGGAGGTTATGGAGACAGGGGATCTGTGGCCAGGCCTAAAAAAAATGTAGGCGTATATGACAGGCGCATCCGCACCTCCCCAGGCCCAGCGATGCCACCAAAACCCGAACCGAAAAGATAGAAAGATACCCCTGGATGCGGAGAGGAAATCCTGAAAAGCACAGCCTCCTGGGAGGTGTTCGAGGGCGGTTTCCGACCCCCTCCAGATGGGCATTGCCTCCCAGCGCCACAGCCAGGCCCAAAAAAATGTAGGCGTATATGACAGGCGCATCCGCACCTCCCCAGGCCCAGCGATGCCACCAAAACCCGAACCGAAAAGATAGAAGATACCCCTGGATGCGGAGAGGAAATCCTGAAAAGCACAGCCTCCTGGGAGGTGTTCGAGGGCGGTTTCCGACCCCCTCCAGATGGGCACTGACCCTCAAACAATGCATACTTTTCTCATATGATAGTCAGGTTATCTAAAAGACAGAGAATTATACTGGGGAACAGCACTCTCTGAGTGATACAACAATAAAATGTGCTATACTAGACCTTGACAATGTCATTGAAAATAATTTCCATCTATTTGATTTTAAAAAGGCATGGTACAAAGCACTGCTTCAGCCTTGAAGAAATCAGTAGTCTCTCAGATTAATTTGCATTAATATTTCTGATAGATAATAACCATCCTTTGAAAAATATATTGGTTAAATTACTTGACTTCAGTGGTAAAATAGGACGGTATGAGGCTTCCACCATTCTCCTAGGAAGAGGTGGAGGTGGGTTATGGAGGTTATGGAGGTTATGGAGACAGGGGATCTGTGGCCAGGCCTAAAAAAAATGTAGGCGTATATGACAGGCGCATCCGCACCTCCCCAGTGCCCAGCGAACCGAAAAGATAGAAAGATACCCCTGGATGCGGAGAGGAAATCATGAAAAGCACAGCCTCCTGGGAGGTGTTCGAGGCGGTTTCCGACCCCCTCCAGATGGGCATTGCTCCCAGCGCACAGCCAGGCCCAAAAAAATGTAGGCGTATATGACAGGCGCATCCGCACCTCCCCAGGCCCAGCGATGCCACCAAAACCCGAACCGAAAAGATAGAAAGATACCCCTGGATGCGGAGAGGAAATCCTGAAAAGCACAGCCTCCTGGGAGGTGTTCGAGGGCGGTTTCCGACCCCCTCCAGATGGGCACTGACCCTCAAACAATGCATACTTTTCTCATATGATAGTCAGGTTATCTAAAAGACAGAGAATTATACTGGGGAACAGCACTCTCTGAGTGATACAACAATAAAATGTGCTATACTAGACCTTGACAATGTCATTGAAAATAATTTCCATCTATTTGATTTTAAAAAGGCATGGTACAAAGCACTGCTTCAGCCTTGAAGAAATCAGTAGTCTCTCAGATTAATTTGCATTAATATTTCTGATAGATAATAACCATCCTTTGAAAAATATATTGGTTAAATTACTTGACTTCAGTGGTAAAATAGGACGGTATGAGGCTTCCACCATTCTCCTAGGAAGAGGTGGAGGTGGGTTATGGAGGTTATGGAGGTTATGGAGACAGGGGATCTGTGGCCAGGCCTAAAAAAAATGTAGGCGTATATGACAGGCGCATCCGCACCTCCCATGCCCAGCGATGCCACCAAACCCGAACCGAAAAGATAGAAAGATACCCCTGGATGCGGAGAGGAAATCCTGAAAGCACAGCCTCCTGGGAGGTGTTCGAGGGCGGTTTCCGACCCCCTCCAGATGGGCATTGCCTCCCAGCGCCACAGCCAGGCCCAAAAAAATGTAGGCGTATATGACAGGCGCATCCGCACCTCCCCAGGCCCAGCGATGCCACCAAAACCCGAACCGAAAAGATAGAAAGATACCCCTGGATGCGGAGAGGAAATCCTGAAAAGCACAGCCTCCTGGGAGGTGTTCGAGGGCGGTTTCCGACCCCCTCCAGATGGGCACTGACCCTCAAACAATGCATACTTTTCTCATATGATAGTCAGGTTATCTAAAAGACAGAGAATTATACTGGGGAACAGCACTCTCTGAGTGATACAACAATAAAATGTGCTATACTAGACCTTGACAATGTCATTGAAAAATAATTTCCATCTATTTGATTTTAAAAAGGCATGGTACAAAGCACTGCTTCAGCCTTGAAGAAATCAGTAGTCTCTCAGATTAATTTGCATTAATATTTCTGATAGATAATAACCATCCTTTGAAAATATATTGGTTAAATTACTTGACTTCAGTGGTAAAATAGGACGGTATGAGGCTTCCACCATTCTCCTAGGAAGAGGTGGAGGTGGGTTATGGAGGTTATGGAGGTTTATGGAGACAGGGGATCTGTGGCCAGGCCTAAAAAAATGTAGGCGTATATGACAGGCGCATCCGCACCTCCCCAGGCCCAGCGATGCCACCAAAACCCGAACCGAAAAGATAGAAAGATACCCCTGGATGCGGAGAGGAAATCCTGAAAAGCACAGCCTCCTGGGAGGTGTTCGAGGGCGGTTTTCCGACCCCCTCCAGATGGGCATTGCCTCCCAGCGCCACAGCCAGGCCCAAAAAAATGTAGGCGTATATGACAGGCGCATCCGCACCTCCCCAGGCCCAGCGATGCCACCAAAACCCGAACCGAAAAGATAGAAAGATACCCCTGGATGCGGAGAGGAAATCCTGAAAAGCACAGCCTCCTGGGAGGTGTTCGAGGGCGGTTTCCGACCCCTCCAGATGGGCACTGATCCCTCAAACAATGCATACTTTTCTCATATGATAGTCAGGTTATCTAAAAGACAGAGAATTATACTGGGGAACAGCACTCTCTGAGTGATACAACAATAAAATGTGCTATACTAGACCTTGACAATGTCATTGAAAATAATTTCCATCTATTTGATTTTAAAAAGGCATGGTACAAAGCACTGCTTCAGCCTTGAAGAAATCAGTAGTCTCTCAGATTAATTTGCATTAATATTTCTGATAGATAATAACCATCCTTTGAAAAAATATATATGTTAAATTACTTGACTTCAGTGGTAAAATAGGACGGTATGAGGCTTCCACCATTCTCCTAGGAAGAGGTGGAGGTGGGTTATGGAGGTTATGGAGGTTATGGAGACAGGGGATCTGTGGGCCAGGCCTAAAAAAAATGTAGGCGTATATGACAGCGCATCGCACCTCCCCAGGCCCAGCGATGCCACCAAAACCCGAACCGCAAAAGATAGAAAGATACCCCTGGATGCGGAGAGGAAATCCTGAAAAGCACAGCCTCCTGGGAGGTGTTCGAGGGCGGTTTCCGACCCCCTCCAGATGGGCATTGCCTCCCAGCGCCACAGCCAGGCCACAAAAAATGTAGGCGTATATGACAGGCGCATCCGCACCTCCCCAGGCCCAGCGATGCCACCAAAACCCGAACCGAAAAGATAGAAAGATACCCCTGGATGCGGAGAGGAAATCCTGAAAAGCACAGCCTCCTGGAGGTGTTCGAGGGCGGTTTCCGAACCCCCTCCAGATGGGCACTGACCCTCAAACAATGCATACTTTTCTCATATGATAGTCAGGTTATCTAAAAGACAGAGAATTATACTGGGGAACAGCACTCTCTGAGTGATACAACAATAAAATGTGCTATACTAGACCTTGACAATGTCATTGAAAATAATTTCCATCTATTTGATTTTAAAAAGGCATGGTACAAAGCACTGCTTCAGCCTTGAAGAAATCAGTAGTCTCTCAGATTAATTTGCATTAATATTTCTGATAGATAATAACCATCCTTTGAAAAATATATTGGTTAAATTACTTGACTTCAGTGGTAAAATAGGATGGTATGAGGCTTCCACCATTCTCCTAGGAAGAGGTGGAGGTGGGTTTATGGAGGTTATGGAGGTTATGGAGACAGGGGATCTGTGGCCAGGCCTAAAAAAAATGTAGGCGTATATGACAGGCGCATCCGCACCTCCCCAGGCCCAGCGATGCCACCAAAACCCGAACCGAAAAGATAGAAAGATACCCCTGGATGCGGAGAGGAAATCCTGAAAAGCACAGCCTCCTGGGAGGTGTTCGAGGGCGGTTTCCGACCCCCTCCAGATGGGCATTGCCTCCAGCGCCACAGCCAGGCCCAAAAAAATGTAGGCGTATATGACAGCGCATCCGCACCTCCCCAGGCCCAGCGATGCCACCAAAACCCGAACCGAAAAGATAGAAAGATACCCCTGGATGCGGAGAGGAAATCCTGAAAAGCACAGCCTCCTGGGAGGTGTTCGAGGGCGGTTTCCGACCCCCTCCAGATGGGCACTGACCCTCAAACAATGCATACTTTTCTCATATTGATAGTCAGGTTATCTAAAAGACAGAGAATTATACTGGGGAACAGCACTCTCTGAGTGATACAACAATAAAATGTGCTATACTAGACCTTGACAATGTCATTGAAAATAATTTCCATCTATTTGATTTTAAAAAGGCATGGTACAAAGCACTGCTTCAGCCTTGAAGAAATCAGTAGTCTCTCAGATTAATTTGCATTAATATTTCTGATAGATAATAACCATCCTTTGAAAAATATATTGGTTAAATTACTTGACTTCAGTGGTAAAATAGGACGGTATGAGGCTTCCACCATTCTCCTAGGAAGAGGTGGAGGTGGGTTATGGAGGTTATGGAGGTTATGGAGACAGGGGATCTGTGGCCAGGCTAAAAAAAATGTAGGCGTATATGACAGGCGCATCCGCACCTCCCAGGCCCAGCGATGCCACCAAAACCCGAACCGAAAAGATAGAAAGATACCCCTGGATGCGGAGAGGAAATCCTGAAAAGCACAGCCTCCTGGGAGGTGTTCGAGGGCGGTTTCCGACCCCCTCCAGATGGGCATTGCCTCCCAGCGCCACAGCCAGGCCCAAAAAAATGTAGGCGTATATGACAGGCGCATCCGCACCTCCCCAGGCCCAGCGATGCCACCAAAACCCGAACCGAAAAGATAGAAAGATACCCCTGGATGCGGAGAGGAAATCCTGAAAAGCACAGCCTCCTGGGAGGTGTTCTGAGGGCGGTTTCCGACCCCTCCAGATGGGCACTGACCCTCAAACAATGCATACTTTTCTCATATGATAGTCAGGTTATCTAAAAGACAGAGAATTATACTGGGGAACAGCACTCTCTGAGTGATACAACAATAAAATGTGCTATACTAGACCTTGACAATGTCATTGAAAATAATTTCCATCTATTTGATTTTAAAAAGGCATGGTACAAAGCACTGCTTCAGCCTTGAGAAATCAGTCAGTAGTCTCTCAGATTAATTTGCATTAATATTTCTGATAGATAATAACCATCCTTTGAAAAATATATTGGTTAAATTACTTGACTTCAGTGGTAAAATAGGATGGTATGAGGCTTCCACCATTCTCCTAGGAAGAGCTGGAGGTAGGTTATGGAGGTTATGGAGGTTATGGAGACAGGCGATCTGTGGCCAGGCCTAAAAAAAATGTAGGCGTATATGACAGGCGCATCCGCACCTCCCCAGGCCCAGCGATGCCACCAAAACCCGAACCGAAAAGATAGAAAGATACCCCTGGATGCGGAGAGGAAATCCTGAAAAGCACAGCCTCCTGGGAGGTGTTCGAGGGCGGTTTCCGACCCCCTCCAGATGGGCAATGCCTCCCAGCGCCACAGCCAGGCCCAAAAAAAATTTGCCGTATATGACAGGCGCATCCGCACCTCCCCAGGCCCAGGGAAGCCACCAAAACCCGAACCGAAAAGATAGAAAGATACCCCTGGATGCGGAGAGGAAATCCTGAAAAGCACAGCCTCCTGGGAAGTGTTCGAGGGCGGTTTCCGACCCCCTCCAGATGGGCACTGACCCTCAAACAATGCATACTTTTCTCATATGATAGTCAGGTTATCTAAAAGACAGAGAATTATACTGGGGAACAGCACTCTCTGAGTGATACAACAATAAAATGTGCTATACTAGACCTTGACAATGTCATTGAAAATAATTTCCATCTATTTGACTTTAAAAAGGCATGGTACAAAGCACTGCTTCAGCCTTGAAGAAATCAGTAGTCTCTCAGATTAATTTGCATTAATATTTCTGATAGATAATAACCATCCTTTGAAAAATATATTGGTTAAATTACTTGACTTCAGTGGTAAAATAGGATGGTATGAGGCTTCCACCATTCTCCTAGGAAGAGCTGGAGGTAGGTTATGGAGGTTATGGAGGTTATGGAGACAGGCGATCTGTGGCCAGGCCTAAAAAAAATGTAGGCGTATATGACAGGCGCATCCGCACCTCCCCAGGCCCAGCGAAGCCACCAAAACCCGAACCGAAAAGATAGAAAGATACCCCTGGATGCGGAGAGGAAATCCTGAAAAGCACAGCCTCCTGGGAGGTGTTCGAGGGCGGTTTCCGACCCCCTCCAGATGGGCAATGCCTCCCAGCGCCACAGCCAGGCCCAAAAAAAATTTGCCGTATATGACAGGCGCATCCGCACCTCCCCAGGCCCAGGGAAGCCACCAAAACCCGAACCGAAAAGATAGAAAGATACCCCTGGATGCGGAGAGGAAATCCTGAAAAGCACAGCCTCCTGGGAAGTGTTCGAGGGCGGTTTCCGACCCCCTCCAGATGGGCACTGACCCTCAAACAATGCATACTTTTCTCATATGATAGTCAGGTTATCTAAAAGACAGAGAATTATACTGGGGAACAGCACTCTCTGAGTGATACAACAATAAAATGTGCTATACTAGACCTTGACAATGTCATTGAAAATAATTTCCATCTATTTGACTTTAAAAAGGCATGGTACAAAGCACTGCTTCAGCCTTGAAGAAATCAGTAGTCTCTCAGATTAATTTGCATTAATATTTCTGATAGATAATAACCATCCTTTGAAAAATATATTGGTTAAATTACTTGACTTCAGTGGTAAAATAGGATGGTATGAGGCTTCCACCATTCTCCTAGGAAGAGCTGGAGGTAGGTTATGGAGGTTATGGAGGTTATGGAGACAGGCGATCTGTGGCCAGGCCTAAAAAAAATGTAGGCGTATATGACAGGCGCATCCGCACCTCCCCAGGCCCAGCGATGCCACCAAAACCCGAACCGAAAAGATAGAAAGATACCCCTGGATGCGGAGAGGAAATCCTGAAAAGCACAGCCTCCTGGGAGGTGTTCGAGGGCGGTTTCCGACCCCCTCCAGATGGGCAATGCCTCCCAGCGCCACAGCCAGGCCCAAAAAAAATTTGCCGTATATGACAGGCGCATCCGCACCTCCCCAGGCCCAGGGAAGCCACCAAAACCCGAACCGAAAAGATAGAAAGATACCCCTGGATGCGGAGAGGAAATCCTGAAAAGCACAGCCTCCTGGGAAGTGTTCGAGGGCGGTTTCCGACCCCCTCCAGATGGGCACTGACCCTCAAACAATGCATACTTTTCTCATATGATAGTCAGGTTATCTAAAAGACAGAGAATTATACTGGGGAACAGCACTCTCTGAGTGATACAACAATAAAATGTGCTATACTAGACCTTGACAATGTCATTGAAAATAATTTCCATCTATTTGACTTTAAAAAGGCATGGTACAAAGCACTGCTTCAGCCTTGAAGAAATCAGTAGTCTCTCAGATTAATTTGCATTAATATTTCTGATAGATAATAACCATCCTTTGAAAAATATATTGGTTAAATTACTTGACTTCAGTGGTAAAATAGGATGGTATGAGGCTTCCACCATTCTCCTAGGAAGAGCTGGAGGTAGGTTATGGAGGTTATGGAGGTTATGGAGACAGGCGATCTGTGGCCAGGCCTAAAAAAAATGTAGGCGTATATGACAGGCGCATCCGCACCTCCCCAGGCCCAGCGATGCCACCAAAACCCGAACCGAAAAGATAGAAAGATACCCCTGGATGCGGAGAGGAAATCCTGAAAAGCACAGCCTCCTGGGAGGTGTTCGAGGGCGGTTTCCGACCCCCTCCAGATGGGCAATGCCTCCCAGCGCCACAGCCAGGCCCAAAAAAAATTTGCCGTATATGACAGGCGCATCCGCACCTCCCCAGGCCCAGGGAAGCCACCAAAACCCGAACCGAAAAGATAGAAAGATACCCCTGGATGCGGAGAGGAAATCCTGAAAAGCACAGCCTCCTGGGAAGTGTTCGAGGGCGGTTTCCGACCCCCTCCAGATGGGCACTGACCCTCAAACAATGCATACTTTTCTCATATGATAGTCAGGTTATCTAAAAGACAGAGAATTATACTGGGGAACAGCACTCTCTGAGTGATACAACAATAAAATGTGCTATACTAGACCTTGACAATGTCATTGAAAATAATTTCCATCTATTTGACTTTAAAAAGGCATGGTACAAAGCACTGCTTCAGCCTTGAAGAAATCAGTAGTCTCTCAGATTAATTTGCATTAATATTTCTGATAGATAATAACCATCCTTTGAAAAATATATTGGTTAAATTACTTGACTTCAGTGGTAAAATAGGATGGTATGAGGCTTCCACCATTCTCCTAGGAAGAGCTGGAGGTAGGTTATGGAGGTTATGGAGGTTATGGAGACAGGCGATCTGTGGCCAGGCCTAAAAAAAATGTAGGCGTATATGACAGGCGCATCCGCACCTCCCCAGGCCCAGCGATGCCACCAAAACCCGAACCGAAAAGATAGAAAGATACCCCTGGATGCGGAGAGGAAATCCTGAAAAGCACAGCCTCCTGGGAGGTGTTCGTGGGCGGTTTCCGACCCCCTCCAGATGGGCAATGCCTCCCAGCGCCACAGCCAGGCCCAAAAAAAATTTGCCGTATATGACAGGCGCATCCGCACCTCCCCAGGCCCAGGGAAGCCACCAAAACCCGAACCGAAAAGATAGAAAGATACCCCTGGATGCGGAGAGGAAATCCTGAAAAGCACAGCCTCCTGGGAAGTGTTCGAGGGCGGTTTCCGACCCCCTCCAGATGGGCACTGACCCTCAAACAATGCATACTTTTCTCATATGATAGTCAGGTTATCTAAAAGACAGAGAATTATACTGGGGAACAGCACTCTCTGAGTGATACAACAATAAAATGTGCTATACTAGACCTTGACAATGTCATTGAAAATAATTTCCATCTATTTGACTTTAAAAAGGCATGGTACAAAGCACTGCTTCAGCCTTGAAGAAATCAGTAGTCTCTCAGATTAATTTGCATTAATATTTCTGATAGATAATAACCATCCTTTGAAAAATATATTGGTTAAATTACTTGACTTCAGTGGTAAAATAGGATGGTATGAGGCTTCCACCATTCTCCTAGGAAGAGCTGGAGGTAGGTTATGGAGGTTATGGAGGTTATGGAGACAGGCGATCTGTGGCCAGGCCTAAAAAAAATGTAGGCGTATATGACAGGCGCATCCGCACCTCCCCAGGCCCAGCGATGCCACCAAAACCCGAACCGAAAAGATAGAAAGATACCCCTGGATGCGGAGAGGAAATCCTGAAAAGCACAGCCTCCTGGGAGGTGTTCGAGGGCGGTTTCCGACCCCCTCCAGATGGGCAATGCCTCCCAGCGCCACAGCCAGGCCCAAAAAAAATTTGCCGTATATGACAGGCGCATCCGCACCTCCCCAGGCCCAGGGAAGCCACCAAAACCCGACCCGAAAAGATAGAAAGATACCCCTGGATGCGGAGAGGAAATCCTGAAAAGCACAGCCTCCTGGGAAGTGTTCGAGGGCGGTTTCCGACCCCCTCCAGATGGGCACTGACCCTCAAACAATGCATACTTTTCTCATATGATAGTCAGGTTATCTAAAAGACAGAGAATTATACTGGGGAACAGCACTCTCTGAGTGATACAACAATAAAATGTGCTATACTAGACCTTGACAATGTCATTGAAAATAATTTCCATCTATTTGACTTTAAAAAGGCATGGTACAAAGCACTGCTTCAGCCTTGAAGAAATCAGTAGTCTCTCAGATTAATTTGCATTAATATTTCTGATAGATAATAACCATCCTTTGAAAAATATATTGGTTAAATTACTTGACTTCAGTGGTAAAATAGGATGGTATGAGGCTTCCACCATTCTCCTAGGAAGAGCTGGAGGTAGGTTATGGAGGTTATGGAGGTTATGGAGACAGGCGATCTGTGGCCAGGCCTAAAAAAAATGTAGGCGTATATGACAGGCGCATCCGCACCTCCCCAGGCCCAGCGATGCCACCAAAACCCGAACCGAAAAGATAGAAAGATACCCCTGGATGCGGAGAGGAAATCCTGAAAAGCACAGCCTCCTGGGAGGTGTTCGAGGGCGGTTTCCGACCCCCTCCAGATGGGCAATGCCTCCCAGCGCCACAGCCAGGCCCAAAAAAAATTTGCCGTATATGACAGGCGCATCCGCACCTCCCCAGGCCCAGCGAAGCCACCAAAACCCGAACCGAAAAGATAGAAAGATACCCCTGGATGCGGAGAGGAAATCCTGAAAAGCACAGCCTCCTGGGAAGTGTTCGAGGGCGGTTTCCGACCCCCTCCAGATGGGCACTGACCCTCAAACAATGCATACTTTTCTCATATGATAGTCAGGTTATCTAAAAGACAGAGAATTATACTGGGGAACAGCACTCTCTGAGTGATACAACAATAAAATGTGCTATACTAGACCTTGACAATGTCATTGAAAATAATTTCCATCTATTTGACTTTAAAAAGGCATGGTACAAAGCACTGCTTCAGCCTTGAAGAAATCAGTAGTCTCTCAGATTAATTTGCATTAATATTTCTGATAGATAATAACCATCCTTTGAAAAATATATTGGTTAAATTACTTGACTTCAGTGGTAAAATAGGATGGTATGAGGCTTCCACCATTCTCCTAGGAAGAGCTGGAGGTAGGTTATGGAGGTTATGGAGGTTATGGAGACAGGCGATCTGTGGCCAGGCCTAAAAAAAATGTAGGCGTATATGACAGGCGCATCCGCACCTCCCCAGGCCCAGCGATGCCACCAAAACCCGAACCGAAAAGATAGAAAGATACCCCTGGATGCGGAGAGGAAATCCTGAAAAGCACAGCCTCCTGGGAGGTGTTCGAGGGCGGTTTCCGACCCCCTCCAGATGGGCAATGCCTCCCAGCGCCACAGCCAGGCCCAAAAAAAATTTGCCGTATATGACAGGCGCATCCGCACCTCCCCAGGCCCAGGGAAGCCACCAAAACCCGAACCGAAAAGATAGAAAGATACCCCTGGATGCGGAGAGGAAATCCTGAAAAGCACAGCCTCCTGGGAAGTGTTCGAGGGCGGTTTCCGACCCCCTCCAGATGGGCACTGACCCTCAAACAATGCATACTTTTCTCATATGATAGTCAGGTTATCTAAAAGACAGAGAATTATACTGGGGAACAGCACTCTCTGAGTGATACAACAATAAAATGTGCTATACTAGACCTTGACAATGTCATTGAAAATAATTTCCATCTATTTGACTTTAAAAAGGCATGGTACAAAGCACTGCTTCAGCCTTGAAGAAATCAGTAGTCTCTCAGATTAATTTGCATTAATATTTCTGATAGATAATAACCATCCTTTGAAAAATATATTGGTTAAATTACTTGACTTCAGTGGTAAAATAGGATGGTATGAGGCTTCCACCATTCTCCTAGGAAGAGCTGGAGGTAGGTTATGGAGGTTATGGAGGTTATGGAGACAGGCGATCTGTGGCCAGGCCTAAAAAAAATGTAGGCGTATATGACAGGCGCATCCGCACCTCCCCAGGCCCAGCGATGCCACCAAAACCCGAACCGAAAAGATAGAAAGATACCCCTGGATGCGGAGAGGAAATCCTGAAAAGCACAGCCTCCTGGGAGGTGTTCGAGGGCGGTTTCCGACCCCCCTCCAGATGGGCAATGCCTCCCAGCGCCACAGCCAGGCCCAAAAAAAATTTGCCGTATATGACAGGCGCATCCGCACCTCCCCAGGCCCAGGGAAGCCACCAAAACCCGAACCGAAAAGATAGAAAGATACCCCTGGATGCGGAGAGGAAATCCTGAAAAGCACAGCCTCCTGGGAAGTGTTCGAGGGCGGTTTCCGACCCCCTCCAGATGGGCACTGACCCTCAAACAATGCATACTTTTCTCATATGATAGTCAGGTTATCTAAAAGACAGAGAATTATACTGGGGAACAGCACTCTCTGAGTGATACAACAATAAAATGTGCTATACTAGACCTTGACAATGTCATTGAAAATAATTTCCATCTATTTGACTTTAAAAAGGCATGGTACAAAGCACTGCTTCAGCCTTGAAGAAATCAGTAGTCTCTCAGATTAATTTGCATTAATATTTCTGATAGATAATAACCATCCTTTGAAAAATATATTGGTTAAATTACTTGACTTCAGTGGTAAAATAGGATGGTATGAGGCTTCCACCATTCTCCTAGGAAGAGCTGGAGGTAGGTTATGGAGGTTATGGAGGTTATGGAGACAGGCGATCTGTGGCCAGGCCTAAAAAAAATGTAGGCGTATATGACAGGCGCATCCGCACCACCCCAGGCCCAGCGATGCCACCAAAACCCGAACCGAAAAGATAGAAAGATACCCCTGGATGCGGAGAGGAAATCCTGAAAAGCACAGCCTCCTGGGAGGTGTTCGAGGGCGGTTTCCGACCCCCTCCAGATGGGCAATGCCTCCCAGCGCCACAGCCAGGCCCAAAAAAAATTTGCCGTATATGACAGGCGCATCCGCACCTCCCCAGGCCCAGGGAAGCCACCAAAACCCGAACCGAAAAGATAGAAAGATACCCCTGGATGCGGAGAGGAAATCCTGAAAAGCACAGCCTCCTGGGAAGTGTTCGAGGGCGGTTTCCGACCCCCTCCAGATGGGCACTGACCCTCAAACAATGCATACTTTTCTCATATGATAGTCAGGTTATCTAAAAGACAGAGAATTATACTGGGGAACAGCACTCTCTGAGTGATACAACAATAAAATGTGCTATACTAGACCTTGACAATGTCATTGAAAATAATTTCCATCTATTTGACTTTAAAAAGGCATGGTACAAAGCACTGCTTCAGCCTTGAAGAAATCAGTAGTCTCTCAGATTAATTTGCATTAATATTTCTGATAGATAATAACCATCCTTTGAAAAATATATTGGTTAAATTACTTGACTTCAGTGGTAAAATAGGATGGTATGAGGCTTCCACCATTCTCCTAGGAAGAGCTGGAGGTAGGTTATGGAGGTTATGGAGGTTATGGAGACAGGCGATCTGTGGCCAGGCCTAAAAAAAATGTAGGCGTATATGACAGGCGCATCCGCACCTCCCCAGGCCCAGCGATGCCACCAAAACCCGAACCGAAAAGATAGAAAGATACCCCTGGATGCGGAGAGGAAATCCTGAAAAGCACAGCCTCCTGGGAGGTGTTCGAGGGCGGTTTCCGACCCCCTCCAGATGGGCAATGCCTCCCAGCGCCACAGCCAGGCCCAAAAAAAATTTGCCGTATATGACAGGCGCATCCGCACCTCCCCAGGCCCAGGGAAGCCACCAAAACCCGAACCGAAAAGATAGAAAGATACCCCTGGATGCGGAGAGGAAATCCTGAAAAGCACAGCCTCCTGGGAAGTGTTCGAGGGCGGTTTCCGACCCCCTCCAGATGGGCACTGACCCTCAAACAATGCATACTTTTCTCATATGATAGTCAGGTTATCTAAAAGACAGAGAATTATACTGGGGAACAGCACTCTCTGAGTGATACAACAATAAAATGTGCTATACTAGACCTTGACAATGTCATTGAAAATAATTTCCATCTATTTGACTTTAAAAAGGCATGGTACAAAGCACTGCTTCAGCCTTGAAGAAATCAGTAGTCTCTCAGATTAATTTGCATTAATATTTCTGATAGATAATAACCATCCTTTGAAAAATATATTG
The DNA here is from genome assembly GCA_936440205.1 of Lepidonotus clava. Lineage (NCBI taxonomy): Eukaryota > Metazoa > Annelida > Polychaeta > Phyllodocida > Polynoidae > Lepidonotus > Lepidonotus clava. The sequence goes on from OW387144.1 coordinate 51,704,459, forward strand.
GTTAAATTACTTGACTTCAGTGGTAAAATAGGATGGTATGAGGCTTCCACCATTCTCCTAGGAAGAGCTGGAGGTAGGTTATGGAGGTTATGGAGGTTATGGAGACAGGCGATCTGTGGCCAGGCCCAAAAAAAATGTAGCCGTATATGACAGGCGCATCCGCACCTCCCCAGGCCCAGCGATGCCACCAAAACCCGAACCGAAAAGATAGAAAGATACCCCTGGATGCGGAGAGGAAATCCTGAAAAGCACAGCCTCCTGGGAGGTGTTCGAGGGCGGTTTCCGACCCCCTCCAGATGGGCAATGCCTCCCAGCGCCACAGCCAGGCCCAAAAAAAATTTGCCGTATATGACAGGCGCATCCGCACCTCCCCAGGCCCAGGGAAGCCACCAAAACCCGAACCGAAAAGATAGAAAGATACCCCTGGATGCGGAGAGGAAATCCTGAAAAGCACAGTCTCCTGGGAAGTGTTCGAGGGCGGTTTCCGACCCCCTCCAGATGGGCACTGACCCTCAAACAATGCATACTTTTCTCATATGATAGTCAGGTTATCTAAAAGACAGAGAATTATACTGGGGAACAGCACTCTCTGAGTGATACAACAATAAAATGTGCTATACTAGACCTTGACAATGTCATTGAAAATAATTTCCATCTATTTGACTTTAAAAAGGCATGGTACAAAGCACTGCTTCAGCCTTGAAGAAATCAGTAGTCTCTCAGATTAATTTGCATTAATATTTCTGATAGATAATAACCATCCTTTGAAAAATATATTGGTTAAATTACTTGACTTCAGTGGTAAAATAGGATGGTATGAGGCTTCCACCATTCTCCTAGGAAGAGCTGGAGGTAGGTTATGGAGGTTATGGAGGTTATGGAGACAGGCGATCTGTGGCCAGGCCTAAAAAAAATGTAGGCGTATATGACAGGCGCATCCGCACCTCCCCAGGCCCAGCGATGCCACCAAAACCCGAACCGAAAAGATAGAAAGATACCCCTGGATGCGGAGAGGAAATCCTGAAAAGCACAGCCTCCTGGGAGGTGTTCGAGGGCGGTTTCCGACCCCCTCCAGATGGGCAATGCCTCCCAGCGCCACAGCCAGGCCCAAAAAAAATTTGCCGTATATGACAGGCGCATCCGCACCTCCCCAGGCCCAGGGAAGCCACCAAAACCCGAACCGAAAAGATAGAAAGATACCCCTGGATGCGGAGAGGAAATCCTGAAAAGCACAGCCTCCTGGGAGGTGTTCGAGGGCGGTTTCCGACCCCCTCCAGATGGGCACTGACCCTCAAACAATGCATACTTTTCTCATATGATAGTCAGGTTATCTAAAAGACAGAGAATTATACTGGGGAACAGCACTCTCTGAGTGATACAACAATAAAATGTGCTATACTAGACCTTGACAATGTCATTGAAAATAATTTCCATCTATTTGACTTTAAAAAGGCATGGTACAAAGCACTGCTTCAGCCTTGAAGAAATCAGTAGTCTCTCAGATTAATTTGCATTAATATTTCTGATAGATAATAACCATCCTTTGAAAAATATATTGGTTAAATTACTTGACTTCAGTGGTAAAATAGGATGGTATGAGGCTTCCACCATTCTCCTAGGAAGAGCTGGAGGTAGGTTATGGAGGTTATGGAGGTTATGGAGACAGGCGATCTGTGGCCAGGCCTAAAAAAAATGTAGGCGTATATGACAGGCGCATCCGCACCTCCCCAGGCCCAGCGATGCCACCAAAACCCGAACCGAAAAGATAGAAAGATACCCCTGGATGCGGAGAGGAAATCCTGAAAAGCACAGCCTCCTGGGAGGTGTTCGAGGGCGGTTTCCGACCCCCTCCAGATGGGCAATGCCGCACAGCCCCACAGCCAGGCACAAAAAAAATTTGCCGTATATGACAGGCGCATCCGCACCTCCCCAGGCCCAGGGAAGCCACCAAAACCCGAACCGAAAAGATAGAAAGATACCCCTGGATGCGGAGAGGAAATCCTGAAAAGCACAGCCTCCTGGGAAGTGTTCGAGGGCGGTTTCCGACCCCCTCCAGATGGGCACTGACCCTCAAACAATGCATACTTTTCTCATATGATAGTCAGGTTATCTAAAAGACAGAGAATTATACTGGGGAACAGCACTCTCTGAGTGATACAACAATAAAATGTGCTATACTAGACCTTGACAATGTCATTGAAAATAATTTCCATCTATTTGACTTTAAAAAGGCATGGTACAAAGCACTGCTTCAGCCTTGAAGAAATCAGTAGTCTCTCAGATTAATTTGCATTAATATTTCTGATAGATAATAACCATCCTTTGAAAAATATATTGGTTAAATTACTTGACTTCAGTGGTAAAATAGGATGGTATGAGGCTTCCACCATTCTCCTAGGAAGAGCTGGAGGTATTGTTATGGAGGTTATGGAGGTTATGGAGACAGGCGATCTGTGGCCAGGCCTAAAAAAAATGTAGGCGTATATGACAGGCGCATCCGCACCTCCCCAGGCCCAGCGATGCCACCAAAACCCGAACCGAAAAGATAGAAAGATACCCCTGGATGCGGAGAGGAAATCCTGAAAAGCACAGCCTCCTGGGAGGTGTTCGAGGGCGGTTTCCGACCCCCTCCAGATGGGCAATGCCTCCCAGCGCCACAGCCAGGCCCAAAAAAAATTTGCCGTATATGACAGGCGCATCCGCACCTCCCCAGGCCCAGGGAAGCCACCAAAACCCGAACCGAAAAGATAGAAAGATACCCCTGGATGCGGAGAGGAAATCCTGAAAAGCACA
>OW387144.1:51717451-51719951 GCA_936440205.1 Lepidonotus clava
GCGGTGCTCATTGCGGCTCCGTCCACACCCCTCGTGCGAGACGGTAGCGGCTACGGGCCAAACTCACTTTGTCAGGATGGTAGCGGCTACGCGTCCGTCAGGATCGCTAAACCAAGCCAGAGGACGGCGGCGGTTTCAGTCGAAAAATTTCTAAGTCCGAAATTTCCGGTTTTCGTCCCCTCAGGCGTCTCCTCCTAGCCCGACGGGCCTGAAATTTCGCCTATGGGGGCCAACTCGGCCTGCCGCATCTTTTTGTCGGGCTGATGGTAGCGGCTACGGGCGCTCCTAACGGCACTTTCTGTGCACGCATGCCGGAAAGCCCTGGGAAATCCCTCGATATCTCTGGAACCGCAAGTCGCGTCGACTCAAACGAGAGTGCGTTTCGAAGGGGAGAGTCTGGGCTTCGATTCGAGCCCCGGCACGCCTCCGCCGGACGTCCGGTCGATGCGGGGCTCTCATTTAAGCGACGAAAAAGGGTAAAAACGGCCTTCCGGGGCCCGTACCTCGAGAGCGGGGAATTCCAGGGATTCCCCGTTGAGTGCATCTTGTAGAGGAGGTCCTGGGCTTCGATTCGAGCCCGAGATCAACTCCGTAGGACGAGCGGTCGAGGCGCGGTGCTCATTGCGGCTCCGTCCACACCCCTCGTGCGTGCACAGAAAGTGAAACGGCCGCCGTCCAGGATGGTAGCGGCTACGCTTCTGTCAGGATCGCTAAACCAAGCCAGAGGACGGCGGCGGTTTCAGTCGAAAAATTTCTAAGTCCGAAATTTCCGGTTTTCGTCCTCTCAGGCGTCTCCTCCTAGCCCGACGGGCCTGAAACTTTGCCTATGGGGGCCAACTCGGCCTGCCGCATCTTTTTGTCGGGCTGATGGTAGCGGCTACGGGCGCTCCTAACGGCACTTTCTGTGCACGCATGCCGGAAAGCCCTGGGAAATCCCTCGATATCTCTGGAACCGCAAGTCGCATCGACTCAAACGAGAGTGCGTTTCGAAGGGGAGAGTCTGGGCTTCGATTCGAGCCCCGGCACGCCTCCGCCGGACGTCCGGTCGATGCGGGGCTCTCATTTAAGCGACGAAAAAGGGTAAAAACGGCCTTCCGGGGCCCGTACCTCGAGAGCGGGGAATTCCAGGGATTCCCCGTCGAGTGCATCTTGTAGAGGAGGTCCTGGGCTTCGATTCGAGCCCGAGATCACCTCCGTAGGACGATCGGTCGAGGCGCGGTGCTCATTGCGGCTCCGTCCACACCCCTCGTGCGAGACGGTAGCGGCTACGGGCCAAACTCACTTTGTCAGGATGGTAGCGGCTACGCGTCCGTCAGGATCGCTAAACCAAGCCAGAGGACGGCGGCGGTTTCAGTCGAAAAATTTCTAAGTCCGAAATTTCCGGTTTTCGTCCCCTCAGGCGTCTCCTCCTAGCCCGACGGGCCTGAAATTTCGCCTATGGGGGCCAACTCGGCCTGCCGCATCTTTTTGTCGGGCTGATGGTAGCGGCTACGGGCGCTCCTAACGGCACTTTCTGTGCACGCATGCCGGAAAGCCCTGGGAAATCCCTCGATATCTCTGGAACCGCAAGTCGCGTCGACTCAAACGAGAGTGCGTTTCGAAGGGGAGAGTCTGGGCTTCGATTCGAGCCCCGGCACGCCTCCGCCGGACGTCCGGTCGATGCGGGGCTCTCATTTAAGCGACGAAAAAGGGTAAAAACGGCCTTCCGAGGCCCGTACCTCGAGAGCGGGGAATTCCAGGGATTCCCCTTCGAGTGCATCTTGTAGAGGAGGTCCTGGGCTTCGATTCGAGCCCAAGATCACCTCCGTAGGACGAGCGGTCGAGGCGCGGTGCTCATTTCCCCGCCCGTGCGTGCACAGAAAGTGCGAAACGCTAAACCAAGCCAGAGGACGGCGGCCGTCTCACTCGATCGCTAAACCAAGCCAGAGGACGGCGGCGGTTTCACTCGAAAAATTTCAAAGTCCAACATTTTTGGGTTTTCGGCCCCTCAGGCCGTTTTGCCCCGGTGCTCGTTGCGGCTCGTGCGAGACGGTAGCGGCGACGGGCCAAACTCACTTTGTCAGGATGGTAGCGGCTACGCGTCCGTCAGGATCGCTAAACCAAGCCAGAGGACGGCGGCGGTTTCACTCGAAAAATTTCAAAGTCCGAAATTTCCGGTTTTCGTCCTCTCAGGCGTCTCTCCTCCTAGCCCGACGGGCCTGAAACTTCGCCTATGGGGGCCAACTCGGCCTGCCGCATCTTTTTGTCGGGCTGATGGTAGCGGCTACGGGCGCTCCTAACGGCACTTTCTGTGCACGCATGCCGGAAAGCCCTGGGAAATCCCTCGATATCTCTGGAACCGCAAGTCGCGTCGACTCAAACGAGAGTGCGTTTCGAAGGGGAGAGTCTGGGCTTCGATTCGAGCCCCGGCACGCCTCCGCCGGACGTCCGGTCGATGCGGGGCTCTCATTTAAGCGACGAAAAAGGGTAAAAACGGCCTTCCGAGGCCCGTACCTCGAGA
>OW387145.1:0-14968 GCA_936440205.1 Lepidonotus clava
AGGGGTATCTTTCTATCTTTTCGGTTCGGGTTTTGGTGGCATCGCTGGGCCTGGGGAGTCGCGGATGCGCCTGTCATATACGCCTACATTTTTTTTAGGCCTGGCCACAGATCCCCGGTCTCCATGACCTCCATAACCTCCATAACCTACCTCCACCTCTTCCTGGGAGAATGGTGGAAGCCTCATACCATCCTATTTTACCACTGAAGTCAAGTAATTTAACCAATATATTTTTCAAAGGATGGTTATTATCTATCAGAAATATTAATGCAAATTAATCTGAGAGACTACTGATTTCTTCAAGGCTGAAGCAGTGCTTTGTACCAAGCCTTTTTAAAATCAAATAGGTGGAAATTATTTTCAATGACATTGTCAAGGTCTAGTATAGCACATTTTATTGTTGTATCACTCAGAGAGTGCTGTTCCCCAGTATAAATTCTCTGTCTTTTAGATAGCCTGACTATCATACGAGAAAAGTATGCATTGTTTGCGGGTCAGTGCCCATCTGGAGGGGTCGGAAACCGCCCTCGAAACACCTCCCAGGAGGCTGTGCTTTTCAGGATTTCCTCTCCGCATCCAGGGGTATCTTTTCTATCTTTTCGGTTCGGGTTTTGGTGGCATCGCTGGGCCTGGGGAGTCGCGGATGCGCCTGTCATATACGCCTACATTTTTTTTAGGCCTGGCCACAGATCCCCGGTCTCCATGACCTCCATAACCTCCATAACCTACCTCCACCTCTTCCTGGGAGAATGGTGGAAGCCTCATACCATCCTATTTTACCACTGAAGTCAAGTAATTTAACCAATATATTTTTCAAAGGATGGTTATTATCTATCAGAAATATTAATGCAAATTAATCTGAGAGACTACTGATTTCTTCAAGGCTGAAGCAGTGCTTTGTACCAAGCCTTTTTAAAATCAAATAGGTGGAAATTATTTTCAATGACATTGTCAAGGTCTAGTATAGCACATTTTATTGTTGTATCACTCAGAGAGTGCTGTTCCCCAGTATAATTCTCTGTCTTTTAGATAGCCTGACTATCATACGAGAAAAGTATGCATTGTTTGCGGGTCAGTGCCCATCTGGAGGGGGTCGGAAACCGCCCTCGAACACCTCCCAGGAGGCTGTGCTTTTCAGGATTTCCTCTCCGCATCCAGGGGTATCTTTCTATCTTTTCGGTTCGGGTTTTGGTGGCATCGCTGGGCCTGGGGAGTCGCGGATGCGCCTGTCATATACGCCTACATTTTTTTTAGGCCTGGCCACAGATCCCCGGTCTCCATGACCTCCATAACCTCCATAACCTACCTCCACCTCTTCCTGGGAGAATGGTGGAAGCCTCATACCATCCTATTTTACCACTGAAGTCAAGTAATTTAACCAATATATTTTTCAAAGGATGGTTATTATCTATCAGAAATATTAATGCAAATTAATCTGAGAGACTACTGATTTCTTCAAGGCTGAAGCAGTGCTTTGTACCAAGCCTTTTTAAAATCAAATAGGTGGAAATTATTTTCAATGACATTGTCAAGGTCTAGTATAGCACATTTTATTGTTGTATCACTCAGAGAGTGCTGTTCCCCAGTATAATTCTCTGTCTTTTAGATAGCCTGACTATCATACGAGAAAAGTATGCATTGTTTGCGGGTCAGTGCCCATCTGGAGGGGGTCGGAAACCGCCCTCGAACACCTCCCAGGAGGCTGTGCTTTTCAGGATTTCCTCTCCGCATCCAGGGGTATCTTTCTATCTTTTCGGTTCGGGTTTTGGTGGCATCGCTGGGCCTGGGGAGTCGCGGATGCGCCTGTCATATACGCCTACATTTTTTTTAGGCCTGGCCACAGATCCCCGGTCTCCATGACCTCCATAACCTCCATAACCTACCTCCACCTCTTCCTGGGAGAATGGTGGAAGCCTCATACCATCCTATTTTACCACTGAAGTCAAGTAATTTAACCAATATATTTTTTCAAAGGATGGTTTATTATCTATCAGAAATATTAATGCAAATTAATCTGAGAGACTACTGATTTCTTCAAGGCTGAAGCAGTGCTTTGTACCAAGCCTTTTTAAAATCAAATAGGTGGAAATTATTTTCAATGACATTGTCAAGGTCTAGTATAGCACATTTTATTGTTGTATCACTCAGAGAGTGCTGTTCCCCAGTATAATTCTCTGTCTTTTAGATAGCCTGACTATCATACGAGAAAAGTATGCATTGTTTGCGGGTCAGTGCCCATCTGGAGGGGGTCGGAAACCGCCCTCGAACACCTCCCAGGAGGCTGTGCTTTTCAGGATTTCCTCTCCGCATCCAGGGGTATCTTTCTATCTTTTCGGTTCGGGTTTTGGTGGCATCGCTGGGCCTGGGGAGTCGCGGATGCGCCTGTCATATACGCCTACATTTTTTTTTAGGCCTGGCCACAGATCCCCGGTCTCCATGACCTCCATAACCTCCATAACCTACCTCCACCTCTTCCTGGGAGAATGGTGGAAGCCTCATACCATCCTATTTTACCACTGAAGTCAAGTAATTTAACCAATATATTTTTCAAAGGATGGTTATTATCTATCAGAAATATTAATGCAAATTAATCTGAGAGACTACTGATTTCTTCAAGGCTGAAGCAGTGCTTTGTACCAAGCCTTTTTAAAATCAAATAGGTGGAAATTATTTTCAATGACATTGTCAAGGTCTAGTATAGCACATTTTATTGTTGTATCACTCAGAGAGTGCTGTTCCCCAGTATAATTCTCTGTCTTTTAGATAGCCTGACTATCATACGAGAAAAGTATGCATTGTTTGGCGGGGTCAGTGCCCATCTGGAGGGGGTCGGAAACCGCCCTCGAACACCTCCCAGGAGGCTGTGCTTTTCAGGATTTCCTCTCCGCATCCAGGGGTATCTTTCTATCTTTTCGGTTCGGGTTTTGGTGGCATCGCTGGGCCTGGGGAGTCGCGGATGCGCCTGTCATATACGCCTACATTTTTTTTAGGCCTGGCCACAGATCCCCGGTCTCCATGACCTCCATAACCTCCATAACCTACCTCCACCTCTTCCTGGGAGAATGGTGGAAGCCTCATACCATCCTATTTTACCACTGAAGTCAAGTAATTTAACCAATATATTTTTCAAAGGATGGTTATTATCTATCAGAAATATTAATGCAAATTAATCTGAGAGACTACTGATTTCTTCAAGGCTGAAGCAGTGCTTTGTACCAAGCCTTTTTAAAATCAAATAGGTGGAAATTATTTTCAATGACATTGTCAAGGTCTAGTATAGCACATTTTATTGTTGTATCACTCAGAGAGTGCTGTTCCCCAGTATAATTCTCTGTCTTTTAGATAGCCTGACTATCATACGAGAAAAGTATGCATTGTTTGCGGGTCAGTGCCCATCTGGAGGGGGTCGGAAACCGCCCTCGAACACCTCCCAGGAGGCTGTGCTTTTCAGGATTTCCTCTCCGCATCCAGGGGTATCTTTCTATCTTTTCGGTTCGGGTTTTGGTGGCATCGCTGGCCTGGGGAGTCGCGGATGCGCCTGTCATATACGCCTACATTTTTTTTAGGCCTGGCCACAGATCCCCGGTCTCCATGACCTCCATAACCTCCATACCTACCTCCACCTCTTCCTGGGAGAATGGTGGAAGCCTCATACCATCCTATTTTACCACTGAAGTCAAGTAATTTAACCAATATATTTTTCAAAGGATGGTTATTATCTATCAGAAATATTAATGCAAATTAATCTGAGAGACTACTGATTTCTTCAAGGCTGAAGCAGTGCTTTGTACCAAGCCTTTTTAAAATCAAATAGGTGGAAATTATTTTCAATGACATTGTCAAGGTCTAGTATAGCACATTTTATTGTTGTATCACTCAGAGAGTGCTGTTCCCCAGTATAATTCTCTGTCTTTTAGATAGCCTGACTATCATACGAGAAAAGTATGCATTGTTTGCGGGTCAGTGCCCATCTGGAGGGGGTCGGAAACCGCCCTCGAACACCTCCCAGGAGGCTGTGCTTTTCAGGATTTCCTCTCCGCATCCAGGGGTATCTTTCTATCTTTTCGGTTCGGGTTTTGGTGGCATCGCTGGGGCCTGGGGAGTCGCGGATGCGCCTGTCATATACGCCTACATTTTTTTTAGGCCTGGCCACAGATCCCCGGTCTCCATGACCTCCATAACCTCCATAACCTACCTCCACCTCTTCCTGGGAGAATGGTGGAAGCCTCATACCATCCTATTTTACCACTGAAGTCAAGTAATTTAACCAATATATTTTTCAAAGGATGGTTATTATCTATCAGAAATATTAATGCAAATTAATCTGAGAGACTACTGATTTCTTCAAGGCTGAAGCAGTGCTTTGTACCAAGCCTTTTTAAAATCAAATAGGTGGAAATTATTTTCAATGACATTGTCAAGGTCTAGTATAGCACATTTTATTGTTGTATCACTCAGAGAGTGCTGTTCCCAGTATAATTCTCTGTCTTTTAGATAGCCTGACTATCATACGAGAAAAGTATGCATTGTTTGCGGGTCAGTGCCCATCTGGAGGGGGTCGGAAACCGCCCTCGAACACCTCCCAGGAGGCTGTGCTTTTCAGGATTTCCTCTCCGCATCCAGGGGTATCTTTCTATCTTTTCGGTTCGGGTTTTGGTGGCATCGCTGGGCCTGGGAGTCGCGGATGCGCCTGTCATATACGCCTACATTTTTTTTTAGGCCTGGCCACAGATCCCCGGTCTCCATGACCTCCATAACCTCCATAACCTACCTCCACCTCTTCCTGGGAGAATGGTGGAAGCCTCATACCATCCTATTTTACCACTGAAGTCAAGTAATTTAACCAATATATTTTTCAAAGGATGGTTATTATCTATCAGAAATATTAATGCAAATTAATCTGAGAGACTACTGATTTCTTCAAGGCTGAAGCAGTGCTTTGTACCAAGCCTTTTTAAAATCAAATAGGTGAAATTATTTTCAATGACATTGTCAAGGTCTAGTATAGCACATTTTATTGTTGTATCACTCAGAGAGTGCTGTTCCCCAGTATAATTCTCTGTCTTTTAGATAGCCTGACTATCATACGAGAAAAGTATGCATTGTTTGCGGGTCAGTGCCCATCTGGAGGGGGTCGGAAACGCCCTCGAACACCTCCCAGGAGGCTGTGCTTTTCAGGATTTCCTCTCCGCATCCAGGGGTATCTTTCTATCTTTTCGGTTCGGGTTTTGGTGGCATCGCTGGGCCTGGGGAGTCGCGGATGCGCCTGTCATATACGCCTACATTTTTTTTAGGCCTGGCCACAGATCCCCGGTCTCCATGACCTCCATAACCTCCATAACCTACCTCCACCTCTTCCTGGGAGAATGGTGGAAGCCTCATACCATCCTATTTTACCACTGAAGTCAAGTAATTTAACCAATATATTTTTCAAAGGATGGTTATTATCTATCAGAAATATTAATGCAAATTAATCTGAGAGACTACTGATTTCTTCAAGGCTGAAGCAGTGCTTTGTACCAAGCCTTTTTAAAATCAAATAGGTGGAAATTATTTTCAATGACATTGTCAAGGTCTAGTATAGCACATTTTATTGTTGTATCACTCAGAGAGTGCTGTTCCCCAGTATAATTCTCTGTCTTTTAGATAGCCTGACTATCATACGAGAAAAGTATGCATTGTTTGCGGGTCAGTGCCCATCTGGAGGGGGTCGGAAACCGCCCTCGAACACCTCCCAGGAGGCTGTGCTTTTCAGGATTTCCTCTCCGCATCCAGGGGTATCTTTCTATCTTTTCGGTTCGGGTTTTGGTGGCATCGCTGGGCCTGGGGAGTCGCGGATGCGCCTGTCATATACGCCTACATTTTTTTTAGGCCTGGCCACAGATCCCCGGTCTCCATGACCTCCATAACCTCCATAACCTACCTCCACCTCTTCCTGGGAGAATGGTGGAAGCCTCATACCATCCTATTTTACCACTGAAGTCAAGTAATTTAACCAATATATTTTTCAAAGGATGGTTATTATCTATCAGAAATATTAATGCAAATTAATCTGAGAGACTACTGATTTCTTCAAGGCTGAAGCAGTGCTTTGTACCAAGCCTTTTTAAAATCAAATAGGTGGAAATTATTTTCAATGACATTGTCAAGGTCTAGTATAGCACATTTTATTGTTGTATCACTCAGAGAGTGCTGTTCCCCAGTATAATTCTCTGTCTTTTAGATAGCCTGACTATCATACGAGAAAAGTATGCATTGTTTGCGGGTCAGTGCCCATCTGGAGGGGGTCGGAAACCGCCCTCGAACACCTCCCAGGAGGCTGTGCTTTTCAGGATTTCCTCTCCGCATCCAGGGGTATCTTTCTATCTTTTCGGTTCGGGTTTTGGTGGCATCGCTGGGCCTGGGGAGTCGCGGATGCGCCTGTCATATACGCCTACATTTTTTTTAGGCCTGGCCACAGATCCCCGGTCTCCATGACCTCCATAACCTCCATAACCTACCTCCACCTCTTCCTGGGAGAATGGTGGAAGCCTCATACCATCCTATTTTACCACTGAAGTCAAGTAATTTAACCAATATATTTTTCAAAGGATGGTTATTATCTATCAGAAATATTAATGCAAATTAATCTGAGAGACTACTGATTTCTTCAAGGCTGAAGCAGTGCTTTGTACCAAGCCTTTTTAAAATCAAATAGGTGGAAATTATTTTCAATGACATTGTCAAGGTCTAGTATAGCACATTTTATTGTTGTATCACTCAGAGAGTGCTGTTCCCCAGTATAATTCTCTGTCTTTTAGATAGCCTGACTATCATACGAGAAAAGTATGCATTGTTTGCGGGTCAGTGCCCATCTGGAGGGGGTCGGAAACCGCCCTCGAACACCTCCCAGGAGGCTGTGCTTTTCAGGATTTCCTCTCCGCATCCAGGGGTATCTTTCTATCTTTTCGGTTCGGGTTTTGGTGGCATCGCTGGGCCTGGGGAGTCGCGGATGCGCCTGTCATATACGCCTACATTTTTTTTAGGCCTGGCCACAGATCCCCGGTCTCCATGACCTCCATAACCTCCATAACCTACCTCCACCTCTTCCTGGGAGAATGGTGGAAGCCTCATACCATCCTATTTTACCACTGAAGTCAAGTAATTTAACCAATATATTTTTCAAAGGATGGTTATTATCTATCAGAAATATTAATGCAAATTAATCTGAGAGACTACTGATTTCTTCAAGGCTGAAGCAGTGCTTTGTACCAAGCCTTTTTAAAATCAAATAGGTGGAAATTATTTTCAATGACATTGTCAAGGTCTAGTATAGCACATTTTATTGTTGTATCACTCAGAGAGTGCTGTTCCCCAGTATAATTCTCTGTCTTTTAGATAGCCTGACTATCATACGAGAAAAGTATGCATTGTTTGCGGGTCAGTGCCCATCTGGAGGGGGTCGGAAACCGCCCTCGAACACCTCCCAGGAGGCTGTGCTTTTCAGGATTTCCTCTCCGCATCCAGGGGTATCTTTCTATCTTTTCGGTTCGGGTTTTGGTGGCATCGCTGGGCCTGGGGAGTCGCGGATGCGCCTGTCATATACGCCTACATTTTTTTTAGGCCTGGCCACAGATCCCCGGTCTCCATGACCTCCATAACCTCCATAACCTACCTCCACCTCTTCCTGGGAGAATGGTGGAAGCCTCATACCATCCTATTTTACCACTGAAGTCAAGTAATTTAACCAATATATTTTTCAAAGGATGGTTATTATCTATCAGAAATATTAATGCAAATTAATCTGAGAGACTACTGATTTCTTCAAGGCTGAAGCAGTGCTTTGTACCAAGCCTTTTTAAAATCAAATAGGTGGAAATTATTTTCAATGACATTGTCAAGGTCTAGTATAGCACATTTTATTGTTGTATCACTCAGAGAGTGCTGTTCCCCAGTATAATTCTCTGTCTTTTAGATAGCCTGACTATCATACGAGAAAAGTATGCATTGTTTGCGGGTCAGTGCCCATCTGGAGGGGGTCGGAAACCGCCCTCGAACACCTCCCAGGAGGCTGTGCTTTTCAGGATTTCCTCTCCGCATCCAGGGGTATCTTTCTATCTTTTCGGTTCGGGTTTTGGTGGCATCGCTGGGCCTGGGGAGTCGCGGATGCGCCTGTCATATACGCCTACATTTTTTTTAGGCCTGGCCACAGATCCCCGGTCTCCATGACCTCCATAACCTCCATAACCTACCTCCACCTCTTCCTGGGAGAATGGTGGAAGCCTCATACCATCCTATTTTACCACTGAAGTCAAGTAATTTAACCAATATATTTTTCAAAGGATGGTTATTATCTATCAGAAATATTAATGCAAATTAATCTGAGAGACTACTGATTTCTTCAAGGCTGAAGCAGTGCTTTGTACCAAGCCTTTTTAAAATCAAATAGGTGGAAATTATTTTCAATGACATTGTCAAGGTCTAGTATAGCACATTTTATTGTTGTATCACTCAGAGAGTGCTGTTCCCCAGTATAATTCTCTGTCTTTTAGATAGCCTGACTATCATACGAGAAAAGTATGCATTGTTTGCGGGTCAGTGCCCATCTGGAGGGGGTCGGAAACCGCCCTCGAACACCTCCCAGGAGGCTGTGCTTTTCAGGATTTCCTCTCCGCATCCAGGGGTATCTTTCTATCTTTTCGGTTCGGGTTTTGGTGGCATCGCTGGGCCTGGGGAGTCGCGGATGCGCCTGTCATATACGCCTACATTTTTTTTAGGCCTGGCCACAGATCCCCGGTCTCCATGACCTCCATAACCTCCATAACCTACCTCCACCTCTTCCTGGGAGAATGGTGGAAGCCTCATACCATCCTATTTTACCACTGAAGTCAAGTAATTTAACCAATATATTTTTCAAAGGATGGTTATTATCTATCAGAAATATTAATGCAAATTAATCTGAGAGACTACTGATTTCTTCAAGGCTGAAGCAGTGCTTTGTACCAAGCCTTTTTAAAATCAAATAGGTGGAAATTATTTTCAATGACATTGTCAAGGTCTAGTATAGCACATTTTATTGTTGTATCACTCAGAGAGTGCTGTTCCCCAGTATAATTCTCTGTCTTTTAGATAGCCTGACTATCATACGAGAAAAGTATGCATTGTTTGCGGGTCAGTGCCCATCTGGAGGGGGTCGGAAACCGCCCTCTTAACACCTCCCAGGAGGCTGTGCTTTTCAGGATTTCCTCTCCGCATCCAGGGGTATCTTTCTATCTTTTCGGTTCGGGTTTTGGTGGCATCGCTGGGCCTGGGGAGTCGCGGATGCGCCTGTCATATACGCCTACATTTTTTTTAGGCCTGGCCACAGATCCCCGGTCTCCATGACCTCCATAACCTCCATAACCTACCTCCACCTCTTCCTGGGAGAATGGTGGAAGCCTCATACCATCCTATTTTACCACTGAAGTCAAGTAATTTAACCAATATATTTTTCAAAGGATGGTTATTATCTATCAGAAATATTAATGCAAATTAATCTGAGAGACTACTGATTTCTTCAAGGCTGAAGCAGTGCTTTGTACCAAGCCTTTTTAAAATCAAATAGGTGGAAATTATTTTCAATGACATTGTCAAGGTCTAGTATAGCACATTTTATTGTTGTATCACTCAGAGAGTGCTGTTCCCCAGTATAATTCTCTGTCTTTTAGATAGCCTGACTATCATACGAGAAAAGTATGCATTGTTTGCGGGTCAGTGCCCATCTGGAGGGGGTCGGAAACCGCCCTCGAACACCTCCCAGGAGGCTGTGCTTTTCAGGATTTCCTCTCCGCATCCAGGGGTATCTTTCTATCTTTTCGGTTCGGGTTTTGGTGGCATCGCTGGGCCTGGGGAGTCGCGGATGCGCCTGTCATATACGCCTACATTTTTTTTAGGCCTGGCCACAGATCCCCGGTCTCCATGACCTCCATAACCTCCATAACCTACCTCCACCTCTTCCTGGGAGAATGGTGGAAGCCTCATACCATCCTATTTTACCACTGAAGTCAAGTAATTTAACCAATATATTTTTCAAAGGATGGTTATTATCTATCAGAAATATTAATGCAAATTAATCTGAGAGACTACTGATTTCTTCAAGGCTGAAGCAGTGCTTTGTACCAAGCCTTTTTAAAATCAAATAGGTGGAAATTATTTTCAATGACATTGTCAAGGTCTAGTATAGCACATTTTATTGTTGTATCACTCAGAGAGTGCTGTTCCCCAGTATAATTCTCTGTCTTTTAGATAGCCTGACTATCATACGAGAAAAGTATGCATTGTTTGCGGGTCAGTGCCCATCTGGAGGGGGTCGGAAACCGCCCTCGAACACCTCCCAGGAGGCTGTGCTTTTCAGGATTTCCTCTCCGCATCCAGGGGTATCTTTCTATCTTTTCGGTTCGGGTTTTGGTGGCATCGCTGGGCCTGGGGAGTCGCGGATGCGCCTGTCATATACGCCTACATTTTTTTTAGGCCTGGCCACAGATCCCCGGTCTCCATGACCTCCATAACCTCCATAACCTACCTCCACCTCTTCCTGGGAGAATGGTGGAAGCCTCATACCATCCTATTTTACCACTGAAGTCAAGTAATTTAACCAATATATTTTTCAAAGGATGGTTATTATCTATCAGAAATATTAATGCAAATTAATCTGAGAGACTACTGATTTCTTCAAGGCTGAAGCAGTGCTTTGTACCAAGCCTTTTTAAAATCAAATAGGTGGAAATTATTTTCAATGACATTGTCAAGGTCTAGTATAGCACATTTTATTGTTGTATCACTCAGAGAGTGCTGTTCCCCAGTATAATTCTCTGTCTTTTAGATAGCCTGACTATCATACGAGAAAAGTATGCATTGTTTGCGGGTCAGTGCCCATCTGGAGGGGGTCGGAAACCGCCCTCGAACACCTCCCAGGAGGCTGTGCTTTTCAGGATTTCCTCTCCGCATCCAGGGGTATCTTTCTATCTTTTCGGTTCGGGTTTTGGTGGCATCGCTGGGCCTGGGGAGTCGCGGATGCGCCTGTCATATACGCCTACATTTTTTTTAGGCCTGGCCACAGATCCCCGGTCTCCATGACCTCCATAACCTCCATAACCTACCTCCACCTCTTCCTGGGAGAATGGTGGAAGCCTCATACCATCCTATTTTACCACTGAAGTCAAGTAATTTAACCAATATATTTTTCAAAGGATGGTTATTATCTATCAGAAATATTAATGCAAATTAATCTGAGAGACTACTGATTTCTTCAAGGCTGAAGCAGTGCTTTGTACCAAGCCTTTTTAAAATCAAATAGGTGGAAATTATTTTCAATGACATTGTCAAGGTCTAGTATAGCACATTTTATTGTTGTATCACTCAGAGAGTGCTGTTCCCCAGTATAATTCTCTGTCTTTTAGATAGCCTGACTATCATACGAGAAAAGTATGCATTGTTTGCGGGTCAGTGCCCATCTGGAGGGGGTCGGAAACCGCCCTCGAACACCTCCCAGGAGGCTGTGCTTTTCAGGATTTCCTCTCCGCATCCAGGGGTATCTTTCTATCTTTTCGGTTCGGGTTTTGGTGGCATCGCTGGGCCTGGGGAGTCGCGGATGCGCCTGTCATATACGCCTACATTTTTTTTAGGCCTGGCCACAGATCCCCGGTCTCCATGACCTCCATAACCTCCATAACCTACCTCCACCTCTTCCTGGGAGAATGGTGGAAGCCTCATACCATCCTATTTTACCACTGAAGTCAAGTAATTTAACCAATATATTTTTCAAAGGATGGTTATTATCTATCAGAAATATTAATGCAAATTAATCTGAGAGACTACTGATTTCTTCAAGGCTGAAGCAGTGCTTTGTACCAAGCCTTTTTAAAATCAAATAGGTGGAAATTATTTTCAATGACATTGTCAAGGTCTAGTATAGCACATTTTATTGTTGTATCACTCAGAGAGTGCTGTTCCCCAGTATAATTCTCTGTCTTTTAGATAGCCTGACTATCATACGAGAAAAGTATGCATTGTTTGCGGGTCAGTGCCCATCTGGAGGGGGTCGGAAACCGCCCTCGAACACCTCCCAGGAGGCTGTGCTTTTCAGGATTTCCTCTCCGCATCCAGGGGTATCTTTCTATCTTTTCGGTTCGGGTTTTGGTGGCATCGCTGGGCCTGGGGAGTCGCGGATGCGCCTGTCATATACGCCTACATTTTTTTTAGGCCTGGCCACAGATCCCCGGTCTCCATGACCTCCATAACCTCCATAACCTACCTCCACCTCTTCCTGGGAGAATGGTGGAAGCCTCATACCATCCTATTTTACCACTGAAGTCAAGTAATTTAACCAATATATTTTTCAAAGGATGGTTATTATCTATCAGAAATATTAATGCAAATTAATCTGAGAGACTACTGATTTCTTCAAGGCTGAAGCAGTGCTTTGTACCAAGCCTTTTTAAAATCAAATAGGTGGAAATTATTTTCAATGACATTGTCAAGGTCTAGTATAGCACATTTTATTGTTGTATCACTCAGAGAGTGCTGTTCCCCAGTATAATTCTCTGTCTTTTAGATAGCCTGACTATCATACGAGAAAAGTATGCATTGTTTGCGGGTCAGTGCCCATCTGGAGGGGGTCGGAAACCGCCCTCGAACACCTCCCAGGAGGCTGTGCTTTTCAGGATTTCCTCTCCGCATCCAGGGGTATCTTTCTATCTTTTCGGTTCGGGTTTTGGTGGCATCGCTGGGCCTGGGGAGTCGCGGATGCGCCTGTCATATACGCCTACATTTTTTTTAGGCCTGGCCACAGATCCCCGGTCTCCATGACCTCCATAACCTCCATAACCTACCTCCACCTCTTCCTGGGAGAATGGTGGAAGCCTCATACCATCCTATTTTACCACTGAAGTCAAGTAATTTAACCAATATATTTTTCAAAGGATGGTTATTATCTATCAGAAATATTAATGCAAATTAATCTGAGAGACTACTGATTTCTTCAAGGCTGAAGCAGTGCTTTGTACCAAGCCTTTTTAAAATCAAATAGGTGGAAATTATTTTCAATGACATTGTCAAGGTCTAGTATAGCACACTTTTATTGTTGTATCACTCAGAGAGTGCTGTTCCCCAGTATAATTCTCTGTCTTTTAGATAGCCTGACTATCATACGAGAAAAGTATGCATTGTTTGCGGGTCAGTGCCCATCTGGAGGGGGTCGGAAACCGCCCTCGAACACCTCCCAGGAGGCTGTGCTTTTCAGGATTTCCTCTCCGCATCCAGGGGTATCTTTCTATCTTTTCGGTTCGGGTTTTGGTGGCATCGCTGGGCCTGGGGAGTCGCGGATGCGCCTGTCATATACGCCTACATTTTTTTTAGGCCTGGCCACAGATCCCCGGTCTCCATGACCTCCATAACCTCCATAACCTACCTCCACCTCTTCCTGGGAGAATGGTGGAAGCCTCATACCATCCTATTTTACCACTGAAGTCAAGTAATTTAACCAATATATTTTTCAAAGGATGGTTATTATCTATCAGAAATATTAATGCAAATTAATCTGAGAGACTACTGATTTCTTCAAGGCTGAAGCAGTGCTTTGTACCAAGCCTTTTTAAAATCAAATAGGTGGAAATTATTTTCAATGACATTGTCAAGGTCTAGTATAGCACATTTTATTGTTGTATCACTCAGAGAGTGCTGTTCCCCAGTATAATTCTCTGTCTTTTAGATAGCCTGACTATCATACGAGAAAAGTATGCATTGTTTGCGGGTCAGTGCCCATCTGGAGGGGGTCGGAAACCGCCCTCGAACACCTCCCAGGAGGCTGTGCTTTTCAGGATTTCCTCTCCGCATCCAGGGGTATCTTTCTATCTTTTCGGTTCGGGTTTTGGTGGCATCGCTGGGCCTGGGGAGTCGCGGATGCGCCTGTCATATACGCCTACATTTTTTTTAGGCCTGGCCACAGATCCCCGGTCTCCATGACCTCCATAACCTCCATAACCTACCTCCACCTCTTCCTGGGAGAATGGTGGAAGCCTCATACCATCCTATTTTACCACTGAAGTCAAGTAATTTAACCAATATATTTTTCAAAGGATGGTTATTATCTATCAGAAATATTAATGCAAATTAATCTGAGAGACTACTGATTTCTTCAAGGCTGAAGCAGTGCTTTGTACCAAGCCTTTTTAAAATCAAATAGGTGGAAATTATTTTCAATGACATTGTCAAGGTCTAGTATAGCACATTTTATTGTTGTATCACTCAGAGAGTGCTGTTCCCCAGTATAATTCTCTGTCTTTTAGATAGCCTGACTATCATACGAGAAAAGTATGCATTGTTTGCGGGTCAGTGCCCATCTGGAGGGGGTCGGAAACCGCCCTCGAACACCTCCCAGGAGGCTGTGCTTTTCAGGATTTCCTCTCCGCATCCAGGGGTATCTTTCTATCTTTTCGGTTCGGGTTTTGGTGGCATCGCTGGGCCTGGGGAGTCGCGGATGCGCCTGTCATATACGCCTACATTTTTTTTAGGCCTGGCCACAGATCCCCGGTCTCCATGACCTCCATAACCTCCATAACCTACCTCCACCTCTTCCTGGGAGAATGGTGGAAGCCTCATACCATCCTATTTTACCACTGAAGTCAAGTAATTTAACCAATATATTTTTCAAAGGATGGTTATTATCTATCAGAAATATTAATGCAAATTAATCTGAGAGACTACTGATTTCTTCAAGGCTGAAGCAGTGCTTTGTACCAAGCCTTTTTAAAATCAAATAGGTGGAAATTATTTTCAATGACATTGTCAAGGTCTAGTATAGCACATTTTATTGTTGTATCACTCAGAGAGTGCTGTTCCCCAGTATAATTCTCTGTCTTTTAGATAGCCTGACTATCATACGAGAAAAGTATGCATTGTTTGCGGGTCAGTGCCCATCTGGAGGGGGTCGGAAACCGCCCTCGAACACCTC
>OW387145.1:15168-42115 GCA_936440205.1 Lepidonotus clava
ACTCCCCAGGCCCAGCGATGCCACCAAAACCCGAACCGAAAAGATAGAAAGATACCCCTGGATGCGGAGAGGAAATCCTGAAAAGCACAGCCTCCTGGGAGGTGTTCGAGGGCGGTTTCCGACCCCCTCCAGATGGGCACTGACCCGCAAACAATGCATACTTTTCTCGTATGATAGTCAGGCTATCTAAAAGACAGAGAATTATACTGGGGAACAGCACTCTCTGAGTGATACAACAATAAAATGTGCTATACTAGACCTTGACAATGTCATTGAAAATAATTTCCACCTATTTGATTTTAAAAAGGCTTGGTACAAAGCACTGCTTCAGCCTTGAAGAAATCAGTAGTCTCTCAGATTAATTTGCATTAATATTTCTGATAGATAATAACCATCCTTTGAAAAATATATTGGTTAAATTACTTGACTTCAGTGGTAAAATAGGATGGTATGAGGCTTCCACCATTCTCCCAGGAAGAGGTGGAGGTAGGTTATGGAGGTTATGGAGGTCATGGAGACCGGGGATCTGTGGCCAGGCCTAAAAAAAATGTAGGCGTATATGACAGGCGCATCCGCGACTCCCCAGGCCCAGCGATGCCACCAAAACCCGAACCGAAAAGATAGAAAGATACCCCTGGATGCGGAGAGGAAATCCTGAAAAGCACAGCCTCCTGGGAGGTGTTCGAGGGCGGTTTCCGACCCCCTCCAGATGGGCACTGACCCGCAAACAATGCATACTTTTCTCGTATGATAGTCAGGCTATCTAAAAGACAGAGAATTATACTGGGGAACAGCACTCTCTGAGTGATACAACAATAAAATGTGCTATACTAGACCTTGACAATGTCATTGAAAATAATTTCCACCTATTTGATTTTAAAAAGGCTTGGTACAAAGCACTGCTTCAGCCTTGAAGAAATCAGTAGTCTCTCAGATTAATTTGCATTAATATTTCTGATAGATAATAACCATCCTTTGAAAAATATATTGGTTAAATTACTTGACTTCAGTGGTAAAATAGGATGGTATGAGGCTTCCACCATTCTCCCAGGAAGAGGTGGAGGTAGGTTATGGAGGTTATGGAGGTCATGGAGACCGGGGATCTGTGGCCAGGCCTAAAAAAAATGTAGGCGTATATGACAGGCGCATCCGCGACTCCCCAGGCCCAGCGATGCCACCAAAACCCGAACCGAAAAGATAGAAAGATACCCCTGGATGCGGAGAGGAAATCCTGAAAAGCACAGCCTCCTGGGAGGTGTTCGAGGGCGGTTTCCGACCCCCTCCAGATGGGCATTGCCTCCCAGCGCCACAGCCAGGCCCAAAAAAATGTAGGCGTATATGACAGGCGCATCCGCACCTCCCCAGGCCCAGCGATGCCACCAAAACCCGAACCGAAAAGATAGAAAGATACCCCTGGATGCGGAGAGGAAATCCTGAAAAGCACAGCCTCCTGGGAGGTGTTCGAGGGCGGTTTCCGACCCCCTCCAGATGGGCACTGACCCGCAAACAATGCATACTTTTCTCGTATGATAGTCAGGCTATCTAAAAGACAGAGAATTATACTGGGGAACAGCACTCTCTGAGTGATACAACAATAAAATGTGCTATACTAGACCTTGACAATGTCATTGAAAATAATTTCCACCTATTTGATTTTAAAAAGGCTTGGTACAAAGCACTGCTTCAGCCTTGAAGAAATCAGTAGTCTCTCAGATTAATTTGCATTAATATTTCTGATAGATAATAACCATCCTTTGAAAAATATATTGGTTAAATTACTTGACTTCAGTGGTAAAATAGGATGGTATGAGGCTTCCACCATTCTCCCAGGAAGAGGTGGAGGTAGGTTATGGAGGTTATGGAGGTCATGGAGACCGGGGATCTGTGGCCAGGCCTAAAAAAAATGTAGGCGTATATGACAGGCGCATCCGCGACTCCCCAGGCCCAGCGATGCCACCAAAACCCGAACCGAAAAGATAGAAAGATACCCCTGGATGCGGAGAGGAAATCCTGAAAAGCACAGCCTCCTGGGAGGTGTTCGAGGGCGGTTTCCGACCCCCTCCAGATGGGCACTGACCCGCAAACAATGCATACTTTTCTCGTATGATAGTCAGGCTATCTAAAAGACAGAGAATTATACTGGGGAACAGCACTCTCTGAGTGATACAACAATAAAATGTGCTATACTAGACCTTGACAATGTCATTGAAAATAATTTCCACCTATTTGATTTTAAAAAGGCTTGGTACAAAGCACTGCTTCAGCCTTGAAGAAATCAGTAGTCTCTCAGATTAATTTGCATTAATATTTCTGATAGATAATAACCATCCTTTGAAAAATATATTGGTTAAATTACTTGACTTCAGTGGTAAAATAGGATGGTATGAGGCTTCCACCATTCTCCCAGGAAGAGGTGGAGGTAGGTTATGGAGGTTATGGAGGTCATGGAGACCGGGGATCTGTGGCCAGGCCTAAAAAAAATGTAGGCGTATATGACAGGCGCATCCGCGACTCCCCAGGCCCAGCGATGCCACCAAAACCCGAACCGAAAAGATAGAAAGATACCCCTGGATGCGGAGAGGAAATCCTGAAAAGCACAGCCTCCTGGGAGGTGTTCGAGGGCGGTTTCCGACCCCCTCCAGATGGGCACTGACCCGCAAACAATGCATACTTTTCTCGTATGATAGTCAGGCTATCTAAAAGACAGAGAATTATACTGGGGAACAGCACTCTCTGAGTGATACAACAATAAAATGTGCTATACTAGACCTTGACAATGTCATTGAAAATAATTTCCACCTATTTGATTTTAAAAAGGCTTGGTACAAAGCACTGCTTCAGCCTTGAAGAAATCAGTAGTCTCTCAGATTAATTTGCATTAATATTTCTGATAGATAATAACCATCCTTTGAAAAATATATTGGTTAAATTACTTGACTTCAGTGGTAAAATAGGATGGTATGAGGCTTCCACCATTCTCCCAGGAAGAGGTGGAGGTAGGTTATGGAGGTTATGGAGGTCATGGAGACCGGGGATCTGTGGCCAGGCCTAAAAAAAATGTAGGCGTATATGACAGGCGCATCCGCGACTCCCCAGGCCCAGCGATGCCACCAAAACCCGAACCGAAAAGATAGAAAGATACCCCTGGATGCGGAGAGGAAATCCTGAAAAGCACAGCCTCCTGGGAGGTGTTCGAGGGCGGTTTCCGACCCCCTCCAGATGGGCATTGCCTCCCAGCGCCACAGCCAGGCCCAAAAAAATGTAGGCGTATATGACAGGCGCATCCGCACCTCCCCAGGCCCAGCGATGCCACCAAAACCCGAACCGAAAAGATAGAAAGATACCCCTGGATGCGGAGAGGAAATCCTGAAAAGCACAGCCTCCTGGGAGGTGTTCGAGGGCGGTTTCCGACCCCCTCCAGATGGGCACTGACCCGCAAACAATGCATACTTTTCTCGTATGATAGTCAGGCTATCTAAAAGACAGAGAATTATACTGGGGAACAGCACTCTCTGAGTGATACAACAATAAAATGTGCTATACTAGACCTTGACAATGTCATTGAAAATAATTTCCACCTATTTGATTTTAAAAAGGCTTGGTACAAAGCACTGCTTCAGCCTTGAAGAAATCAGTAGTCTCTCAGATTAATTTGCATTAATATTTCTGATAGATAATAACCATCCTTTGAAAAATATATTGGTTAAATTACTTGACTTCAGTGGTAAAATAGGATGGTATGAGGCTTCCACCATTCTCCCAGGAAGAGGTGGAGGTAGGTTATGGAGGTTATGGAGGTCATGGAGACCGGGGATCTGTGGCCAGGCCTAAAAAAAATGTAGGCGTATATGACAGGCGCATCCGCGACTCCCCAGGCCCAGCGATGCCACCAAAACCCGAACCGAAAAGATAGAAAGATACCCCTGGATGCGGAGAGGAAATCCTGAAAAGCACAGCCTCCTGGGAGGTGTTCGAGGGCGGTTTCCGACCCCCTCCAGATGGGCACTGACCCGCAAACAATGCATACTTTTCTCGTATGATAGTCAGGCTATCTAAAAGACAGAGAATTATACTGGGGAACAGCACTCTCTGAGTGATACAACAATAAAATGTGCTATACTAGACCTTGACAATGTCATTGAAAATAATTTCCACCTATTTGATTTTAAAAAGGCTTGGTACAAAGCACTGCTTCAGCCTTGAAGAAATCAGTAGTCTCTCAGATTAATTTGCATTAATATTTCTGATAGATAATAACCATCCTTTGAAAAATATATTGGTTAAATTACTTGACTTCAGTGGTAAAATAGGATGGTATGAGGCTTCCACCATTCTCCCAGGAAGAGGTGGAGGTAGGTTATGGAGGTTATGGAGGTCATGGAGACCGGGGATCTGTGGCCAGGCCTAAAAAAAATGTAGGCGTATATGACAGGCGCATCCGCGACTCCCCAGGCCCAGCGATGCCACCAAAACCCGAACCGAAAAGATAGAAAGATACCCCTGGATGCGGAGAGGAAATCCTGAAAAGCACAGCCTCCTGGGAGGTGTTCGAGGGCGGTTTCCGACCCCCTCCAGATGGGCATTGCCTCCCAGCGCCACAGCCAGGCCCAAAAAAATGTAGGCGTATATGACAGGCGCATCCGCACCTCCCCAGGCCCAGCGATGCCACCAAAACCCGAACCGAAAAGATAGAAAGATACCCCTGGATGCGGAGAGGAAATCCTGAAAAGCACAGCCTCCTGGGAGGTGTTCGAGGGTGGTTTCCGACCCCCTCCAGATGGGCACTGACCCGCAAACAATGCATACTTTTCTCGTATGATAGTCAGGCTATCTAAAAGACAGAGAATTATACTGGGGAACAGCACTCTCTGAGTGATACAACAATAAAATGTGCTATACTAGACCTTGACAATGTCATTGAAAATAATTTCCACCTATTTGATTTTAAAAAGGCTTGGTACAAAGCACTGCTTCAGCCTTGAAGAAATCAGTAGTCTCTCAGATTAATTTGCATTAATATTTCTGATAGATAATAACCATCCTTTGAAAAATATATTGGTTAAATTACTTGACTTCAGTGGTAAAATAGGATGGTATGAGGCTTCCACCATTCTCCCAGGAAGAGGTGGAGGTAGGTTATGGAGGTTATGGAGGTCATGGAGACCGGGGATCTGTGGCCAGGCCTAAAAAAAATGTAGGCGTATATGACAGGCGCATCCGCGACTCCCCAGGCCCAGCGATGCCACCAAAACCCGAACCGAAAAGATAGAAAGATACCCCTGGATGCGGAGAGGAAATCCTGAAAAGCACAGCCTCCTGGGAGGTGTTCGAGGGCGGTTTCCGACCCCCTCCAGATGGGCACTGACCCGCAAACAATGCATACTTTTCTCGTATGATAGTCAGGCTATCTAAAAGACAGAGAATTATACTGGGGAACAGCACTCTCTGAGTGATACAACAATAAAATGTGCTATACTAGACCTTGACAATGTCATTGAAAATAATTTCCACCTATTTGATTTTAAAAAGGCTTGGTACAAAGCACTGCTTCAGCCTTGAAGAAATCAGTAGTCTCTCAGATTAATTTGCATTAATATTTCTGATAGATAATAACCATCCTTTGAAAAATATATTGGTTAAATTACTTGACTTCAGTGGTAAAATAGGATGGTATGAGGCTTCCACCATTCTCCCAGGAAGAGGTGGAGGTAGGTTATGGAGGTTATGGAGGTCATGGAGACCGGGGATCTGTGGCCAGGCCTAAAAAAAATGTAGGCGTATATGACAGGCGCATCCGCGACTCCCCAGGCCCAGCGATGCCACCAAAACCCGAACCGAAAAGATAGAAAGATACCCCTGGATGCGGAGAGGAAATCCTGAAAAGCACAGCCTCCTGGGAGGTGTTCGAGGGCGGTTTCCGACCCCCTCCAGATGGGCATTGCCTCCCAGCGCCACAGCCAGGCCCAAAAAAATGTAGGCGTATATGACAGGCGCATCCGCACCTCCCCAGGCCCAGCGATGCCACCAAAACCCGAACCGAAAAGATAGAAAGATACCCCTGGATGCGGAGAGGAAATCCTGAAAAGCACAGCCTCCTGGGAGGTGTTCGAGGGCGGTTTCCGACCCCCTCCAGATGGGCACTGACCCGCAAACAATGCATACTTTTCTCGTATGATAGTCAGGCTATCTAAAAGACAGAGAATTATACTGGGGAACAGCACTCTCTGAGTGATACAACAATAAAATGTGCTATACTAGACCTTGACAATGTCATTGAAAATAATTTCCACCTATTTGATTTTAAAAAGGCTTGGTACAAAGCACTGCTTCAGCCTTGAAGAAATCAGTAGTCTCTCAGATTAATTTGCATTAATATTTCTGATAGATAATAACCATCCTTTGAAAAATATATTGGTTAAATTACTTGACTTCAGTGGTAAAATAGGATGGTATGAGGCTTCCACCATTCTCCCAGGAAGAGGTGGAGGTAGGTTATGGAGGTTATGGAGGTCATGGAGACCGGGGATCTGTGGCCAGGCCTAAAAAAAATGTAGGCGTATATGACAGGCGCATCCGCGACTCCCCAGGCCCAGCGATGCCACCAAAACCCGAACCGAAAAGATAGAAAGATACCCCTGGATGCGGAGAGGAAATCCTGAAAAGCACAGCCTCCTGGGAGGTGTTCGAGGGCGGTTTCCGACCCCCTCCAGATGGGCACTGACCCGCAAACAATGCATACTTTTCTCGTATGATAGTCAGGCTATCTAAAAGACAGAGAATTATACTGGGGAACAGCACTCTCTGAGTGATACAACAATAAAATGTGCTATACTAGACCTTGACAATGTCATTGAAAATAATTTCCACCTATTTGATTTTAAAAAGGCTTGGTACAAAGCACTGCTTCAGCCTTGAAGAAATCAGTAGTCTCTCAGATTAATTTGCATTAATATTTCTGATAGATAATAACCATCCTTTGAAAAATATATTGGTTAAATTACTTGACTTCAGTGGTAAAATAGGATGGTATGAGGCTTCCACCATTCTCCCAGGAAGAGGTGGAGGTAGGTTATGGAGGTTATGGAGGTCATGGAGACCGGGGATCTGTGGCCAGGCCTAAAAAAAATGTAGGCGTATATGACAGGCGCATCCGCGACTCCCCAGGCCCAGCGATGCCACCAAAACCCGAACCGAAAAGATAGAAAGATACCCCTGGATGCGGAGAGGAAATCCTGAAAAGCACAGCCTCCTGGGAGGTGTTCGAGGGCGGTTTCCGACCCCCTCCAGATGGGCACTGACCCGCAAACAATGCATACTTTTCTCGTATGATAGTCAGGCTATCTAAAAGACAGAGAATTATACTGGGGAACAGCACTCTCTGAGTGATACAACAATAAAATGTGCTATACTAGACCTTGACAATGTCATTGAAAATAATTTCCACCTATTTGATTTTAAAAAGGCTTGGTACAAAGCACTGCTTCAGCCTTGAAGAAATCAGTAGTCTCTCAGATTAATTTGCATTAATATTTCTGATAGATAATAACCATCCTTTGAAAAATATATTGGTTAAATTACTTGACTTCAGTGGTAAAATAGGATGGTATGAGGCTTCCACCATTCTCCCAGGAAGAGGTGGAGGTAGGTTATGGAGGTTATGGAGGTCATGGAGACCGGGGATCTGTGGCCAGGCCTAAAAAAAATGTAGGCGTATATGACAGGCGCATCCGCGACTCCCCAGGCCCAGCGATGCCACCAAAACCCGAACCGAAAAGATAGAAAGATACCCCTGGATGCGGAGAGGAAATCCTGAAAAGCACAGCCTCCTGGGAGGTGTTCGAGGGCGGTTTCCGACCCCCTCCAGATGGGCATTGCCTCCCAGCGCCACAGCCAGGCCCAAAAAAATGTAGGCGTATATGACAGGCGCATCCGCACCTCCCCAGGCCCAGCGATGCCACCAAAACCCGAACCGAAAAGATAGAAAGATACCCCTGGATGCGGAGAGGAAATCCTGAAAAGCACAGCCTCCTGGGAGGTGTTCGAGGGCGGTTTCCGACCCCCTCCAGATGGGCACTGACCCGCAAACAATGCATACTTTTCTCGTATGATAGTCAGGCTATCTAAAAGACAGAGAATTATACTGGGGAACAGCACTCTCTGAGTGATACAACAATAAAATGTGCTATACTAGACCTTGACAATGTCATTGAAAATAATTTCCACCTATTTGATTTTAAAAAGGCTTGGTACAAAGCACTGCTTCAGCCTTGAAGAAATCAGTAGTCTCTCAGATTAATTTGCATTAATATTTCTGATAGATAATAACCATCCTTTGAAAAATATATTGGTTAAATTACTTGACTTCAGTGGTAAAATAGGATGGTATGAGGCTTCCACCATTCTCCCAGGAAGAGGTGGAGGTAGGTTATGGAGGTTATGGAGGTCATGGAGACCGGGGATCTGTGGCCAGGCCTAAAAAAAATGTAGGCGTATATGACAGGCGCATCCGCGACTCCCCAGGCCCAGCGATGCCACCAAAACCCGAACCGAAAAGATAGAAAGATACCCCTGGATGCGGAGAGGAAATCCTGAAAAGCACAGCCTCCTGGGAGGTGTTCGAGGGCGGTTTCCGACCCCCTCCAGATGGGCACTGACCCGCAAACAATGCATACTTTTCTCGTATGATAGTCAGGCTATCTAAAAGACAGAGAATTATACTGGGGAACAGCACTCTCTGAGTGATACAACAATAAAATGTGCTATACTAGACCTTGACAATGTCATTGAAAATAATTTCCACCTATTTGATTTTAAAAAGGCTTGGTACAAAGCACTGCTTCAGCCTTGAAGAAATCAGTAGTCTCTCAGATTAATTTGCATTAATATTTCTGATAGATAATAACCATCCTTTGAAAAATATATTGGTTAAATTACTTGACTTCAGTGGTAAAATAGGATGGTATGAGGCTTCCACCATTCTCCCAGGAAGAGGTGGAGGTAGGTTATGGAGGTTATGGAGGTCATGGAGACCGGGGATCTGTGGCCAGGCCTAAAAAAAATGTAGGCGTATATGACAGGCGCATCCGCGACTCCCCAGGCCCAGCGATGCCACCAAAACCCGAACCGAAAAGATAGAAAGATACCCCTGGATGCGGAGAGGAAATCCTGAAAAGCACAGCCTCCTGGGAGGTGTTCGAGGGCGGTTTCCGACCCCCTCCAGATGGGCATTGCCTCCCAGCGCCACAGCCAGGCCCAAAAAAATGTAGGCGTATATGACAGGCGCATCCGCACCTCCCCAGGCCCAGCGATGCCACCAAAACCCGAACCGAAAAGATAGAAAGATACCCCTGGATGCGGAGAGGAAATCCTGAAAAGCACAGCCTCCTGGGAGGTGTTCGAGGGCGGTTTCCGACCCCCTCCAGATGGGCACTGACCCGCAAACAATGCATACTTTTCTCGTATGATAGTCAGGCTATCTAAAAGACAGAGAATTATACTGGGGAACAGCACTCTCTGAGTGATACAACAATAAAATGTGCTATACTAGACCTTGACAATGTCATTGAAAATAATTTCCACCTATTTGATTTTAAAAAGGCTTGGTACAAAGCACTGCTTCAGCCTTGAAGAAATCAGTAGTCTCTCAGATTAATTTGCATTAATATTTCTGATAGATAATAACCATCCTTTGAAAAATATATTGGTTAAATTACTTGACTTCAGTGGTAAAATAGGATGGTATGAGGCTTCCACCATTCTCCCAGGAAGAGGTGGAGGTAGGTTATGGAGGTTATGGAGGTCATGGAGACCGGGGATCTGTGGCCAGGCCTAAAAAAAATGTAGGCGTATATGACAGGCGCATCCGCGACTCCCCAGGCCCAGCGATGCCACCAAAACCCGAACCGAAAAGATAGAAAGATACCCCTGGATGCGGAGAGGAAATCCTGAAAAGCACAGCCTCCTGGGAGGTGTTCGAGGGCGGTTTCCGACCCCCTCCAGATGGGCACTGACCCGCAAACAATGCATACTTTTCTCGTATGATAGTCAGGCTATCTAAAAGACAGAGAATTATACTGGGGAACAGCACTCTCTGAGTGATACAACAATAAAATGTGCTATACTAGACCTTGACAATGTCATTGAAAATAATTTCCACCTATTTGATTTTAAAAAGGCTTGGTACAAAGCACTGCTTCAGCCTTGAAGAAATCAGTAGTCTCTCAGATTAATTTGCATTAATATTTCTGATAGATAATAACCATCCTTTGAAAAATATATTGGTTAAATTACTTGACTTCAGTGGTAAAATAGGATGGTATGAGGCTTCCACCATTCTCCCAGGAAGAGGTGGAGGTAGGTTATGGAGGTTATGGAGGTCATGGAGACCGGGGATCTGTGGCCAGGCCTAAAAAAAATGTAGGCGTATATGACAGGCGCATCCGCGACTCCCCAGGCCCAGCGATGCCACCAAAACCCGAACCGAAAAGATAGAAAGATACCCCTGGATGCGGAGAGGAAATCCTGAAAAGCACAGCCTCCTGGGAGGTGTTCGAGGGCGGTTTCCGACCCCCTCCAGATGGGCATTGCCTCCCAGCGCCACAGCCAGGCCCAAAAAAATGTAGGCGTATATGACAGGCGCATCCGCACCTCCCCAGGCCCAGCGATGCCACCAAAACCCGAACCGAAAAGATAGAAAGATACCCCTGGATGCGGAGAGGAAATCCTGAAAAGCACAGCCTCCTGGGAGGTGTTCGAGGGCGGTTTCCGACCCCCTCCAGATGGGCACTGACCCGCAAACAATGCATACTTTTCTCGTATGATAGTCAGGCTATCTAAAAGACAGAGAATTATACTGGGGAACAGCACTCTCTGAGTGATACAACAATAAAATGTGCTATACTAGACCTTGACAATGTCATTGAAAATAATTTCCACCTATTTGATTTTAAAAAGGCTTGGTACAAAGCACTGCTTCAGCCTTGAAGAAATCAGTAGTCTCTCAGATTAATTTGCATTAATATTTCTGATAGATAATAACCATCCTTTGAAAAATATATTGGTTAAATTACTTGACTTCAGTGGTAAAATAGGATGGTATGAGGCTTCCACCATTCTCCCAGGAAGAGGTGGAGGTAGGTTATGGAGGTTATGGAGGTCATGGAGACCGGGGATCTGTGGCCAGGCCTAAAAAAAATGTAGGCGTATATGACAGGCGCATCCGCGACTCCCCAGGCCCAGCGATGCCACCAAAACCCGAACCGAAAAGATAGAAAGATACCCCTGGATGCGGAGAGGAAATCCTGAAAAGCACAGCCTCCTGGGAGGTGTTCGAGGGCGGTTTCCGACCCCCTCCAGATGGGCACTGACCCGCAAACAATGCATACTTTTCTCGTATGATAGTCAGGCTATCTAAAAGACAGAGAATTATACTGGGGAACAGCACTCTCTGAGTGATACAACAATAAAATGTGCTATACTAGACCTTGACAATGTCATTGAAAATAATTTCCACCTATTTGATTTTAAAAAGGCTTGGTACAAAGCACTGCTTCAGCCTTGAAGAAATCAGTAGTCTCTCAGATTAATTTGCATTAATATTTCTGATAGATAATAACCATCCTTTGAAAAATATATTGGTTAAATTACTTGACTTCAGTGGTAAAATAGGATGGTATGAGGCTTCCACCATTCTCCCAGGAAGAGGTGGAGGTAGGTTATGGAGGTTATGGAGGTCATGGAGACCGGGGATCTGTGGCCAGGCCTAAAAAAAATGTAGGCGTATATGACAGGCGCATCCGCGACTCCCCAGGCCCAGCGATGCCACCAAAACCCGAACCGAAAAGATAGAAAGATACCCCTGGATGCGGAGAGGAAATCCTGAAAAGCACAGCCTCCTGGGAGGTGTTCGAGGGCGGTTTCCGACCCCCTCCAGATGGGCATTGCCTCCCAGCGCCACAGCCAGGCCCAAAAAAATGTAGGCGTATATGACAGGCGCATCCGCACCTCCCCAGGCCCAGCGATGCCACCAAAACCCGAACCGAAAAGATAGAAAGATACCCCTGGATGCGGAGAGGAAATCCTGAAAAGCACAGCCTCCTGGGAGGTGTTCGAGGGCGGTTTCCGACCCCCTCCAGATGGGCACTGACCCGCAAACAATGCATACTTTTCTCGTATGATAGTCAGGCTATCTAAAAGACAGAGAATTATACTGGGGAACAGCACTCTCTGAGTGATACAACAATAAAATGTGCTATACTAGACCTTGACAATGTCATTGAAAATAATTTCCACCTATTTGATTTTAAAAAGGCTTGGTACAAAGCACTGCTTCAGCCTTGAAGAAATCAGTAGTCTCTCAGATTAATTTGCATTAATATTTCTGATAGATAATAACCATCCTTTGAAAAATATATTGGTTAAATTACTTGACTTCAGTGGTAAAATAGGATGGTATGAGGCTTCCACCATTCTCCCAGGAAGAGGTGGAGGTAGGTTATGGAGGTTATGGAGGTCATGGAGACCGGGGATCTGTGGCCAGGCCTAAAAAAAATGTAGGCGTATATGACAGGCGCATCCGCGACTCCCCAGGCCCAGCGATGCCACCAAAACCCGAACCGAAAAGATAGAAAGATACCCCTGGATGCGGAGAGGAAATCCTGAAAAGCACAGCCTCCTGGGAGGTGTTCGAGGGCGGTTTCCGACCCCCTCCAGATGGGCACTGACCCGCAAACAATGCATACTTTTCTCGTATGATAGTCAGGCTATCTAAAAGACAGAGAATTATACTGGGGAACAGCACTCTCTGAGTGATACAACAATAAAATGTGCTATACTAGACCTTGACAATGTCATTGAAAATAATTTCCACCTATTTGATTTTAAAAAGGCTTGGTACAAAGCACTGCTTCAGCCTTGAAGAAATCAGTAGTCTCTCAGATTAATTTGCATTAATATTTCTGATAGATAATAACCATCCTTTGAAAAATATATTGGTTAAATTACTTGACTTCAGTGGTAAAATAGGATGGTATGAGGCTTCCACCATTCTCCCAGGAAGAGGTGGAGGTAGGTTATGGAGGTTATGGAGGTCATGGAGACCGGGGATCTGTGGCCAGGCCTAAAAAAAATGTAGGCGTATATGACAGGCGCATCCGCGACTCCCCAGGCCCAGCGATGCCACCAAAACCCGAACCGAA
Source organism: Lepidonotus clava (assembly GCA_936440205.1). NCBI lineage: Eukaryota > Metazoa > Annelida > Polychaeta > Phyllodocida > Polynoidae > Lepidonotus > Lepidonotus clava. The sequence continues at coordinate 28,365 of OW387145.1, forward strand.
AAGATAGAAAGATACCCCTGGATGCGGAGAGGAAATCCTGAAAAGCACAGCCTCCTGGGAGGTGTTCGAGGGCGGTTTCCGACCCCCTCCAGATGGGCACTGACCCGCAAACAATGCATACTTTTCTCGTATGATAGTCAGGCTATCTAAAAGACAGAGAATTATACTGGGGAACAGCACTCTCTGAGTGATACAACAATAAAATGTGCTATACTAGACCTTGACAATGTCATTGAAAATAATTTCCACCTATTTGATTTTAAAAAGGCTTGGTACAAAGCACTGCTTCAGCCTTGAAGAAATCAGTAGTCTCTCAGATTAATTTGCATTAATATTTCTGATAGATAATAACCATCCTTTGAAAAATATATTGGTTAAATTACTTGACTTCAGTGGTAAAATAGGATGGTATGAGGCTTCCACCATTCTCCCAGGAAGAGGTGGAGGTAGGTTATGGAGGTTATGGAGGTCATGGAGACCGGGGATCTGTGGCCAGGCCTAAAAAAAATGTAGGCGTATATGACAGGCGCATCCGCGACTCCCCAGGCCCAGCGATGCCACCAAAACCCGAACCGAAAAGATAGAAAGATACCCCTGGATGCGGAGAGGAAATCCTGAAAAGCACAGCCTCCTGGGAGGTGTTCGAGGGCGGTTTCCGACCCCCTCCAGATGGGCATTGCCTCCCAGCGCCACAGCCAGGCCCAAAAAAATGTAGGCGTATATGACAGGCGCATCCGCACCTCCCCAGGCCCAGCGATGCCACCAAAACCCGAACCGAAAAGATAGAAAGATACCCCTGGATGCGGAGAGGAAATCCTGAAAAGCACAGCCTCCTGGGAGGTGTTCGAGGGCGGTTTCCGACCCCCTCCAGATGGGCACTGACCCGCAAACAATGCATACTTTTCTCGTATGATAGTCAGGCTATCTAAAAGACAGAGAATTATACTGGGGAACAGCACTCTCTGAGTGATACAACAATAAAATGTGCTATACTAGACCTTGACAATGTCATTGAAAATAATTTCCACCTATTTGATTTTAAAAAGGCTTGGTACAAAGCACTGCTTCAGCCTTGAAGAAATCAGTAGTCTCTCAGATTAATTTGCATTAATATTTCTGATAGATAATAACCATCCTTTGAAAAATATATTGGTTAAATTACTTGACTTCAGTGGTAAAATAGGATGGTATGAGGCTTCCACCATTCTCCCAGGAAGAGGTGGAGGTAGGTTATGGAGGTTATGGAGGTCATGGAGACCGGGGATCTGTGGCCAGGCCTAAAAAAAATGTAGGCGTATATGACAGGCGCATCCGCGACTCCCCAGGCCCAGCGATGCCACCAAAACCCGAACCGAAAAGATAGAAAGATACCCCTGGATGCGGAGAGGAAATCCTGAAAAGCACAGCCTCCTGGGAGGTGTTCGAGGGCGGTTTCCGACCCCCTCCAGATGGGCACTGACCCGCAAACAATGCATACTTTTCTCGTATGATAGTCAGGCTATCTAAAAGACAGAGAATTATACTGGGGAACAGCACTCTCTGAGTGATACAACAATAAAATGTGCTATACTAGACCTTGACAATGTCATTGAAAATAATTTCCACCTATTTGATTTTAAAAAGGCTTGGTACAAAGCACTGCTTCAGCCTTGAAGAAATCAGTAGTCTCTCAGATTAATTTGCATTAATATTTCTGATAGATAATAACCATCCTTTGAAAAATATATTGGTTAAATTACTTGACTTCAGTGGTAAAATAGGATGGTATGAGGCTTCCACCCTTCTCCCAGGAAGAGGTGGAGGTAGGTTATGGAGGTTATGGAGGTCATGGAGACCGGGGATCTGTGGCCAGGCCTAAAAAAAATGTAGGCGTATATGACAGGCGCATCCGCGACTCCCCAGGCCCAGCGATGCCACCAAAACCCGAACCGAAAAGATAGAAAGATACCCCTGGATGCGGAGAGGAAATCCTGAAAAGCACAGCCTCCTGGGAGGTGTTCGAGGGCGGTTTCCGACCCCCTCCAGATGGGCATTGCCTCCCAGCGCCACAGCCAGGCCCAAAAAAATGTAGGCGTATATGACAGGCGCATCCGCACCTCCCCAGGCCCAGCGATGCCACCAAAACCCGAACCGAAAAGATAGAAAGATACCCCTGGATGCGGAGAGGAAATCCTGAAAAGCACAGCCTCCTGGGAGGTGTTCGAGGGCGGTTTCCGACCCCCTCCAGATGGGCACTGACCCGCAAACAATGCATACTTTTCTCGTATGATAGTCAGGCTATCTAAAAGACAGAGAATTATACTGGGGAACAGCACTCTCTGAGTGATACAACAATAAAATGTGCTATACTAGACCTTGACAATGTCATTGAAAATAATTTCCACCTATTTGATTTTAAAAAGGCTTGGTACAAAGCACTGCTTCAGCCTTGAAGAAATCAGTAGTCTCTCAGATTAATTTGCATTAATATTTCTGATAGATAATAACCATCCTTTGAAAAATATATTGGTTAAATTACTTGACTTCAGTGGTAAAATAGGATGGTATGAGGCTTCCACCATTCTCCCAGGAAGAGGTGGAGGTAGGTTATGGAGGTTATGGAGGTCATGGAGACCGGGGATCTGTGGCCAGGCCTAAAAAAAATGTAGGCGTATATGACAGGCGCATCCGCGACTCCCCAGGCCCAGCGATGCCACCAAAACCCGAACCGAAAAGATAGAAAGATACCCCTGGATGCGGAGAGGAAATCCTGAAAAGCACAGCCTCCTGGGAGGTGTTCGAGGGCGGTTTCCGACCCCCTCCAGATGGGCACTGACCCGCAAACAATGCATACTTTTCTCGTATGATAGTCAGGCTATCTAAAAGACAGAGAATTATACTGGGGAACAGCACTCTCTGAGTGATACAACAATAAAATGTGCTATACTAGACCTTGACAATGTCATTGAAAATAATTTCCACCTATTTGATTTTAAAAAGGCTTGGTACAAAGCACTGCTTCAGCCTTGAAGAAATCAGTAGTCTCTCAGATTAATTTGCATTAATATTTCTGATAGATAATAACCATCCTTTGAAAAATATATTGGTTAAATTACTTGACTTCAGTGGTAAAATAGGATGGTATGAGGCTTCCACCATTCTCCCAGGAAGAGGTGGAGGTAGGTTATGGAGGTTATGGAGGTCATGGAGACCGGGGATCTGTGGCCAGGCCTAAAAAAAATGTAGGCGTATATGACAGGCGCATCCGCGACTCCCCAGGCCCAGCGATGCCACCAAAACCCGAACCGAAAAGATAGAAAGATACCCCTGGATGCGGAGAGGAAATCCTGAAAAGCACAGCCTCCTGGGAGGTGTTCGAGGGCGGTTTCCGACCCCCTCCAGATGGGCATTGCCTCCGAGCGCCACAGCCAGGCCCAAAAAAATGTAGGCGTATATGACAGGCGCATCCGCACCTCCCCAGGCCCAGCGATGCCACCAAAACCCGAACCGAAAAGATAGAAAGATACCCCTGGATGCGGAGAGGAAATCCTGAAAAGCACAGCCTCCTGGGAGGTGTTCGAGGGCGGTTTCCGACCCCCTCCAGATGGGCACTGACCCGCAAACAATGCATACTTTTCTCGTATGATAGTCAGGCTATCTAAAAGACAGAGAATTATACTGGGGAACAGCACTCTCTGAGTGATACAACAATAAAATGTGCTATACTAGACCTTGACAATGTCATTGAAAATAATTTCCACCTATTTGATTTTAAAAAGGCTTGGTACAAAGCACTGCTTCAGCCTTGAAGAAATCAGTAGTCTCTCAGATTAATTTGCATTAATATTTCTGATAGATAATAACCATCCTTTGAAAAATATATTGGTTAAATTACTTGACTTCAGTGGTAAAATAGGATGGTATGAGGCTTCCACCATTCTCCCAGGAAGAGGTGGAGGTAGGTTATGGAGGTTATGGAGGTCATGGAGACCGGGGATCTGTGGCCAGGCCTAAAAAAAATGTAGGCGTATATGACAGGCGCATCCGCGACTCCCCAGGCCCAGCGATGCCACCAAAACCCGAACCGAAAAGATAGAAAGATACCCCTGGATGCGGAGAGGAAATCCTGAAAAGCACAGCCTCCTGGGAGGTGTTCGAGGGCGGTTTCCGACCCCCTCCAGATGGGCACTGACCCGCAAACAATGCATACTTTTCTCGTATGATAGTCAGGCTATCTAAAAGACAGAGAATTATACTGGGGAACAGCACTCTCTGAGTGATACAACAATAAAATGTGCTATACTAGACCTTGACAATGTCATTGAAAATAATTTCCACCTATTTGATTTTAAAAAGGCTTGGTACAAAGCACTGCTTCAGCCTTGAAGAAATCAGTAGTCTCTCAGATTAATTTGCATTAATATTTCTGATAGATAATAACCATCCTTTGAAAAATATATTGGTTAAATTACTTGACTTCAGTGGTAAAATAGGATGGTATGAGGCTTCCACCATTCTCCCAGGAAGAGGTGGAGGTAGGTTATGGAGGTTATGGAGGTCATGGAGACCGGGGATCTGTGGCCAGGCCTAAAAAAAATGTAGGCGTATATGACAGGCGCATCCGCGACTCCCCAGGCCCAGCGATGCCACCAAAACCCGAACCGAAAAGATAGAAAGATACCCCTGGATGCGGAGAGGAAATCCTGAAAAGCACAGCCTCCTGGGAGGTGTTCGAGGGCGGTTTCCGACCCCCTCCAGATGGGCATTGCCTCCCAGCGCCACAGCCAGGCCCAAAAAAATGTAGGCGTATATGACAGGCGCATCCGCACCTCCCCAGGCCCAGCGATGCCACCAAAACCCGAACCGAAAAGATAGAAAGATACCCCTGGATGCGGAGAGGAAATCCTGAAAAGCACAGCCTCCTGGGAGGTGTTCGAGGGCGGTTTCCGACCCCCTCCAGATGGGCACTGACCCGCAAACAATGCATACTTTTCTCGTATGATAGTCAGGCTATCTAAAAGACAGAGAATTATACTGGGGAACAGCACTCTCTGAGTGATACAACAATAAAATGTGCTATACTAGACCTTGACAATGTCATTGAAAATAATTTCCACCTATTTGATTTTAAAAAGGCTTGGTACAAAGCACTGCTTCAGCCTTGAAGAAATCAGTAGTCTCTCAGATTAATTTGCATTAATATTTCTGATAGATAATAACCATCCTTTGAAAAATATATTGGTTAAATTACTTGACTTCAGTGGTAAAATAGGATGGTATGAGGCTTCCACCATTCTCCCAGGAAGAGGTGGAGGTAGGTTATGGAGGTTATGGAGGTCATGGAGACCGGGGATCTGTGGCCAGGCCTAAAAAAAATGTAGGCGTATATGACAGGCGCATCCGCGACTCCCCAGGCCCAGCGATGCCACCAAAACCCGAACCGAAAAGATAGAAAGATACCCCTGGATGCGGAGAGGAAATCCTGAAAAGCACAGCCTCCTGGGAGGTGTTCGAGGGCGGTTTCCGACCCCCTCCAGATGGGCACTGACCCGCAAACAATGCATACTTTTCTCGTATGATAGTCAGGCTATCTAAAAGACAGAGAATTATACTGGGGAACAGCACTCTCTGAGTGATACAACAATAAAATGTGCTATACTAGACCTTGACAATGTCATTGAAAATAATTTCCACCTATTTGATTTTAAAAAGGCTTGGTACAAAGCACTGCTTCAGCCTTGAAGAAATCAGTAGTCTCTCAGATTAATTTGCATTAATATTTCTGATAGATAATAACCATCCTTTGAAAAATATATTGGTTAAATTACTTGACTTCAGTGGTAAAATAGGATGGTATGAGGCTTCCACCATTCTCCCAGGAAGAGGTGGAGGTAGGTTATGGAGGTTATGGAGGTCATGGAGACCGGGGATCTGTGGCCAGGCCTAAAAAAAATGTAGGCGTATATGACAGGCGCATCCGCGACTCCCCAGGCCCAGCGATGCCACCAAAACCCGAACCGAAAAAATAGAAAGATACCCCTGGATGCGGAGAGGAAATCCTGAAAAGCACAGCCTCCTGGGAGGTGTTCGAGGGCGGTTTCCGACCCCCTCCAGATGGGCATTGCCTCCCAGCGCCACAGCCAGGCCCAAAAAAATGTAGGCGTATATGACAGGCGCATCCGCACCTCCCCAGGCCCAGCGATGCCACCAAAACCCGAACCGAAAAGATAGAAAGATACCCCTGGATGCGGAGAGGAAATCCTGAAAAGCACAGCCTCCTGGGAGGTGTTCGAGGGCGGTTTCCGACCCCCTCCAGATGGGCACTGACCCGCAAACAATGCATACTTTTCTCGTATGATAGTCAGGCTATCTAAAAGACAGAGAATTATACTGGGGAACAGCACTCTCTGAGTGATACAACAATAAAATGTGCTATACTAGACCTTGACAATGTCATTGAAAATAATTTCCACCTATTTGATTTTAAAAAGGCTTGGTACAAAGCACTGCTTCAGCCTTGAAGAAATCAGTAGTCTCTCAGATTAATTTGCATTAATATTTCTGATAGATAATAACCATCCTTTGAAAAATATATTGGTTAAATTACTTGACTTCAGTGGTAAAATAGGATGGTATGAGGCTTCCACCATTCTCCCAGGAAGAGGTGGAGGTAGGTTATGGAGGTTATGGAGGTCATGGAGACCGGGGATCTGTGGCCAGGCCTAAAAAAAATGTAGGCGTATATGACAGGCGCATCCGCGACTCCCCAGGCCCAGCGATGCCACCAAAACCCGAACCGAAAAGATAGAAAGATACCCCTGGATGCGGAGAGGAAATCCTGAAAAGCACAGCCTCCTGGGAGGTGTTCGAGGGCGGTTTCCGACCCCCTCCAGATGGGCACTGACCCGCAAACAATGCATACTTTTCTCGTATGATAGTCAGGCTATCTAAAAGACAGAGAATTATACTGGGGAACAGCACTCTCTGAGTGATACAACAATAAAATGTGCTATACTAGACCTTGACAATGTCATTGAAAATAATTTCCACCTATTTGATTTTAAAAAGGCTTGGTACAAAGCACTGCTTCAGCCTTGAAGAAATCAGTAGTCTCTCAGATTAATTTGCATTAATATTTCTGATAGATAATAACCATCCTTTGAAAAATATATTGGTTAAATTACTTGACTTCAGTGGTAAAATAGGATGGTATGAGGCTTCCACCATTCTCCCAGGAAGAGGTGGAGGTAGGTTATGGAGGTTATGGAGGTCATGGAGACCGGGGATCTGTGGCCAGGCCTAAAAAAAATGTAGGCGTATATGACAGGCGCATCCGCGACTCCCCAGGCCCAGCGATGCCACCAAAACCCGAACCGAAAAGATAGAAAGATACCCCTGGATGCGGAGAGGAAATCCTGAAAAGCACAGCCTCCTGGGAGGTGTTCGAGGGCGGTTTCCGACCCCCTCCAGATGGGCATTGCCTCCCAGCGCCACAGCCAGGCCCAAAAAAATGTAGGCGTATATGACAGGCGCATCCGCACCTCCCCAGGCCCAGCGATGCCACCAAAACCCGAACCGAAAAGATAGAAAGATACCCCTGGATGCGGAGAGGAAATCCTGAAAAGCACAGCCTCCTGGGAGGTGTTCGAGGGCGGTTTCCGACCCCCTCCAGATGGGCACTGACCCGCAAACAATGCATACTTTTCTCGTATGATAGTCAGGCTATCTAAAAGACAGAGAATTATACTGGGGAACAGCACTCTCTGAGTGATACAACAATAAAATGTGCTATACTAGACCTTGACAATGTCATTGAAAATAATTTCCACCTATTTGATTTTAAAAAGGCTTGGTACAAAGCACTGCTTCAGCCTTGAAGAAATCAGTAGTCTCTCAGATTAATTTGCATTAATATTTCTGATAGATAATAACCATCCTTTGAAAAATATATTGGTTAAATTACTTGACTTCAGTGGTAAAATAGGATGGTATGAGGCTTCCACCATTCTCCCAGGAAGAGGTGGAGGTAGGTTATGGAGGTTATGGAGGTCATGGAGACCGGGGATCTGTGGCCAGGCCTAAAAAAAATGTAGGCGTATATGACAGGCGCATCCGCGACTCCCCAGGCCCAGCGATGCCACCAAAACCCGAACCGAAAAGATAGAAAGATACCCCTGGATGCGGAGAGGAAATCCTGAAAAGCACAGCCTCCTGGGAGGTGTTCGAGGGCGGTTTCCGACCCCCTCCAGATGGGCACTGACCCGCAAACAATGCATACTTTTCTCGTATGATAGTCAGGCTATCTAAAAGACAGAGAATTATACTGGGGAACAGCACTCTCTGAGTGATACAACAATAAAATGTGCTATACTAGACCTTGACAATGTCATTGAAAATAATTTCCACCTATTTGATTTTAAAAAGGCTTGGTACAAAGCACTGCTTCAGCCTTGAAGAAATCAGTAGTCTCTCAGATTAATTTGCATTAATATTTCTGATAGATAATAACCATCCTTTGAAAAATATATTGGTTAAATTACTTGACTTCAGTGGTAAAATAGGATGGTATGAGGCTTCCACCATTCTCCCAGGAAGAGGTGGAGGTAGGTTATGGAGGTTATGGAGGTCATGGAGACCGGGGATCTGTGGCCAGGCCTAAAAAAAATGTAGGCGTATATGACAGGCGCATCCGCGACTCCCCAGGCCCAGCGATGCCACCAAAACCCGAACCGAAAAGATAGAAAGATACCCCTGGATGCGGAGAGGAAATCCTGAAAAGCACAGCCTCCTGGGAGGTGTTCGAGGGCGGTTTCCGACCCCCTCCAGATGGGCATTGCCTCCCAGCGCCACAGCCAGGCCCAAAAAAATGTAGGCGTATATGACAGGCGCATCCGCACCTCCCCAGGCCCAGCGATGCCACCAAAACCCGAACCGAAAAGATAGAAAGATACCCCTGGATGCGGAGAGGAAATCCTGAAAAGCACAGCCTCCTGGGAGGTGTTCGAGGGCGGTTTCCGACCCCCTCCAGATGGGCACTGACCCGCAAACAATGCATACTTTTCTCGTATGATAGTCAGGCTATCTAAAAGACAGAGAATTATACTGGGGAACAGCACTCTCTGAGTGATACAACAATAAAATGTGCTATACTAGACCTTGACAATGTCATTGAAAATAATTTCCACCTATTTGATTTTAAAAAGGCTTGGTACAAAGCACTGCTTCAGCCTTGAAGAAATCAGTAGTCTCTCAGATTAATTTGCATTAATATTTCTGATAGATAATAACCATCCTTTGAAAAATATATTGGTTAAATTACTTGACTTCAGTGGTAAAATAGGATGGTATGAGGCTTCCACCATTCTCCCAGGAAGAGGTGGAGGTAGGTTATGGAGGTTATGGAGGTCATGGAGACCGGGGATCTGTGGCCAGGCCTAAAAAAAATGTAGGCGTATATGACAGGCGCATCCGCGACTCCCCAGGCCCAGCGATGCCACCAAAACCCGAACCGAAAAGATAGAAAGATACCCCTGGATGCGGAGAGGAAATCCTGAAAAGCACAGCCTCCTGGGAGGTGTTCGAGGGCGGTTTCCGACCCCCTCCAGATGGGCACTGACCCGCAAACAATGCATACTTTTCTCGTATGATAGTCAGGCTATCTAAAAGACAGAGAATTATACTGGGGAACAGCACTCTCTGAGTGATACAACAATAAAATGTGCTATACTAGACCTTGACAATGTCATTGAAAATAATTTCCACCTATTTGATTTTAAAAAGGCTTGGTACAAAGCACTGCTTCAGCCTTGAAGAAATCAGTAGTCTCTCAGATTAATTTGCATTAATATTTCTGATAGATAATAACCATCCTTTGAAAAATATATTGGTTAAATTACTTGACTTCAGTGGTAAAATAGGATGGTATGAGGCTTCCACCATTCTCCCAGGAAGAGGTGGAGGTAGGTTATGGAGGTTATGGAGGTCATGGAGACCGGGGATCTGTGGCCAGGCCTAAAAAAAATGTAGGCGTATATGACAGGCGCATCCGCGACTCCCCAGGCCCAGCGATGCCACCAAAACCCGAACCGAAAAGATAGAAAGATACCCCTGGATGCGGAGAGGAAATCCTGAAAAGCACAGCCTCCTGGGAGGTGTTCGAGGGCGGTTTCCGACCCCCTCCAGATGGGCATTGCCTCCCAGCGCCACAGCCAGGCCCAAAAAAATGTAGGCGTATATGACAGGCGCATCCGCACCTCCCCAGGCCCAGCGATGCCACCAAAACCCGAACCGAAAAGATAGAAAGATACCCCTGGATGCGGAGAGGAAATCCTGAAAAGCACAGCCTCCTGGGAGGTGTTCGAGGGCGGTTTCCGACCCCCTCCAGATGGGCACTGACCCGCAAACAATGCATACTTTTCTCGTATGATAGTCAGGCTATCTAAAAGACAGAGAATTATACTGGGGAACAGCACTCTCTGAGTGATACAACAATAAAATGTGCTATACTAGACCTTGACAATGTCATTGAAAATAATTTCCACCTATTTGATTTTAAAAAGGCTTGGTACAAAGCACTGCTTCAGCCTTGAAGAAATCAGTAGTCTCTCAGATTAATTTGCATTAATATTTCTGATAGATAATAACCATCCTTTGAAAAATATATTGGTTAAATTACTTGACTTCAGTGGTAAAATAGGATGGTATGAGGCTTCCACCATTCTCCCAGGAAGAGGTGGAGGTAGGTTATGGAGGTTATGGAGGTCATGGAGACCGGGGATCTGTGGCCAGGCCTAAAAAAAATGTAGGCGTATATGACAGGCGCATCCGCGACTCCCCAGGCCCAGCGATGCCACCAAAACCCGAACCGAAAAGATAGAAAGATACCCCTGGATGCGGAGAGGAAATCCTGAAAAGCACAGCCTCCTGGGAGGTGTTCGAGGGCGGTTTCCGACCCCCTCCAGATGGGCACTGACCCGCAAACAATGCATACTTTTCTCGTATGATAGTCAGGCTATCTAAAAGACAGAGAATTATACTGGGGAACAGCACTCTCTGAGTGATACAACAATAAAATGTGCTATACTAGACCTTGACAATGTCATTGAAAATAATTTCCACCTATTTGATTTTAAAAAGGCTTGGTACAAAGCACTGCTTCAGCCTTGAAGAAATCAGTAGTCTCTCAGATTAATTTGCATTAATATTTCTGATAGATAATAACCATCCTTTGAAAAATATATTGGTTAAATTACTTGACTTCAGTGGTAAAATAGGATGGTATGAGGCTTCCACCATTCTCCCAGGAAGAGGTGGAGGTAGGTTATGGAGGTTATGGAGGTCATGGAGACCGGGGATCTGTGGCCAGGCCTAAAAAAAATGTAGGCGTATATGACAGGCGCATCCGCGACTCCCCAGGCCCAGCGATGCCACCAAAACCCGAACCGAAAAGATAGAAAGATACCCCTGGATGCGGAGAGGAAATCCTGAAAAGCACAGCCTCCTGGGAGGTGTTCGAGGGCGGTTTCCGACCCCCTCCAGATGGGCACTGACCCGCAAACAATGCATACTTTTCTCGTATGATAGTCAGGCTATCTAAAAGACAGAGAATTATACTGGGGAACAGCACTCTCTGAGTGATACAACAATAAAATGTGCTATACTAGACCTTGACAATGTCATTGAAAATAATTTCCACCTATTTGATTTTAAAAAGGCTTGGTACAAAGCACTGCTTCAGCCTTGAAGAAATCAGTAGTCTCTCAGATTAATTTGCATTAATATTTCTGATAGATAATAACCATCCTTTGAAAAATATATTGGTTAAATTACTTGACTTCAGTGGTAAAATAGGATGGTATGAGGCTTCCACCATTCTCCCAGGAAGAGGTGGAGGTAGGTTATGGAGGTTATGGAGGTCATGGAGACCGGGGATCTGTGGCCAGGCCTAAAAAAAATGTAGGCGTATATGACAGGCGCATCCGCGACTCCCCAGGCCCAGCGATGCCACCAAAACCCGAACCGAAAAGATAGAAAGATACCCCTGGATGCGGAGAGGAAATCCTGAAAAGCACAGCCTCCTGGGAGGTGTTCGAGGGCGGTTTCCGACCCCCTCCAGATGGGCATTGCCTCCCAGCGCCACAGCCAGGCCCAAAAAAATGTAGGCGTATATGACAGGCGCATCCGCACCTCCCCAGGCCCAGCGATGCCACCAAAACCCGAACCGAAAAGATAGAAAGATACCCCTGGATGCGGAGAGGAAATCCTGAAAAGCACAGCCTCCTGGGAGGTGTTCGAGGGCGGTTTCCGACCCCCTCCAGATGGGCACTGACCCGCAAACAATGCATACTTTTCTCGTATGATAGTCAGGCTATCTAAAAGACAGAGAATTATACTGGGGAACAGCACTCTCTGAGTGATACAACAATAAAATGTGCTATACTAGACCTTGACAATGTCATTGAAAATAATTTCCACCTATTTGATTTTAAAAAGGCTTGGTACAAAGCACTGCTTCAGCCTTGAAGAAATCAGTAGTCTCTCAGATTAATTTGCATTAATATTTCTGATAGATAATAACCATCCTTTGAAAAATATATTGGTTAAATTACTTGACTTCAGTGGTAAAATAGGATGGTATGAGGCTTCCACCATTCTCCCAGGAAGAGGTGGAGGTAGGTTATGGAGGTTATGGAGGTCATGGAGACCGGGGATCTGTGGCCAGGCCTAAAAAAAATGTAGGCGTATATGACAGGCGCATCCGCGACTCCCCAGGCCCAGCGATGCCACCAAAACCCGAACCGAAAAGATAGAAAGATACCCCTGGATGCGGAGAGGAAATCCTGAAAAGCACAGCCTCCTGGGAGGTGTTCGAGGGCGGTTTCCGACCCCCTCCAGATGGGCACTGACCCGCAAACAATGCATACTTTTCTCGTATGATAGTCAGGCTATCTAAAAGACAGAGAATTATACTGGGGAACAGCACTCTCTGAGTGATACAACAATAAAATGTGCTATACTAGACCTTGACAATGTCATTGAAAATAATTTCCACCTATTTGATTTTAAAAAGGCTTGGTACAAAGCACTGCTTCAGCCTTGAAGAAATCAGTAGTCTCTCAGATTAATTTGCATTAATATTTCTGATAGATAATAACCATCCTTTGAAAAATATATTGGTTAAATTACTTGACTTCAGTGGTAAAATAGGATGGTATGAGGCTTCCACCATTCTCCCAGGAAGAGGTGGAGGTAGGTTATGGAGGTTATGGAGGTCATGGAGACCGGGGATCTGTGGCCAGGCCTAAAAAAAATGTAGGCGTATATGACAGGCGCATCCGCGACTCCCCAGGCCCAGCGATGCCACCAAAACCCGAACCGAAAAGATAGAAAGATACCCCTGGATGCGGAGAGGAAATCCTGAAAAGCACAGCCTCCTGGGAGGTGTTCGAGGGCGGTTTCCGACCCCCTCCAGATGGGCATTGCCTCCCAGCGCCACAGCCAGGCCCAAAAAAATGTAGGCGTATATGACAGGCGCATCCGCACCTCCCCAGGCCCAGCGATGCCACCAAAACCCGAACCGAAAAGATAGAAAGATACCCCTGGATGCGGAGAGGAAATCCTGAAAAGCACAGCCTCCTGGGAGGTGTTCGAGGGCGGTTTCCGACCCCCCTCCAGATGGGCACTGACCCGCAAACAATGCATACTTTTCTCGTATGATAGTCAGGCTATCTAAAAGACAGAGAATTATACTGGGGAACAGCACTCTCTGAGTG
>OW387145.1:49815-54815 GCA_936440205.1 Lepidonotus clava
AGCGCCCCCTAGGAGCGATCGCAGCCACTAACCTCAGCCCGACAAAAAGATGCGGCAGGGTGAGTAGGCCCTCTAGGTGAAATTTCAGGCCCGTCGGGCTAGGAGGAGACGCCTGAGAGGACGAAAACCGGAAATTTCGGACTTAGAAATTTTTCGACTGAAACCGCCGCCGTCCTCTGGCTTGGTTTAGCGATCCTGACGGACGCGTAGCCGCTACCATCCTGACAAAGTGAGTTTGGCCCGTCGCCGCTACCGTCTCGCACGAGCCGCAACGAGCACCGGGGCAAAACGGCCTGAGGGGCCGAAAACCCAAAAATGTTGGACTTTGAAATTTTTCGAGTGAAACCGCCGCCGTCCTCTGGCTTGGTTTAGCGATCGAGTGAGACGGCCGCCGTCCTCTGGCTTGGTTTAGCGTTTCGCACTTTCTGTGCACGCACGGGCGGGGAAATGAGCACCGCGCCTCGACCGCTCGTCCTACGGAGGTGATCTTGGGCTCGAATCGAAGCCCAGGACCTCCTCTACAAGATGCACTCGAAAGGGAATCCCTGGAATTCCCCGCTCTCGAGGTACGGGCCTCGGAAGGCCGTTTTTACCCTTTTTCGTCGCTTAAATGAGAGCCCCGCATCGACCGGACGTCCGGCGGAGGCGTGCCGGGGCTCGAATCGAAGCCCAGACTCTCCCCTTCGAAACGCACTCTCGTTTGAGTCGACGCGACTTGCGGTTCCAGAGATATCGAGGGATTTCCCAGGGCTTTCCGGCATGCGTGCACAGAAAGTGCCGTTAGGAGCGCCCGTAGCCGCTACCATCAGCCCGACAAAAAGATGCGGCAGGCCGAGTTGGCCCCCATAGGCGAAGTTTCAGGCCCGTCGGGCTAGGAGGAGACGCCTGAGAGGACGAAAACCGGAAATTTCGGACTTAGAAATTTTTCGACTGAAACCGCCGCCGTCCTCTGGCTTGGTTTAGCGATCCTGACGGACGCGTAGCCGCTACCATCCTGACAAAGTGAGTTTGGCCCGTCGCCGCTACCGTCTCGCACGAGCCGCAACGAGCACCGGGGCAAAACGGCCTGAGGGGCCGAAAACCCAAAAATGTTGGACTTTGAAATTTTTCGAGTGAAACCGCCGCCGTCCTCTGGCTTGGTTTAGCGATCGAGTGAGACGGCCGCCGTCCTCTGGCTTGGTTTAGCGTTTCGCACTTTCTGTGCACGCACGGGCGGGGAAATGAGCACCGCGCCTCGACCGCTCGTCCTACGGAGGTGATCTTGGGCTCGAATCGAAGCCCAGGACCTCCTCTACAAGATGCACTCGAAGGGGAATCCCTGGAATTCCCCGCTCTCGAGGTACGGGCCTCGGAAGGCCGTTTTTACCCTTTTTCGTCGCTTAAATGAGAGCCCCGCATCGACCGGACGTCCGGCGGAGGCGTGCCGGGGCTCGAATCGAAGCCCAGACTCTCCCCTTCGAAACGCACTCTCGTTTGAGTCGACGCGACTTGCGGTTCCAGAGATATCGAGGGATTTCCCAGGGCTTTCCGGCATGCGTGCACAGAAAGTGCCGTTAGGAGCGCCCGTAGCCGCTACCATCAGCCCGACAAAAAGATGCGGCAGGCCGAGTTGGCCCCCATAGGCGAAATTTCAGGCCCGTCGGGCTAGGAGGAGACGCCTGAGGGGACGAAAACCGGAAATTTCGGACTTAGAAATTTTTCGACTGAAACCGCCGCCGTCCTCTGGCTTGGTTTAGCGATCCTGACGGACGCGTAGCCGCTACCATCCTGACAAAGTGAGTTTGGCCCGTAGCCGCTACCGTCTCGCACGAGGGGTGTGGACGGAGCCGCAATGAGCACCGCGCCTCGACCGATCGTCCTACGGAGGTGATCTCGGGCTCGAATCGAAGCCCAGGACCTCCTCTACAAGATGCACTCGACGGGGAATCCCTGGAATTCCCCGCTCTCGAGGTACGGGCCCCGGAAGGCCGTTTTTACCCTTTTTCGTCGCTTAAATGAGAGCCCCGCATCGACCGGACGTCCGGCGGAGGCGTGCCGGGGCTCGAATCGAAGCCCAGACTCTCCCCTTCGAAACGCACTCTCGTTTGAGTCGATGCGACTTGCGGTTCCAGAGATATCGAGGGATTTCCCAGGGCTTTCCGGCATGCGTGCACAGAAAGTGCCGTTAGGAGCGCCCGTAGCCGCTACCATCAGCCCGACAAAAAGATGCGGCAGGCCGAGTTGGCCCCCATAGGCAAAGTTTCAGGCCCGTCGGGCTAGGAGGAGACGCCTGAGAGGACGAAAACCGGAAATTTCGGACTTAGAAATTTTTCGACTGAAACCGCCGCCGTCCTCTGGCTTGGTTTAGCGATCCTGACAGAAGCGTAGCCGCTACCATCCTGGACGGCGGCCGTTTCACTTTCTGTGCACGCACGAGGGGTGTGGACGGAGCCGCAATGAGCACCGCGCCTCGACCGCTCGTCCTACGGAGTTGATCTCGGGCTCGAATCGAAGCCCAGGACCTCCTCTACAAGATGCACTCAACGGGGAATCCCTGGAATTCCCCGCTCTCGAGGTACGGGCCCCGGAAGGCCGTTTTTACCCTTTTTCGTCGCTTAAATGAGAGCCCCGCATCGACCGGACGTCCGGCGGAGGCGTGCCGGGGCTCGAATCGAAGCCCAGACTCTCCCCTTCGAAACGCACTCTCGTTTGAGTCGACGCGACTTGCGGTTCCAGAGATATCGAGGGATTTCCCAGGGCTTTCCGGCATGCGTGCACAGAAAGTGCCGTTAGGAGCGCCCGTAGCCGCTACCATCAGCCCGACAAAAAGATGCGGCAGGCCGAGTTGGCCCCCATAGGCGAAATTTCAGGCCCGTCGGGCTAGGAGGAGACGCCTGAGGGGACGAAAACCGGAAATTTCGGACTTAGAAATTTTTCGACTGAAACCGCCGCCGTCCTCTGGCTTGGTTTAGCGATCCTGACGGACGCGTAGCCGCTACCATCCTGACAAAGTGAGTTTGGCCCGTAGCCGCTACCGTCTCGCACGAGGGGTGTGGACGGAGCCGCAATGAGCACCGCGCCTCGACCGATCGTCCTACGGAGGTGATCTCGGGCTCGAATCGAAGCCCAGGACCTCCTCTACAAGATGCACTCGACGGGGAATCCCTGGAATTCCCCGCTCTCGAGGTACGGGCCCCGGAAGGCCGTTTTTACCCTTTTTCGTCGCTTAAATGAGAGCCCCGCATCGACCGGACGTCCGGCGGAGGCGTGCCGGGGCTCGAATCGAAGCCCAGACTCTCCCCTTCGAAACGCACTCTCGTTTGAGTCGACGCGACTTGCGGATCCAGAGATATTAGCGATGCGGCTCCGTCCACAAGGGGCGTGGACGGAGCCGCATTCAGCACTGTGCCTCACCCGGGCCTCCCACGGGGCTGATCTGGGGCTCGAATCGAAGTTCAGCACCTGACCTACAAGGCGAACTTCGAACGGAGTCCCTGCGATCGCCGGTTGAGGAGATACAGGCCCCGGAAGGCCCGTTTTGTCCGTCAGCCCTTTTCCTCACTTTCTGTGCACGCACGAGGGGTGTGGACGGAGCCGCAACGAGCACAGCGCCTCAACCGCTCGACCCACAGGGCTGATCTTGGGCTCGAATCGAAGCTCAGGACCTGCCCTACGAGGTGGTCTACGGACGGAGTCTCGGGGATCCCCGGTTAAGGAGACTCGGGCCCCTGACGGGCTATCGTGGGGTAAATCCCGCATAAGAATTAGGGACGGAGCTAACATCTCTGGATCCGTCGATCGCAGGGACTCCGTTCGAAGTTCGCCTCGTAGGTCGTGAGCTGAGCTTCGATTCGAGCCCCAGATCAGCCCCGTGGGAGGCCCGGGTGAGGAGCAGTGCTGAATGCGGCTCCGTCCACGCCCCTTGTGGACGGAGCCGCATCGCAAATATCTCTGGATCCGCAAGTCGCGTCGACTCAAACCAGGCAGCGTTTCGAAGGGGAGAGTGTGGGCTTCGATTCGAGTCCCAGCACGACTCCGGCGGACGTCCGGTCGCAGCGTGGCAGAGGGTAGCAGGGCCAAAGACTGGCAGCAGCCTCTCGGCACTTTCTGTGCACGCACGGAGCAGAGGGTAGCAGGGCCAAAGACCAGAGACTGGGGCAGAACTTCAGGCTCTCTCAAGCAGTCGCACTTACTTTCTGTGCACGCACGGAGCAGGGACAGGGCCAAAGACCAAACACTGCCAGGCTCTGAGCAGCAGCCAGACTCACTTTCTGTGCACGCACGGAGCAGTGGGTAGCAGGACCAAAGACCAGAGACTGCCAAAGCCTCTCGGCACTTTCTGTGCACGCACGGAGCAGTGGGTAGCAGGGCCAAAGACTGGCAGCAGCCTCTCGGCACTTTCTGTGCACGCACGGAGCAGTGGGTAGCATGGCCAAAGACCAGAGACTGCCAAAGCCTCTCGGCACTTTCTGTGCACGCACGGAGCAGTGGGTAGCAGGGACAAAGACCAGAGACTGGCAGCAGCCTCTCGGCACTTTCTGTGCACGCACGGAGCAGAGGGTAGCAGGGCCAAAGACTGGCAGCAGCGTCTCGGCACTTTCTGTGCACGCACGGAGCAGAGGGTAGCAGGACCAAAGACCAGAGACTGCCGAAGCTTCTCGGCACTTTCTGTGCACGCACGGAGCAGTGGGTAGCAGGGACAAAGACCAGAGACTGGCAGCAGCCTCTCGGCACTTTCTGTGCACGCACGGAGCAGAGGGTAGCAGGGCCAAAGACTGGCAGCAGCCTCTCGGCACTTTCTGTGCACAGCACGGAGCAGTGGGTAGCAGGACCAAAGACCAGAGACTGCCAAAGCTTCTCGGCACTTTCTGTGCACGCACGGAGCAGTGGGTAGCAGGGACAAAGACCAGAGACTGCCAAAGCCTCTCGGCACTTTCTGTGCACGCACGGAGCAGTTCGTAGCAGGGACAAAGACCAGAGACTGGCAGCAGCCTCTCGGCACTTTCTGTGCACGCACGGAG
>OW387145.1:64815-69258 GCA_936440205.1 Lepidonotus clava
CCGAAAACCCAAAAATGTTGGACTTTGAAATTTTTCGAGTGAAACCGCCGCCGTCCTCTGGCTTGGTTTAGCGATCGAGTGAGACGGCCGCCGTCCTCTGGCTTGGTTTAGCGTTTCGCACTTTCTGTGCACGCACGGGCGGGGAAATGAGCACCGCGCCTCGACCGCTCGTCCTACGGAGGTGATCTTGGGCTCGAATCGAAGCCCAGGACCTCCTCTACAAGATGCACTCGAAAGGGAATCCCTGGAATTCCCCGCTCTCGAGGTACGGGCCTCGGAAGGCCGTTTTTACCCTTTTTCGTCGCTTAAATGAGAGCCCCGCATCGACCGGACGTCCGGCGGAGGCGTGCCGGGGCTCGAATCGAAGCCCAGACTCTCCCCTTCGAAACGCACTCTCGTTTGAGTCGACGCGACTTGCGGTTCCAGAGATATCGAGGGATTTCCCAGGGCTTTCCGGCATGCGTGCACAGAAAGTGCCGTTAGGAGCGCCCGTAGCCGCTACCATCAGCCCGACAAAAAGATGCGGCAGGCCGAGTTGGCCCCCATAGGCGAAGTTTCAGGCCCGTCGGGCTAGGAGGAGACGCCTGAGAGGACGAAAACCGGAAATTTCGGACTTAGAAATTTTTCGACTGAAACCGCCGCCGTCCTCTGGCTTGGTTTAGCGATCCTGACGGACGCGTAGCCGCTACCATCCTGACAAAGTGAGTTTGGCCCGTCGCCGCTACCGTCTCGCACGAGCCGCAACGAGCACCGGGGCAAAACGGCCTGAGGGGCCGAAAACCCAAAAATGTTGGACTTTGAAATTTTTCGAGTGAAACCGCCGCCGTCCTCTGGCTTGGTTTAGCGATCGAGTGAGACGGCCGCCGTCCTCTGGCTTGGTTTAGCGTTTCGCACTTTCTGTGCACGCACGGGCGGGGAAATGAGCACCGCGCCTCGACCGCTCGTCCTACGGAGGTGATCTTGGGCTCGAATCGAAGCCCAGGACCTCCTCTACAAGATGCACTCGAAGGGGAATCCCTGGAATTCCCCGCTCTCGAGGTACGGGCCTCGGAAGGCCGTTTTTACCCTTTTTCGTCGCTTAAATGAGAGCCCCGCATCGACCGGACGTCCGGCGGAGGCGTGCCGGGGCTCGAATCGAAGCCCAGACTCTCCCCTTCGAAACGCACTCTCGTTTGAGTCGACGCGACTTGCGGTTCCAGAGATATCGAGGGATTTCCCAGGGCTTTCCGGCATGCGTGCACAGAAAGTGCCGTTAGGAGCGCCCGTAGCCGCTACCATCAGCCCGACAAAAAGATGCGGCAGGCCGAGTTGGCCCCCATAGGCGAAATTTCAGGCCCGTCGGGCTAGGAGGAGACGCCTGAGGGGACGAAAACCGGAAATTTCGGACTTAGAAATTTTTCGACTGAAACCGCCGCCGTCCTCTGGCTTGGTTTAGCGATCCTGACGGACGCGTAGCCGCTACCATCCTGACAAAGTGAGTTTGGCCCGTAGCCGCTACCGTCTCGCACGAGGGGTGTGGACGGAGCCGCAATGAGCACCGCGCCTCGACCGATCGTCCTACGGAGGTGATCTCGGGCTCGAATCGAAGCCCAGGACCTCCTCTACAAGATGCACTCGACGGGGAATCCCTGGAATTCCCCGCTCTCGAGGTACGGGCCCCGGAAGGCCGTTTTTACCCTTTTTCGTCGCTTAAATGAGAGCCCCGCATCGACCGGACGTCCGGCGGAGGCGTGCCGGGGCTCGAATCGAAGCCCAGACTCTCCCCTTCGAAACGCACTCTCGTTTGAGTCGATGCGACTTGCGGTTCCAGAGATATCGAGGGATTTCCCAGGGCTTTCCGGCATGCGTGCACAGAAAGTGCCGTTAGGAGCGCCCGTAGCCGCTACCATCAGCCCGACAAAAAGATGCGGCAGGCCGAGTTGGCCCCCATAGGCAAAGTTTCAGGCCCGTCGGGCTAGGAGGAGACGCCTGAGAGGACGAAAACCGGAAATTTCGGACTTAGAAATTTTTCGACTGAAACCGCCGCCGTCCTCTGGCTTGGTTTAGCGATCCTGACAGAAGCGTAGCCGCTACCATCCTGGACGGCGGCCGTTTCACTTTCTGTGCACGCACGAGGGGTGTGGACGGAGCCGCAATGAGCACCGCGCCTCGACCGCTCGTCCTACGGAGTTGATCTCGGGCTCGAATCGAAGCCCAGGACCTCCTCTACAAGATGCACTCAACGGGGAATCCCTGGAATTCCCCGCTCTCGAGGTACGGGCCCCGGAAGGCCGTTTTTACCCTTTTTCGTCGCTTAAATGAGAGCCCCGCATCGACCGGACGTCCGGCGGAGGCGTGCCGGGGCTCGAATCGAAGCCCAGACTCTCCCCTTCGAAACGCACTCTCGTTTGAGTCGACGCGACTTGCGGTTCCAGAGATATCGAGGGATTTCCCAGGGCTTTCCGGCATGCGTGCACAGAAAGTGCCGTTAGGAGCGCCCGTAGCCGCTACCATCAGCCCGACAAAAAGATGCGGCAGGCCGAGTTGGCCCCCATAGGCGAAATTTCAGGCCCGTCGGGCTAGGAGGAGACGCCTGAGGGGACGAAAACCGGAAATTTCGGACTTAGAAATTTTTCGACTGAAACCGCCGCCGTCCTCTGGCTTGGTTTAGCGATCCTGACGGACGCGTAGCCGCTACCATCCTGACAAAGTGAGTTTGGCCCGTAGCCGCTACCGTCTCGCACGAGGGGTGTGGACGGAGCCGCAATGAGCACCGCGCCTCGACCGATCGTCCTACGGAGGTGATCTCGGGCTCGAATCGAAGCCCAGGACCTCCTCTACAAGATGCACTCGACGGGGAATCCCTGGAATTCCCCGCTCTCGAGGTACGGGCCCCGGAAGGCCGTTTTTACCCTTTTTCGTCGCTTAAATGAGAGCCCCGCATCGACCGGACGTCCGGCGGAGGCGTGCCGGGGCTCGAATCGAAGCCCAGACTCTCCCCTTCGAAACGCACTCTCGTTTGAGTCGACGCGACTTGCGGATCCAGAGATATTAGCGATGCGGCTCCGTCCACAAGGGGCGTGGACGGAGCCGCATTCAGCACTGTGCCTCACCCGGGCCTCCCACGGGGCTGATCTGGGGCTCGAATCGAAGTTCAGCACCTGACCTACAAGGCGAACTTCGAACGGAGTCCCTGCGATCGCCGGTTGAGGAGATACAGGCCCCGGAAGGCCCGTTTTGTCCGTCAGCCCTTTTCCTCACTTTCTGTGCACGCACGAGGGGTGTGGACGGAGCCGCAACGAGCACAGCGCCTCAACCGCTCGACCCACAGGGCTGATCTTGGGCTCGAATCGAAGCTCAGGACCTGCCCTACGAGGTGGTCTACGGACGGAGTCTCGGGGATCCCCGGTTAAGGAGACTCGGGCCCCTGACGGGCTATCGTGGGGTAAATCCCGCATAAGAATTAGGGACGGAGCTAACATCTCTGGATCCGTCGATCGCAGGGACTCCGTTCGAAGTTCGCCTCGTAGGTCGTGAGCTGAGCTTCGATTCGAGCCCCAGATCAGCCCCGTGGGAGGCCCGGGTGAGGAGCAGTGCTGAATGCGGCTCCGTCCACGCCCCTTGTGGACGGAGCCGCATCGCAAATATCTCTGGATCCGCAAGTCGCGTCGACTCAAACCAGGCAGCGTTTCGAAGGGGAGAGTGTGGGCTTCGATTCGAGTCCCAGCACGACTCCGGCGGACGTCCGGTCGCAGCGTGGCAGAGGGTAGCAGGGCCAAAGACTGGCAGCAGCCTCTCGGCACTTTCTGTGCACGCACGGAGCAGAGGGTAGCAGGGCCAAAGACCAGAGACTGGGGCAGAACTTCAGGCTCTCTCAAGCAGTCGCACTTACTTTCTGTGCACGCACGGAGCAGGGACAGGGCCAAAGACCAAACACTGCCAGGCTCTGAGCAGCAGCCAGACTCACTTTCTGTGCACGCACGGAGCAGTGGGTAGCAGGACCAAAGACCAGAGACTGCCAAAGCCTCTCGGCACTTTCTGTGCACGCACGGAGCAGTGGGTAGCAGGGCCAAAGACTGGCAGCAGCCTCTCGGCACTTTCTGTGCACGCACGGAGCAGTGGGTAGCATGGCCAAAGACCAGAGACTGCCAAAGCCTCTCGGCACTTTCTGTGCACGCACGGAGCAGTTCGTAGCAGGGACAAAGACCAGAGACTGGCAGCAGCCTCTCGGCACTTTCTGTGCACGCACGGAGCAGAGGGTAGCAGGGCCAAAGACTGGCAGCAGCGTCTCGGCACTTTCTGTGCACGCACGGAGCAGAGGGTAGCAGGACCAAAGACCAGAGACTGCCGAAGCTTCTCGGCACTTTCTGTGCACGCACGGAGCAGTGGGTAGCAGGGACAAAGACCAGAGACTGGCAGCAGCCTCTCGGCACTTTCTGTGCACGCACGGAGCAGAGGGTAGCA
>OW387145.1:69458-169458 GCA_936440205.1 Lepidonotus clava
TCAGGCTATCTAAAAGACAGAGAATTTACTGGGGAACAGCACTCTCTGAGTGATACAACAATTAAAATGTGCTATACTAGACCTTGACAATGTCATTGAAAATAATTTCCACCTATTTGATTTTAAAAAGGCTTGGTACACAGCACTGCTTCAGCCTTGAAGAATCAGTAGTCTCTCAGATTAATTTGCATTATTATTTCTGATAGATAATAACCATCCTTTGAAAAATATATTGGTAAATTACTTGACTTCAGTGGTAAAATAGGATGGTATGAGGCTTCCACCATTCTCCCAGGAAGAGGTGGAGGTAGGTTATGGAGGTTATGGAGGTCATGGAGACCGGGGATCCTGTGGCCAGGCCTAAAAAAAATGTAGGCGTATATGACAGGCGCATCCGCGACTCCCCAGGCCCAGCGATGCCACCAAAACCCGAACCGAAAAGATAGAAAGATACCCCTGGATGCGGAGAGGAAATCCTGAAAAGCACAGCCTCCTGGGAGGTGTTCGAGGGCGGTTTCCGACCCCCTCCAGATGGGCATTGCCTCCCAGCGCCACAGCCAGGCCCAAAAAAATGTAGGCGTATATGACAGGCGCATCCGCACCTCCCCAGGCCCAGCGATGCCACCAAAACCCGAACCGAAAAGATAGAAAGATACCCCTGGATGCGGAGAGGAAATCCTGAAAAGCACAGCCTCCTGGGAGGTGTTCGAGGGCGGTTTCCGACCCCCTCCAGATGGGCACTGACCCGCAAACAATGCATACTTTTCTCGTATGATAGTCAGGCTATCTAAAAGACAGAGAATTATACTGGGGAACAGCACTCTCTGAGTGATACAACAATAAAATGTGCTATACTAGACCTTGACAATGTCATTGAAAATAATTTCCACCTATTTTGATTTTAAAAAGGCTTGGTACAAAGCACTGCTTCAGCCTTGAAGAAATCAGTAGTCTCTCAGATTAATTTGCATTAATATTTCTGATAGATAATAACCATCCTTTGAAAAATATATTGGTTAAATTACTTGACTTCAGTGGTAAAATAGGATGGTATGAGGCTTCCACCATTCTCCCAGGAAGAGGTGGAGGTAGGTTATGGAGGTTATGGAGGTCATGGAGAGCCGGGGATCTGTGGCCAGGCCTAAAAAAAATGTAGGCGTATATGACAGGCGCATCCGCGACTCCCCAGGCCCAGCGATGCCACCAAAACCCGAACCGAAAAGATAGAAAGATACCCCTGGATGCGGAGAGGAAATCCTGAAAAGCACAGCCCTCTGGGAGGTGTTCGAGGGCGGTTTCCGACCCCCTCCAGATGGGCACTGACCCGCAAACAATGCATACTTTTCTCGTATGATAGTCAGGCTATCTAAAAGACAGAGAATTATACTGGGGAACAGCACTCTCTGAGTGATACAACAATAAAATGTGCTATACTAGACCTTGACAATGTCATTGAAAATAATTTCCACCTATTTGATTTTAAAAAGGCTTGGTACAAAGCACTGCTTCAGCCTTGAAGAAATCAGTAGTCTCTCAGATTAATTTGCATTAATATTTCTGATAGATAATAACCATCCTTTGAAAAATATATTGGTTAAATTACTTGACTTCAGTGGTAAAATAGGATGGTATGAGGCTTCCACCATTCTCCCAGGAAGAGGTGGAGGTAGGTTATGGAGGTTATGGAGGTCATGGAGACCGGGGATCTGTGGCCAGGCCTAAAAAAAATGTAGGCGTATATGACAGGCGCATCCGCGACTCCCCACAGCGATGCCACCAAAACCCGAACCGAAAAGATAGAAAGATACCCCTGGATGCGGAGAGGAAATCCTGGAAAAGCACAGCCTCCTGGGAGGTGTTCGAGGGCGGTTTCCGACCCCCCTCCAGATGGGCATTGCCTCCCAGCGCCACAGCCAGGCCCAAAAAAATGTAGGCGTATATGACAGGCGCATCCGCACCTCCCCAGGCCCAGCGATGCCACCAAAACCCGAACCGAAAAGATAGAAAGATACCCCTGGATGCGGAGAGGAAATCCTGAAAAGCACAGCCTCCTGGGAGGTGTTCGAGGGCGGTTTCCGACCCCCTCCAGATGGGCACTGACCCGCAAACAATGCATACTTTTCTCGTATGATAGTCAGGCTATCTAAAAGACAGAGAATTATACTGGGGAACAGCACTCTCTGAGTGATACAACATAAAATGTGCTATACTAGACCTTGACAATGTCATTGAAAATAATTTCCACCTATTTGATTTTAAAAAAGGCTTGGTACAAAGCACTGCTTCAGCCTTGAAGAAATCAGTAGTCTCTCTAGATTAATTTGCATTAATATTTCTGATAGATAATAACCATCCTTTGAAAAATATATTGGTTAAATTACTTGACTTCAGTGGTAAAATAGGATGGTATGAGGCTTCCAGCCATTCTCCCAGGAAGAGGTGGAGGTAGGTTATGGAGGTTATGGAGGTCATGGAGACCGGGGATCTGTGGCCAGGCCTAAAAAAAATGTAGGCGTATATGACAGGCGCATCCGCGACTCCCCAGGCCCAGCGATGCCACCAAAACCCGAACCGAAAAGATAGAAAGATACCCCTGGATGCGGAGAGGAAATCCTGAAAAGCACAGCCTCCTGGGAGGTGTTCGAGGGCGGTTTCCGACCCCCTCCAGATGGGCACTGACCCGCAAACAATGCATACTTTTCTCGTATGATAGTCAGGCTATCTAAAAGACAGAGAATTATACTGGGGAACAGCACTCTCTGAGTGATACAACAATAAAATGTGCTATACTAGACCTTGACAATGTCATTGAAAATAATTTCCACCTATTTGATTTTAAAAAGGCTTGGTACAAAGCACTGCTTCAGCCTTGAAGAAATCAGTAGTCTCTCAGATTAATTTGCATTAATATTTCTGATAGATAATAACCATCCTTTGAAAAATATATTGGTTAAATTACTTGACTTCAGTGGTAAAATAGGATGGTATGAGGCTTCCACCATTCTCCCAGGAAGAGGTGGAGGTAGGTTATGGAGGTTATGGAGGTCATGGAGACCGGGGATCTGTGGCCAGGCCTAAAAAAAATGTAGGCGTATATGACAGGCGCATCCGCGACTCCCCAGGCCCAGCGATGCCACCAAAACCCGAACCGAAAAGATAGAAAGATACCCCTGGATGCGGAGAGGAAATCCTGAAAAGCACAGCCTCCTGGGAGGTGTTCGAGGGCGGTTTCCGACCCCCTCCAGATGGGCATTGCCTCCCAGCGCCACAGCCAGGCCCAAAAAAATGTAGGCGTATATGACAGGCGCATCCGCACCTCCCCAGGCCCAGCGATGCCACCAAAACCCGAACCGAAAAGATAGAAAGATACCCCTGGATGCGGAGAGGAAATCCTGAAAAGCACAGCCTCCTGGGAGGTGTTCGAGGGCGGTTTCCGACCCCCTCCAGATGGGCACTGACCCGCAAACAATGCATACTTTTCTCGTATGATAGTCAGGCTATCTAAAAGACAGAGAATTATACTGGGGAACAGCACTCTCTGAGTGATACAACAATAAAATGTGCTATACTAGACCTTGACAATGTCATTGAAAATAATTTCCACCTATTTGATTTTAAAAAGGCTTGGTACAAAGCACTGCTTCAGCCTTGAAGAAATCAGTAGTCTCTCAGATTAATTTGCATTAATATTTCTGATAGATAATAACCATCCTTTGAAAAATATATTGGTTAAATTACTTGACTTCAGTGGTAAAATAGGATGGTATGAGGCTTCCACCATTCTCCCAGGAAGAGGTGGAGGTAGGTTATGGAGGTTATGGAGGTCATGGAGACCGGGGATCTGTGGCCAGGCCTAAAAAAAATGTAGGCGTATATGACAGGCGCATCCGCGACTCCCCAGGCCCAGCGATGCCACCAAAACCCGAACCGAAAAGATAGAAAGATACCCCTGGATGCGGAGAGGAAATCCTGAAAAGCACAGCCTCCTGGGAGGTGTTCGAGGGCGGTTTCCGACCCCCTCCAGATGGGCATTGCCTCCCAGCGCCACAGCCAGGCCCAAAAAAATGTAGGCGTATATGACAGGCGCATCCGCACCTCCCCAGGCCCAGCGATGCCACCAAAACCCGAACCGAAAAGATAGAAAGATACCCCTGGATGCGGAGAGGAAATCCTGAAAAGCACAGCCTCCTGGGAGGTGTTCGAGGGCGGTTTCCGACCCCCTCCAGATGGGCACTGACCCGCAAACAATGCATACTTTTCTCGTATGATAGTCAGGCTATCTAAAAGACAGAGAATTATACTGGGGAACAGCACTCTCTGAGTGATACAACAATAAAATGTGCTATACTAGACCTTGACAATGTCATTGAAAATAATTTCCACCTATTTGATTTTAAAAAGGCTTGGTACAAAGCACTGCTTCAGCCTTGAAGAAATCAGTAGTCTCTCAGATTAATTTGCATTAATATTTCTGATAGATAATAACCATCCTTTGAAAAATATATTGGTTAAATTACTTGACTTCAGTGGTAAAATAGGATGGTATGAGGCTTCCACCATTCTCCCAGGAAGAGGTGGAGGTAGGTTATGGAGGTTATGGAGGTCATGGAGACCGGGGATCTGTGGCCAGGCCTAAAAAAAATGTAGGCGTATATGACAGGCGCATCCGCGACTCCCCAGGCCCAGCGATGCCACCAAAACCCGAACCGAAAAGATAGAAAGATACCCCTGGATGCGGAGAGGAAATCCTGAAAAGCACAGCCTCCTGGGAGGTGTTCGAGGGCGGTTTCCGACCCCCTCCAGATGGGCACTGACCCGCAAACAATGCATACTTTTCTCGTATGATAGTCAGGCTATCTAAAAGACAGAGAATTATACTGGGGAACAGCACTCTCTGAGTGATACAACAATAAAATGTGCTATACTAGACCTTGACAATGTCATTGAAAATAATTTCCACCTATTTGATTTTAAAAAGGCTTGGTACAAAGCACTGCTTCAGCCTTGAAGAAATCAGTAGTCTCTCAGATTAATTTGCATTAATATTTCTGATAGATAATAACCATCCTTTGAAAAATATATTGGTTAAATTACTTGACTTCAGTGGTAAAATAGGATGGTATGAGGCTTCCACCATTCTCCCAGGAAGAGGTGGAGGTAGGTTATGGAGGTTATGGAGGTCATGGAGACCGGGGATCTGTGGCCAGGCCTAAAAAAAATGTAGGCGTATATGACAGGCGCATCCGCGACTCCCCAGGCCCAGCGATGCCACCAAAACCCGAACCGAAAAGATAGAAAGATACCCCTGGATGCGGAGAGGAAATCCTGAAAAGCACAGCCTCCTGGGAGGTGTTCGAGGGCGGTTTCCGACCCCCTCCAGATGGGCACTGACCCGCAAACAATGCATACTTTTCTCGTATGATAGTCAGGCTATCTAAAAGACAGAGAATTATACTGGGGAACAGCACTCTCTGAGTGATACAACAATAAAATGTGCTATACTAGACCTTGACAATGTCATTGAAAATAATTTCCACCTATTTGATTTTAAAAAGGCTTGGTACAAAGCACTGCTTCAGCCTTGAAGAAATCAGTAGTCTCTCAGATTAATTTGCATTAATATTTCTGATAGATAATAACCATCCTTTGAAAAATATATTGGTTAAATTACTTGACTTCAGTGGTAAAATAGGATGGTATGAGGCTTCCACCATTCTCCCAGGAAGAGGTGGAGGTAGGTTATGGAGGTTATGGAGGTCATGGAGACCGGGGATCTGTGGCCAGGCCTAAAAAAAATGTAGGCGTATATGACAGGCGCATCCGCGACTCCCCAGGCCCAGCGATGCCACCAAAACCCGAACCGAAAAGATAGAAAGATACCCCTGGATGCGGAGAGGAAATCCTGAAAAGCACAGCCTCCTGGGAGGTGTTCGAGGGCGGTTTCCGACCCCCTCCAGATGGGCACTGACCCGCAAACAATGCATACTTTTCTCGTATGATAGTCAGGCTATCTAAAAGACAGAGAATTATACTGGGGAACAGCACTCTCTGAGTGATACAACAATAAAATGTGCTATACTAGACCTTGACAATGTCATTGAAAATAATTTCCACCTATTTGATTTTAAAAAGGCTTGGTACAAAGCACTGCTTCAGCCTTGAAGAAATCAGTAGTCTCTCAGATTAATTTGCATTAATATTTCTGATAGATAATAACCATCCTTTGAAAAATATATTGGTTAAATTACTTGACTTCAGTGGTAAAATAGGATGGTATGAGGCTTCCACCATTCTCCCAGGAAGAGGTGGAGGTAGGTTATGGAGGTTATGGAGGTCATGGAGACCGGGGATCTGTGGCCAGGCCTAAAAAAAATGTAGGCGTATATGACAGGCGCATCCGCGACTCCCCAGGCCCAGCGATGCCACCAAAACCCGAACCGAAAAGATAGAAAGATACCCCTGGATGCGGAGAGGAAATCCTGAAAAGCACAGCCTCCTGGGAGGTGTTCGAGGGCGGTTTCCGACCCCCTCCAGATGGGCATTGCCTCCCAGCGCCACAGCCAGGCCCAAAAAAATGTAGGCGTATATGACAGGCGCATCCGCACCTCCCCAGGCCCAGCGATGCCACCAAAACCCGAACCGAAAAGATAGAAAGATACCCCTGGATGCGGAGAGGAAATCCTGAAAAGCACAGCCTCCTGGGAGGTGTTCGAGGGCGGTTTCCGACCCCCTCCAGATGGGCACTGACCCGCAAACAATGCATACTTTTCTCGTATGATAGTCAGGCTATCTAAAAGACAGAGAATTATACTGGGGAACAGCACTCTCTGAGTGATACAACAATAAAATGTGCTATACTAGACCTTGACAATGTCATTGAAAATAATTTCCACCTATTTGATTTTAAAAAGGCTTGGTACAAAGCACTGCTTCAGCCTTGAAGAAATCAGTAGTCTCTCAGATTAATTTGCATTAATATTTCTGATAGATAATAACCATCCTTTGAAAAATATATTGGTTAAATTACTTGACTTCAGTGGTAAAATAGGATGGTATGAGGCTTCCACCATTCTCCCAGGAAGAGGTGGAGGTAGGTTATGGAGGTTATGGAGGTCATGGAGACCGGGGATCTGTGGCCAGGCCTAAAAAAAATGTAGGCGTATATGACAGGCGCATCCGCGACTCCCCAGGCCCAGCGATGCCACCAAAACCCGAACCGAAAAGATAGAAAGATACCCCTGGATGCGGAGAGGAAATCCTGAAAAGCACAGCCTCCTGGGAGGTGTTCGAGGGCGGTTTCCGACCCCCTCCAGATGGGCACTGACCCGCAAACAATGCATACTTTTCTCGTATGATAGTCAGGCTATCTAAAAGACAGAGAATTATACTGGGGAACAGCACTCTCTGAGTGATACAACAATAAAATGTGCTATACTAGACCTTGACAATGTCATTGAAAATAATTTCCACCTATTTGATTTTAAAAAGGCTTGGTACAAAGCACTGCTTCAGCCTTGAAGAAATCAGTAGTCTCTCAGATTAATTTGCATTAATATTTCTGATAGATAATAACCATCCTTTGAAAAATATATTGGTTAAATTACTTGACTTCAGTGGTAAAATAGGATGGTATGAGGCTTCCACCATTCTCCCAGGAAGAGGTGGAGGTAGGTTATGGAGGTTATGGAGGTCATGGAGACCGGGGATCTGTGGCCAGGCCTAAAAAAAATGTAGGCGTATATGACAGGCGCATCCGCGACTCCCCAGGCCCAGCGATGCCACCAAAACCCGAACCGAAAAGATAGAAAGATACCCCTGGATGCGGAGAGGAAATCCTGAAAAGCACAGCCTCCTGGGAGGTGTTCGAGGGCGGTTTCCGACCCCCTCCAGATGGGCACTGACCCGCAAACAATGCATACTTTTCTCGTATGATAGTCAGGCTATCTAAAAGACAGAGAATTATACTGGGGAACAGCACTCTCTGAGTGATACAACAATAAAATGTGCTATACTAGACCTTGACAATGTCATTGAAAATAATTTCCACCTATTTGATTTTAAAAAGGCTTGGTACAAAGCACTGCTTCAGCCTTGAAGAAATCAGTAGTCTCTCAGATTAATTTGCATTAATATTTCTGATAGATAATAACCATCCTTTGAAAAATATATTGGTTAAATTACTTGACTTCAGTGGTAAAATAGGATGGTATGAGGCTTCCACCATTCTCCCAGGAAGAGGTGGAGGTAGGTTATGGAGGTTATGGAGGTCATGGAGACCGGGGATCTGTGGCCAGGCCTAAAAAAAATGTAGGCGTATATGACAGGCGCATCCGCGACTCCCCAGGCCCAGCGATGCCACCAAAACCCGAACCGAAAAGATAGAAAGATACCCCTGGATGCGGAGAGGAAATCCTGAAAAGCACAGCCTCCTGGGAGGTGTTCGAGGGCGGTTTCCGACCCCCTCCAGATGGGCATTGCCTCCCAGCGCCACAGCCAGGCCCAAAAAAATGTAGGCGTATATGACAGGCGCATCCGCACCTCCCCAGGCCCAGCGATGCCACCAAAACCCGAACCGAAAAGATAGAAAGATACCCCTGGATGCGGAGAGGAAATCCTGAAAAGCACAGCCTCCTGGGAGGTGTTCGAGGGCGGTTTCCGACCCCCTCCAGATGGGCACTGACCCGCAAACAATGCATACTTTTCTCGTATGATAGTCAGGCTATCTAAAAGACAGAGAATTATACTGGGGAACAGCACTCTCTGAGTGATACAACAATAAAATGTGCTATACTAGACCTTGACAATGTCATTGAAAATAATTTCCACCTATTTGATTTTAAAAAGGCTTGGTACAAAGCACTGCTTCAGCCTTGAAGAAATCAGTAGTCTCTCAGATTAATTTGCATTAATATTTCTGATAGATAATAACCATCCTTTGAAAAATATATTGGTTAAATTACTTGACTTCAGTGGTAAAATAGGATGGTATGAGGCTTCCACCATTCTCCCAGGAAGAGGTGGAGGTAGGTTATGGAGGTTATGGAGGTCATGGAGACCGGGGATCTGTGGCCAGGCCTAAAAAAAATGTAGGCGTATA
The DNA here is from genome assembly GCA_936440205.1 of Lepidonotus clava. Classification (NCBI taxonomy): domain Eukaryota; kingdom Metazoa; phylum Annelida; class Polychaeta; order Phyllodocida; family Polynoidae; genus Lepidonotus; species Lepidonotus clava. The sequence goes on from OW387145.1 coordinate 78,556, forward strand.
TGACAGGCGCATCCGCGACTCCCCAGGCCCAGCGATGCCACCAAAACCCGAACCGAAAAGATAGAAAGATACCCCTGGATGCGGAGAGGAAATCCTGAAAAGCACAGCCTCCTGGGAGGTGTTCGAGGGCGGTTTCCGACCCCCTCCAGATGGGCACTGACCCGCAAACAATGCATACTTTTCTCGTATGATAGTCAGGCTATCTAAAAGACAGAGAATTATACTGGGGAACAGCACTCTCTGAGTGATACAACAATAAAATGTGCTATACTAGACCTTGACAATGTCATTGAAAATAATTTCCACCTATTTGATTTTAAAAAGGCTTGGTACAAAGCACTGCTTCAGCCTTGAAGAAATCAGTAGTCTCTCAGATTAATTTGCATTAATATTTCTGATAGATAATAACCATCCTTTGAAAAATATATTGGTTAAATTACTTGACTTCAGTGGTAAAATAGGATGGTATGAGGCTTCCACCATTCTCCCAGGAAGAGGTGGAGGTAGGTTATGGAGGTTATGGAGGTCATGGAGACCGGGGATCTGTGGCCAGGCCTAAAAAAAATGTAGGCGTATATGACAGGCGCATCCGCGACTCCCCAGGCCCAGCGATGCCACCAAAACCCGAACCGAAAAGATAGAAAGATACCCCTGGATGCGGAGAGGAAATCCTGAAAAGCACAGCCTCCTGGGAGGTGTTCGAGGGCGGTTTCCGACCCCCTCCAGATGGGCACTGACCCGCAAACAATGCATACTTTTCTCGTATGATAGTCAGGCTATCTAAAAGACAGAGAATTATACTGGGGAACAGCACTCTCTGAGTGATACAACAATAAAATGTGCTATACTAGACCTTGACAATGTCATTGAAAATAATTTCCACCTATTTGATTTTAAAAAGGCTTGGTACAAAGCACTGCTTCAGCCTTGAAGAAATCAGTAGTCTCTCAGATTAATTTGCATTAATATTTCTGATAGATAATAACCATCCTTTGAAAAATATATTGGTTAAATGACTTGACTTCAGTGGTAAAATAGGATGGTATGAGGCTTCCACCATTCTCCCAGGAAGAGGTGGAGGTAGGTTATGGAGGTTATGGAGGTCATGGAGACCGGGGATCTGTGGCCAGGCCTAAAAAAAATGTAGGCGTATATGACAGGCGCATCCGCGACTCCCCAGGCCCAGCGATGCCACCAAAACCCGAACCGAAAAGATAGAAAGATACCCCTGGATGCGGAGAGGAAATCCTGAAAAGCACAGCCTCCTGGGAGGTGTTCGAGGGCGGTTTCCGACCCCCTCCAGATGGGCACTGACCCTCAAACAATGCATACTTTTCTCGTATGATAGTCAGGCTATCTAAAAGACAGAGAATTATACTGGGGAACAGCACTCTCTGAGTGATACAACAATAAAATGTGCTATACTAGACCTTGACAATGTCATTGAAAATAATTTCCACCTATTTGATTTTAAAAAGGCTTGGTACAAAGCACTGCTTCAGCCTTGAAGAAATCAGTAGTCTCTCAGATTAATTTGCATTAATATTTCTGATAGATAATAACCATCCTTTGAAAAATATATTGGTTAAATTACTTGACTTCAGTGGTAAAATAGGATGGTATGAGGCTTCCACCATTCTCCCAGGAAGAGGTGGAGGTAGGTTATGGAGGTTATGGAGGTCATGGAGACCGGGGATCTGTGGCCAGGCCTAAAAAAAATGTAGGCGTATATGACAGGCGCATCCGCGACTCCCCAGGCCCAGCGATGCCACCAAAACCCGAACCGAAAAGATAGAAAGATACCCCTGGATGCGGAGAGGAAATCCTGAAAAGCACAGCCTCCTGGGAGGTGTTCGAGGGCGGTTTCCGACCCCCTCCAGATGGGCATTGCCTCCCAGCGCCACAGCCAGGCCCAAAAAAATGTAGGCGTATATGACAGGCGCATCCGCACCTCCCCAGGCCCAGCGATGCCACCAAAACCCGAACCGAAAAGATAGAAAGATACCCCTGGATGCGGAGAGGAAATCCTGAAAAGCACAGCCTCCTGGGAGGTGTTCGAGGGCGGTTTCCGACCCCCTCCAGATGGGCACTGACCCGCAAACAATGCATACTTTTCTCGTATGATAGTCAGGCTATCTAAAAGACAGAGAATTATACTGGGGAACAGCACTCTCTGAGTGATACAACAATAAAATGTGCTATACTAGACCTTGACAATGTCATTGAAAATAATTTCCACCTATTTGATTTTAAAAAGGCTTGGTACAAAGCACTGCTTCAGCCTTGAAGAAATCAGTAGTCTCTCAGATTAATTTGCATTAATATTTCTGATAGATAATAACCATCCTTTGAAAAATATATTGGTTAAATTACTTGACTTCAGTGGTAAAATAGGATGGTATGAGGCTTCCACCATTCTCCCAGGAAGAGGTGGAGGTAGGTTATGGAGGTTATGGAGGTCATGGAGACCGGGGATCTGTGGCCAGGCCTAAAAAAAATGTAGGCGTATATGACAGGCGCATCCGCGACTCCCCAGGCCCAGCGATGCCACCAAAACCCGAACCGAAAAGATAGAAAGATACCCCTGGATGCGGAGAGGAAATCCTGAAAAGCACAGCCTCCTGGGAGGTGTTCGAGGGCGGTTTCCGACCCCCTCCAGATGGGCATTGCCTCCCAGCGCCACAGCCAGGCCCAAAAAAATGTAGGCGTATATGACAGGCGCATCCGCACCTCCCCAGGCCCAGCGATGCCACCAAAACCCGAACCGAAAAGATAGAAAGATACCCCTGGATGCGGAGAGGAAATCCTGAAAAGCACAGCCTCCTGGGAGGTGTTCGAGGGCGGTTTCCGACCCCCTCCAGATGGGCACTGACCCGCAAACAATGCATACTTTTCTCGTATGATAGTCAGGCTATCTAAAAGACAGAGAATTATACTGGGGAACAGCACTCTCTGAGTGATACAACAATAAAATGTGCTATACTAGACCTTGACAATGTCATTGAAAATAATTTCCACCTATTTGATTTTAAAAAGGCTTGGTACAAAGCACTGCTTCAGCCTTGAAGAAATCAGTAGTCTCTCAGATTAATTTGCATTAATATTTCTGATAGATAATAACCATCCTTTGAAAAATATATTGGTTAAATTACTTGACTTCAGTGGTAAAATAGGATGGTATGAGGCTTCCACCATTCTCCCAGGAAGAGGTGGAGGTAGGTTATGGAGGTTATGGAGGTCATGGAGACCGGGGATCTGTGGCCAGGCCTAAAAAAAATGTAGGCGTATATGACAGGCGCATCCGCGACTCCCCAGGCCCAGCGATGCCACCAAAACCCGAACCGAAAAGATAGAAAGATACCCCTGGATGCGGAGAGGAAATCCTGAAAAGCACAGCCTCCTGGGAGGTGTTCGAGGGCGGTTTCCGACCCCCTCCAGATGGGCACTGACCCGCAAACAATGCATACTTTTCTCGTATGATAGTCAGGCTATCTAAAAGACAGAGAATTATACTGGGGAACAGCACTCTCTGAGTGATACAACAATAAAATGTGCTATACTAGACCTTGACAATGTCATTGAAAATAATTTCCACCTATTTGATTTTAAAAAGGCTTGGTACAAAGCACTGCTTCAGCCTTGAAGAAATCAGTAGTCTCTCAGATTAATTTGCATTAATATTTCTGATAGATAATAACCATCCTTTGAAAAATATATTGGTTAAATTACTTGACTTCAGTGGTAAAATAGGATGGTATGAGGCTTCCACCATTCTCCCAGGAAGAGGTGGAGGTAGGTTATGGAGGTTATGGAGGTCATGGAGACCGGGGATCTGTGGCCAGGCCTAAAAAAAATGTAGGCGTATATGACAGGCGCATCCGCGACTCCCCAGGCCCAGCGATGCCACCAAAACCCGAACCGAAAAGATAGAAAGATACCCCTGGATGCGGAGAGGAAATCCTGAAAAGCACAGCCTCCTGGGAGGTGTTCGAGGGCGGTTTCCGACCCCCTCCAGATGGGCATTGCCTCCCAGCGCCACAGCCAGGCCCAAAAAAATGTAGGCGTATATGACAGGCGCATCCGCACCTCCCCAGGCCCAGCGATGCCACCAAAACCCGAACCGAAAAGATAGAAAGATACCCCTGGATGCGGAGAGGAAATCCTGAAAAGCACAGCCTCCTGGGAGGTGTTCGAGGGCGGTTTCCGACCCCCTCCAGATGGGCACTGACCCGCAAACAATGCATACTTTTCTCGTATGATAGTCAGGCTATCTAAAAGACAGAGAATTATACTGGGGAACAGCACTCTCTGAGTGATACAACAATAAAATGTGCTATACTAGACCTTGACAATGTCATTGAAAATAATTTCCACCTATTTGATTTTAAAAAGGCTTGGTACAAAGCACTGCTTCAGCCTTGAAGAAATCAGTAGTCTCTCAGATTAATTTGCATTAATATTTCTGATAGATAATAACCATCCTTTGAAAAATATATTGGTTAAATTACTTGACTTCAGTGGTAAAATAGGATGGTATGAGGCTTCCACCATTCTCCCAGGAAGAGGTGGAGGTAGGTTATGGAGGTTATGGAGGTCATGGAGACCGGGGATCTGTGGCCAGGCCTAAAAAAAATGTAGGCGTATATGACAGGCGCATCCGCGACTCCCCAGGCCCAGCGATGCCACCAAAACCCGAACCGAAAAGATAGAAAGATACCCCTGGATGCGGAGAGGAAATCCTGAAAAGCACAGCCTCCTGGGAGGTGTTCGAGGGCGGTTTCCGACCCCCTCCAGATGGGCACTGACCCGCAAACAATGCATACTTTTCTCGTATGATAGTCAGGCTATCTAAAAGACAGAGAATTATACTGGGGAACAGCACTCTCTGAGTGATACAACAATAAAATGTGCTATACTAGACCTTGACAATGTCATTGAAAATAATTTCCACCTATTTGATTTTAAAAAGGCTTGGTACAAAGCACTGCTTCAGCCTTGAAGAAATCAGTAGTCTCTCAGATTAATTTGCATTAATATTTCTGATAGATAATAACCATCCTTTGAAAAATATATTGGTTAAATTACTTGACTTCAGTGGTAAAATAGGATGGTATGAGGCTTCCACCATTCTCCCAGGAAGAGGTGGAGGTAGGTTATGGAGGTTATGGAGGTCATGGAGACCGGGGATCTGTGGCCAGGCCTAAAAAAAATGTAGGCGTATATGACAGGCGCATCCGCGACTCCCCAGGCCCAGCGATGCCACCAAAACCCGAACCGAAAAGATAGAAAGATACCCCTGGATGCGGAGAGGAAATCCTGAAAAGCACAGCCTCCTGGGAGGTGTTCGAGGGCGGTTTCCGACCCCCTCCAGATGGGCACTGACCCTCAAACAATGCATACTTTTCTCGTATGATAGTCAGGCTATCTAAAAGACAGAGAATTATACTGGGGAACAGCACTCTCTGAGTGATACAACAATAAAATGTGCTATACTAGACCTTGACAATGTCATTGAAAATAATTTCCACCTATTTGATTTTAAAAAGGCTTGGTACAAAGCACTGCTTCAGCCTTGAAGAAATCAGTAGTCTCTCAGATTAATTTGCATTAATATTTCTGATAGATAATAACCATCCTTTGAAAAATATATTGGTTAAATTACTTGACTTCAGTGGTAAAATAGGATGGTATGAGGCTTCCACCATTCTCCCAGGAAGAGGTGGAGGTAGGTTATGGAGGTTATGGAGGTCATGGAGACCGGGGATCTGTGGCCAGGCCTAAAAAAAATGTAGGCGTATATGACAGGCGCATCCGCGACTCCCCAGGCCCAGCGATGCCACCAAAACCCGAACCGAAAAGATAGAAAGATACCCCTGGATGCGGAGAGGAAATCCTGAAAAGCACAGCCTCCTGGGAGGTGTTCGAGGGCGGTTTCCGACCCCCTCCAGATGGGCATTGCCTCCCAGCGCCACAGCCAGGCCCAAAAAAATGTAGGCGTATATGACAGGCGCATCCGCACCTCCCCAGGCCCAGCGATGCCACCAAAACCCGAACCGAAAAGATAGAAAGATACCCCTGGATGCGGAGAGGAAATCCTGAAAAGCACAGCCTCCTGGGAGGTGTTCGAGGGCGGTTTCCGACCCCCTCCAGATGGGCACTGACCCGCAAACAATGCATACTTTTCTCGTATGATAGTCAGGCTATCTAAAAGACAGAGAATTATACTGGGGAACAGCACTCTCTGAGTGATACAACAATAAAATGTGCTATACTAGACCTTGACAATGTCATTGAAAATAATTTCCACCTATTTGATTTTAAAAAGGCTTGGTACAAAGCACTGCTTCAGCCTTGAAGAAATCAGTAGTCTCTCAGATTAATTTGCATTAATATTTCTGATAGATAATAACCATCCTTTGAAAAATATATTGGTTAAATTACTTGACTTCAGTGGTAAAATAGGATGGTATGAGGCTTCCACCATTCTCCCAGGAAGAGGTGGAGGTAGGTTATGGAGGTTATGGAGGTCATGGAGACCGGGGATCTGTGGCCAGGCCTAAAAAAAATGTAGGCGTATATGACAGGCGCATCCGCGACTCCCCAGGCCCAGCGATGCCACCAAAACCCGAACCGAAAAGATAGAAAGATACCCCTGGATGCGGAGAGGAAATCCTGAAAAGCACAGCCTCCTGGGAGGTGTTCGAGGGCGGTTTCCGACCCCCTCCAGATGGGCATTGCCTCCAAGCGCCACAGCCAGGCCCAAAAAAATGTAGGCGTATATGACAGGCGCATCCGCACCTCCCCAGGCCCAGCGATGCCACCAAAACCCGAACCGAAAAGATAGAAAGATACCCCTGGATGCGGAGAGGAAATCCTGAAAAGCACAGCCTCCTGGGAGGTGTTCGAGGGCGGTTTCCGACCCCCTCCAGATGGGCACTGACCCGCAAACAATGCATACTTTTCTCGTATGATAGTCAGGCTATCTAAAAGACAGAGAATTATACTGGGGAACAGCACTCTCTGAGTGATACAACAATAAAATGTGCTATACTAGACCTTGACAATGTCATTGAAAATAATTTCCACCTATTTGATTTTAAAAAGGCTTGGTACAAAGCACTGCTTCAGCCTTGAAGAAATCAGTAGTCTCTCAGATTAATTTGCATTAATATTTCTGATAGATAATAACCATCCTTTGAAAAATATATTGGTTAAATTACTTGACTTCAGTGGTAAAATAGGATGGTATGAGGCTTCCACCATTCTCCCAGGAAGAGGTGGAGGTAGGTTATGGAGGTTATGGAGGTCATGGAGACCGGGGATCTGTGGCCAGGCCTAAAAAAAATGTAGGCGTATATGACAGGCGCATCCGCGACTCCCCAGGCCCAGCGATGCCACCAAAACCCGAACCGAAAAGATAGAAAGATACCCCTGGATGCGGAGAGGAAATCCTGAAAAGCACAGCCTCCTGGGAGGTGTTCGAGGGCGGTTTCCGACCCCCTCCAGATGGGCACTGACCCGCAAACAATGCATACTTTTCTCGTATGATAGTCAGGCTATCTAAAAGACAGAGAATTATACTGGGGAACAGCACTCTCTGAGTGATACAACAATAAAATGTGCTATACTAGACCTTGACAATGTCATTGAAAATAATTTCCACCTATTTGATTTTAAAAAGGCTTGGTACAAAGCACTGCTTCAGCCTTGAAGAAATCAGTAGTCTCTCAGATTAATTTGCATTAATATTTCTGATAGATAATAACCATCCTTTGAAAAATATATTGGTTAAATTACTTGACTTCAGTGGTAAAATAGGATGGTATGAGGCTTCCACCATTCTCCCAGGAAGAGGTGGAGGTAGGTTATGGAGGTTATGGAGGTCATGGAGACCGGGGATCTGTGGCCAGGCCTAAAAAAAATGTAGGCGTATATGACAGGCGCATCCGCGACTCCCCAGGCCCAGCGATGCCACCAAAACCCGAACCGAAAAGATAGAAAGATACCCCTGGATGCGGAGAGGAAATCCTGAAAAGCACAGCCTCCTGGGAGGTGTTCGAGGGCGGTTTCCGACCCCCTCCAGATGGGCATTGCCTCCCAGCGCCACAGCCAGGCCCAAAAAAATGTAGGCGTATATGACAGGCGCATCCGCACCTCCCCAGGCCCAGCGATGCCACCAAAACCCGAACCGAAAAGATAGAAAGATACCCCTGGATGCGGAGAGGAAATCCTGAAAAGCACAGCCTCCTGGGAGGTGTTCGAGGGCGGTTTCCGACCCCCTCCAGATGGGCACTGACCCGCAAACAATGCATACTTTTCTCGTATGATAGTCAGGCTATCTAAAAGACAGAGAATTATACTGGGGAACAGCACTCTCTGAGTGATACAACAATAAAATGTGCTATACTAGACCTTGACAATGTCATTGAAAATAATTTCCACCTATTTGATTTTAAAAAGGCTTGGTACAAAGCACTGCTTCAGCCTTGAAGAAATCAGTAGTCTCTCAGATTAATTTGCATTAATATTTCTGATAGATAATAACCATCCTTTGAAAAATATATTGGTTAAATTACTTGACTTCAGTGGTAAAATAGGATGGTATGAGGCTTCCACCATTCTCCCAGGAAGAGGTGGAGGTAGGTTATGGAGGTTATGGAGGTCATGGAGACCGGGGATCTGTGGCCAGGCCTAAAAAAAATGTAGGCGTATATGACAGGCGCATCCGCGACTCCCCAGGCCCAGCGATGCCACCAAAACCCGAACCGAAAAGATAGAAAGATACCCCTGGATGCGGAGAGGAAATCCTGAAAAGCACAGCCTCCTGGGAGGTGTTCGAGGGCGGTTTCCGACCCCCTCCAGATGGGCATTGCCTCCAAGCGCCACAGCCAGGCCCAAAAAAATGTAGGCGTATATGACAGGCGCATCCGCACCTCCCCAGGCCCAGCGATGCCACCAAAACCCGAACCGAAAAGATAGAAAGATACCCCTGGATGCGGAGAGGAAATCCTGAAAAGCACAGCCTCCTGGGAGGTGTTCGAGGGCGGTTTCCGACCCCCTCCAGATGGGCACTGACCCGCAAACAATGCATACTTTTCTCGTATGATAGTCAGGCTATCTAAAAGACAGAGAATTATACTGGGGAACAGCACTCTCTGAGTGATACAACAATAAAATGTGCTATACTAGACCTTGACAATGTCATTGAAAATAATTTCCACCTATTTGATTTTAAAAAGGCTTGGTACAAAGCACTGCTTCAGCCTTGAAGAAATCAGTAGTCTCTCAGATTAATTTGCATTAATATTTCTGATAGATAATAACCATCCTTTGAAAAATATATTGGTTAAATTACTTGACTTCAGTGGTAAAATAGGATGGTATGAGGCTTCCACCATTCTCCCAGGAAGAGGTGGAGGTAGGTTATGGAGGTTATGGAGGTCATGGAGACCGGGGATCTGTGGCCAGGCCTAAAAAAAATGTAGGCGTATATGACAGGCGCATCCGCGACTCCCCAGGCCCAGCGATGCCACCAAAACCCGAACCGAAAAGATAGAAAGATACCCCTGGATGCGGAGAGGAAATCCTGAAAAGCACAGCCTCCTGGGAGGTGTTCGAGGGCGGTTTCCGACCCCCTCCAGATGGGCATTGCCTCCCAGCGCCACAGCCAGGCCCAAAAAAATGTAGGCGTATATGACAGGCGCATCCGCACCTCCCCAGGCCCAGCGATGCCACCAAAACCCGAACCGAAAAGATAGAAAGATACCCCTGGATGCGGAGAGGAAATCCTGAAAAGCACAGCCTCCTGGGAGGTGTTCGAGGGCGGTTTCCGACCCCCTCCAGATGGGCACTGACCCGCAAACAATGCATACTTTTCTCGTATGATAGTCAGGCTATCTAAAAGACAGAGAATTATACTGGGGAACAGCACTCTCTGAGTGATACAACAATAAAATGTGCTATACTAGACCTTGACAATGTCATTGAAAATAATTTCCACCTATTTGATTTTAAAAAGGCTTGGTACAAAGCACTGCTTCAGCCTTGAAGAAATCAGTAGTCTCTCAGATTAATTTGCATTAATATTTCTGATAGATAATAACCATCCTTTGAAAAATATATTGGTTAAATTACTTGACTTCAGTGGTAAAATAGGATGGTATGAGGCTTCCACCATTCTCCCAGGAAGAGGTGGAGGTAGGTTATGGAGGTTATGGAGGTCATGGAGACCGGGGATCTGTGGCCAGGCCTAAAAAAAATGTAGGCGTATATGACAGGCGCATCCGCGACTCCCCAGGCCCAGCGATGCCACCAAAACCCGAACCGAAAAGATAGAAAGATACCCCTGGATGCGGAGAGGAAATCCTGAAAAGCACAGCCTCCTGGGAGGTGTTCGAGGGCGGTTTCCGACCCCCTCCAGATGGGCATTGCCTCCCAGCGCCACAGCCAGGCCCAAAAAAATGTAGGCGTATATGACAGGCGCATCCGCACCTCCCCAGGCCCAGCGATGCCACCAAAACCCGAACCGAAAAGATAGAAAGATACCCCTGGATGCGGAGAGGAAATCCTGAAAAGCACAGCCTCCTGGGAGGTGTTCGAGGGCGGTTTCCGACCCCCTCCAGATGGGCACTGACCCGCAAACAATGCATACTTTTCTCGTATGATAGTCAGGCTATCTAAAAGACAGAGAATTATACTGGGGAACAGCACTCTCTGAGTGATACAACAATAAAATGTGCTATACTAGACCTTGACAATGTCATTGAAAATAATTTCCACCTATTTGATTTTAAAAAGGCTTGGTACAAAGCACTGCTTCAGCCTTGAAGAAATCAGTAGTCTCTCAGATTAATTTGCATTAATATTTCTGATAGATAATAACCATCCTTTGAAAAATATATTGGTTAAATTACTTGACTTCAGTGGTAAAATAGGATGGTATGAGGCTTCCACCATTCTCCCAGGAAGAGGTGGAGGTAGGTTATGGAGGTTATGGAGGTCATGGAGACCGGGGATCTGTGGCCAGGCCTAAAAAAAATGTAGGCGTATATGACAGGCGCATCCGCGACTCCCCAGGCCCAGCGATGCCACCAAAACCCGAACCGAAAAGATAGAAAGATACCCCTGGATGCGGAGAGGAAATCCTGAAAAGCACAGCCTCCTGGGAGGTGTTCGAGGGCGGTTTCCGACCCCCTCCAGATGGGCATTGCCTCCCAGCGCCACAGCCAGGCCCAAAAAAATGTAGGCGTATATGACAGGCGCATCCGCACCTCCCCAGGCCCAGCGATGCCACCAAAACCCGAACCGAAAAGATAGAAAGATACCCCTGGATGCGGAGAGGAAATCCTGAAAAGCACAGCCTCCTGGGAGGTGTTCGAGGGCGGTTTCCGACCCCCTCCAGATGGGCACTGACCCGCAAACAATGCATACTTTTCTCGTATGATAGTCAGGCTATCTAAAAGACAGAGAATTATACTGGGGAACAGCACTCTCTGAGTGATACAACAATAAAATGTGCTATACTAGACCTTGACAATGTCATTGAAAATAATTTCCACCTATTTGATTTTAAAAAGGCTTGGTACAAAGCACTGCTTCAGCCTTGAAGAAATCAGTAGTCTCTCAGATTAATTTGCATTAATATTTCTGATAGATAATAACCATCCTTTGAAAAATATATTGGTTAAATTACTTGACTTCAGTGGTAAAATAGGATGGTATGAGGCTTCCACCATTCTCCCAGGAAGAGGTGGAGGTAGGTTATGGAGGTTATGGAGGTCATGGAGACCGGGGATCTGTGGCCAGGCCTAAAAAAAATGTAGGCGTATATGACAGGCGCATCCGCGACTCCCCAGGCCCAGCGATGCCACCAAAACCCGAACCGAAAAGATAGAAAGATACCCCTGGATGCGGAGAGGAAATCCTGAAAAGCACAGCCTCCTGGGAGGTGTTCGAGGGCGGTTTCCGACCCCCTCCAGATGGGCATTGCCTCCCAGCGCCACAGCCAGGCCCAAAAAAATGTAGGCGTATATGACAGGCGCATCCGCACCTCCCCAGGCCCAGCGATGCCACCAAAACCCGAACCGAAAAGATAGAAAGATACCCCTGGATGCGGAGAGGAAATCCTGAAAAGCACAGCCTCCTGGGAGGTGTTCGAGGGCGGTTTCCGACCCCCTCCAGATGGGCACTGACCCGCAAACAATGCATACTTTTCTCGTATGATAGTCAGGCTATCTAAAAGACAGAGAATTATACTGGGGAACAGCACTCTCTGAGTGATACAACAATAAAATGTGCTATACTAGACCTTGACAATGTCATTGAAAATAATTTCCACCTATTTGATTTTAAAAAGGCTTGGTACAAAGCACTGCTTCAGCCTTGAAGAAATCAGTAGTCTCTCAGATTAATTTGCATTAATATTTCTGATAGATAATAACCATCCTTTGAAAAATATATTGGTTAAATTACTTGACTTCAGTGGTAAAATAGGATGGTATGAGGCTTCCACCATTCTCCCAGGAAGAGGTGGAGGTAGGTTATGGAGGTTATGGAGGTCATGGAGACCGGGGATCTGTGGCCAGGCCTAAAAAAAATGTAGGCGTATATGACAGGCGCATCCGCGACTCCCCAGGCCCAGCGATGCCACCAAAACCCGAACCGAAAAGATAGAAAGATACCCCTGGATGCGGAGAGGAAATCCTGAAAAGCACAGCCTCCTGGGAGGTGTTCGAGGGCGGTTTCCGACCCCCTCCAGATGGGCATTGCCTCCCAGCGCCACAGCCAGGCCCAAAAAAATGTAGGCGTATATGACAGGCGCATCCGCACCTCCCCAGGCCCAGCGATGCCACCAAAACCCGAACCGAAAAGATAGAAAGATACCCCTGGATGCGGAGAGGAAATCCTGAAAAGCACAGCCTCCTGGGAGGTGTTCGAGGGCGGTTTCCGACCCCCTCCAGATGGGCACTGACCCGCAAACAATGCATACTTTTCTCGTATGATAGTCAGGCTATCTAAAAGACAGAGAATTATACTGGGGAACAGCACTCTCTGAGTGATACAACAATAAAATGTGCTATACTAGACCTTGACAATGTCATTGAAAATAATTTCCACCTATTTGATTTTAAAAAGGCTTGGTACAAAGCACTGCTTCAGCCTTGAAGAAATCAGTAGTCTCTCAGATTAATTTGCATTAATATTTCTGATAGATAATAACCATCCTTTGAAAAATATATTGGTTAAATTACTTGACTTCAGTGGTAAAATAGGATGGTATGAGGCTTCCACCATTCTCCCAGGAAGAGGTGGAGGTAGGTTATGGAGGTTATGGAGGTCATGGAGACCGGGGATCTGTGGCCAGGCCTAAAAAAAATGTAGGCGTATATGACAGGCGCATCCGCGACTCCCCAGGCCCAGCGATGCCACCAAAACCCGAACCGAAAAGATAGAAAGATACCCCTGGATGCGGAGAGGAAATCCTGAAAAGCACAGCCTCCTGGGAGGTGTTCGAGGGCGGTTTCCGACCCCCTCCAGATGGGCATTGCCTCCCAGCGCCACAGCCAGGCCCAAAAAAATGTAGGCGTATATGACAGGCGCATCCGCACCTCCCCAGGCCCAGCGATGCCACCAAAACCCGAACCGAAAAGATAGAAAGATACCCCTGGATGCGGAGAGGAAATCCTGAAAAGCACAGCCTCCTGGGAGGTGTTCGAGGGCGGTTTCCGACCCCCTCCAGATGGGCACTGACCCGCAAACAATGCATACTTTTCTCGTATGATAGTCAGGCTATCTAAAAGACAGAGAATTATACTGGGGAACAGCACTCTCTGAGTGATACAACAATAAAATGTGCTATACTAGACCTTGACAATGTCATTGAAAATAATTTCCACCTATTTGATTTTAAAAAGGCTTGGTACAAAGCACTGCTTCAGCCTTGAAGAAATCAGTAGTCTCTCAGATTAATTTGCATTAATATTTCTGATAGATAATAACCATCCTTTGAAAAATATATTGGTTAAATTACTTGACTTCAGTGGTAAAATAGGATGGTATGAGGCTTCCACCATTCTCCCAGGAAGAGGTGGAGGTAGGTTATGGAGGTTATGGAGGTCATGGAGACCGGGGATCTGTGGCCAGGCCTAAAAAAAATGTAGGCGTATATGACAGGCGCATCCGCGACTCCCCAGGCCCAGCGATGCCACCAAAACCCGAACCGAAAAGATAGAAAGATACCCCTGGATGCGGAGAGGAAATCCTGAAAAGCACAGCCTCCTGGGAGGTGTTCGAGGGCGGTTTCCGACCCCCTCCAGATGGGCATTGCCTCCCAGCGCCACAGCCAGGCCCAAAAAAATGTAGGCGTATATGACAGGCGCATCCGCACCTCCCCAGGCCCAGCGATGCCACCAAAACCCGAACCGAAAAGATAGAAAGATACCCCTGGATGCGGAGAGGAAATCCTGAAAAGCACAGCCTCCTGGGAGGTGTTCGAGGGCGGTTTCCGACCCCCTCCAGATGGGCACTGACCCGCAAACAATGCATACTTTTCTCGTATGATAGTCAGGCTATCTAAAAGACAGAGAATTATACTGGGGAACAGCACTCTCTGAGTGATACAACAATAAAATGTGCTATACTAGACCTTGACAATGTCATTGAAAATAATTTCCACCTATTTGATTTTAAAAAGGCTTGGTACAAAGCACTGCTTCAGCCTTGAAGAAATCAGTAGTCTCTCAGATTAATTTGCATTAATATTTCTGATAGATAATAACCATCCTTTGAAAAATATATTGGTTAAATTACTTGACTTCAGTGGTAAAATAGGATGGTATGAGGCTTCCACCATTCTCCCAGGAAGAGGTGGAGGTAGGTTATGGAGGTTATGGAGGTCATGGAGACCGGGGATCTGTGGCCAGGCCTAAAAAAAATGTAGGCGTATATGACAGGCGCATCCGCGACTCCCCAGGCCCAGCGATGCCACCAAAACCCGAACCGAAAAGATAGAAAGATACCCCTGGATGCGGAGAGGAAATCCTGAAAAGCACAGCCTCCTGGGAGGTGTTCGAGGGCGGTTTCCGACCCCCTCCAGATGGGCATTGCCTCCCAGCGCCACAGCCAGGCCCAAAAAAATGTAGGCGTATATGACAGGCGCATCCGCACCTCCCCAGGCCCAGCGATGCCACCAAAACCCGAACCGAAAAGATAGAAAGATACCCCTGGATGCGGAGAGGAAATCCTGAAAAGCACAGCCTCCTGGGAGGTGTTCGAGGGCGGTTTCCGACCCCCTCCAGATGGGCACTGACCCTCAAACAATGCATACTTTTCTCATATGATAGTCAGGCTATCTAAAAGACAGAGAATTATACTGGGGAACAGCACTCTCTGAGTGATACAACAATAAAATGTGCTATACTAGACCTTGACAATGTCATTGAAAATAATTTCCACCTATTTGATTTTAAAAAGGCTTGGTACAAAGCACTGCTTCAGCCTTGAAGAAATCAGTAGTCTCTCAGATTAATTTGCATTAATATTTCTGATAGATAATAACCATCCTTTGAAAAATATATTGGTTAAATTACTTGACTTCAGTGGTAAAATAGGATGGTATGAGGCTTCCACCATTCTCCCAGGAAGAGGTGGAGGTAGGTTATGGAGGTTATGGAGGTCATGGAGACCGGGGATCTGTGGCCAGGCCTAAAAAAAATGTAGGCGTATATGACAGGCGCATCCGCGACTCCCCAGGCCCAGCGATGCCACCAAAACCCGAACCGAAAAGATAGAAAGATACCCCTGGATGCGGAGAGGAAATCCTGAAAAGCACAGCCTCCTGGGAGGTGTTCGAGGGCGGTTTCCGACCCCCTCCAGATGGGCATTGCCTCCCAGCGCCACAGCCAGGCCCAAAAAAATGTAGGCGTATATGACAGGCGCATCCGCACCTCCCCAGGCCCAGCGATGCCACCAAAACCCGAACCGAAAAGATAGAAAGATACCCCTGGATGCGGAGAGGAAATCCTGAAAAGCACAGCCTCCTGGGAGGTGTTCGAGGGCGGTTTCCGACCCCCTCCAGATGGGCACTGACCCGCAAACAATGCATACTTTTCTCATATGATAGTCAGGCTATCTAAAAGACAGAGAATTATACTGGGGAACAGCACTCTCTGAGTGATACAACAATAAAATGTGCTATACTAGACCTTGACAATGTCATTGAAAATAATTTCCACCTATTTGATTTTAAAAAGGCTTGGTACAAAGCACTGCTTCAGCCTTGAAGAAATCAGTAGTCTCTCAGATTAATTTGCATTAATATTTCTGATAGATAATAACCATCCTTTGAAAAATATATTGGTTAAATTACTTGACTTCAGTGGTAAAATAGGATGGTATGAGGCTTCCACCATTCTCCCAGGAAGAGGTGGAGGTAGGTTATGGAGGTTATGGAGGTCATGGAGACAGGGGATCTGTGGCCAGGCCTAAAAAAAATGTAGGCGTATATGACAGGCGCATCCGCGACTCCCCAGGCCCAGCGATGCCACCAAAACCCGAACCGAAAAGATAGAAAGATACCCCTGGATGCGGAGAGGAAATCCTGAAAAGCACAGCCTCCTGGGAGGTGTTCGAGGGCGGTTTCCGACCCCCTCCAGATGGGCATTGCCTCCCAGCGCCACAGCCAGGCCCAAAAAAATGTAGGCGTATATGACAGGCGCATCCGCACCTCCCCAGGCCCAGCGATGCCACCAAAACCCGAACCGAAAAGATAGAAAGATACCCCTGGATGCGGAGAGGAAATCCTGAAAAGCACAGCCTCCTGGGAGGTGTTCGAGGGCGGTTTCCGACCCCCTCCAGATGGGCACTGACCCGCAAACAATGCATACTTTTCTCATATGATAGTCAGGCTATCTAAAAGACAGAGAATTATACTGGGGAACAGCACTCTCTGAGTGATACAACAATAAAATGTGCTATACTAGACCTTGACAATGTCATTGAAAATAATTTCCACCTATTTGATTTTAAAAAGGCTTGGTACAAAGCACTGCTTCAGCCTTGAAGAAATCAGTAGTCTCTCAGATTAATTTGCATTAATATTTCTGATAGATAATAACCATCCTTTGAAAAATATATTGGTTAAATTACTTGACTTCAGTGGTAAAATAGGATGGTATGAGGCTTCCACCATTCTCCCAGGAAGAGGTGGAGGTAGGGTATGGAGGTTATGGAGGTCATGGAGACAGGGGATCTGTGGCCAGGCCTAAAAAAAATGTAGGCGTATATGACAGGCGCATCCGCGACTCCCCAGGCCCAGCGATGCCACCAAAACCCGAACCAAAAAGATAGAAAGATACCCCTGGATGCGGAGAGGAAATCCTGAAAAGCACAGCCTCCTGGGAGGTGTTCGAGGGCGGTTTCCGACCCCCTCCAGATGGGCATTGCCTCCCAGCGCCACAGCCAGGCCCAAAAAAATGTAGGCGTATATGACAGGCGCATCCGCACCTCCCCAGGCCCAGCGATGCCACCAAAACCCGAACCGAAAAGATAGAAAGATACCCCTGGATGCGGAGAGGAAATCCTGAAAAGCACAGCCTCCTGGGAGGTGTTCGAGGGCGGTTTCCGACCCCCTCCAGATGGGCACTGACCCGCAAACAATGCATACTTTTCTCATATGATAGTCAGGCTATCTAAAAGACAGAGAATTATACTGGGGAACAGCACTCTCTGAGTGATACAACAATAAAATGTGCTATACTAGACCTTGACAATGTCATTGAAAATAATTTCCACCTATTTGATTTTAAAAAGGCTTGGTACAAAGCACTGCTTCAGCCTTGAAGAAATCAGTAGTCTCTCAGATTAATTTGCATTAATATTTCTGATAGATAATAACCATCCTTTGAAAAATATATTGGTTAAATTACTTGACTTCAGTGGTAAAATAGGATGGTATGAGGCTTCCACCATTCTCCCAGGAAGAGGTGGAGGTAGGTTATGGAGGTTATGGAGGTCATGGAGACAGGGGATCTGTGGCCAGGCCTAAAAAAAATGTAGGCGTATATGACAGGCGCATCCGCGACTCCCCAGGCCCAGCGATGCCACCAAAACCCGAACCGAAAAGATAGAAAGATACCCCTGGATGCGGAGAGGAAATCCTGAAAAGCACAGCCTCCTGGGAGGTGTTCGAGGGCGGTTTCCGACCCCCTCCAGATGGGCATTGCCTCCCAGCGCCACAGCCAGGCCCAAAAAAATGTAGGCGTATATGACAGGCGCATCCGCACCTCCCCAGGCCCAGCGATGCCACCAAAACCCGAACCGAAAAGATAGAAAGATACCCCTGGATGCGGAGAGGAAATCCTGAAAAGCACAGCCTCCTGGGAGGTGTTCGAGGGCGGTTTCCGACCCCCTCCAGATGGGCACTGACCCGCAAACAATGCATACTTTTCTCATATGATAGTCAGGCTATCTAAAAGACAGAGAATTATACTGGGGAACAGCACTCTCTGAGTGATACAACAATAAAATGTGCTATACTAGACCTTGACAATGTCATTGAAAATAATTTCCACCTATTTGATTTTAAAAAGGCTTGGTACAAAGCACTGCTTCAGCCTTGAAGAAATCAGTAGTCTCTCAGATTAATTTGCATTAATATTTCTGATAGATAATAACCATCCTTTGAAAAATATATTGGTTAAATTACTTGACTTCAGTGGTAAAATAGGATGGTATGAGGCTTCCACCATTCTCCCAGGAAGAGGTGGAGGTAGGTTATGGAGGTTATGGAGGTCATGGAGACCGGGGATCTGTGGCCAGGCCTAAAAAAAATGTAGGCGTATATGACAGGCGCATCCGCGACTCCCCAGGCCCAGCGATGCCACCAAAACCCGAACCGAAAAGATAGAAAGATACCCCTGGATGCGGAGAGGAAATCCTGAAAAGCACAGCCTCCTGGGAGGTGTTCGAGGGCGGTTTCCGACCCCCTCCAGATGGGCATTGCCTCCCAGCGCCACAGCCAGGCCCAAAAAAATGTAGGCGTATATGACAGGCGCATCCGCACCTCCCCAGGCCCAGCGATGCCACCAAAACCCGAACCGAAAAGATAGAAAGATACCCCTGGATGCGGAGAGGAAATCCTGAAAAGCACAGCCTCCTGGGAGGTGTTCGAGGGCGGTTTCCGACCCCCTCCAGATGGGCACTGACCCTCAAACAATGCATACTTTTCTCATATGATAGTCAGGCTATCTAAAAGACAGAGAATTATACTGGGGAACAGCACTCTCTGAGTGATACAACAATAAAATGTGCTATACTAGACCTTGACAATGTCATTGAAAATAATTTCCACCTATTTGATTTTAAAAAGGCTTGGTACAAAGCACTGCTTCAGCCTTGAAGAAATCAGTAGTCTCTCAGATTAATTTGCATTAATATTTCTGATAGATAATAACCATCCTTTGAAAAATATATTGGTTAAATTACTTGACTTCAGTGGTAAAATAGGATGGTATGAGGCTTCCACCATTCTCCTAGGAAGAGGTGGAGGTAGGTTATGGAGGTTATGGAGGTCATGGAGACAGGGGATCTGTGGCCAGGCCTAAAAAAAATGTAGGCGTATATGACAGGCGCATCCGCGACTCCCCAGGCCCAGCGATGCCACCAAAACCCGAACCGAAAAGATAGAAAGATACCCCTGGATGCGGAGAGGAAATCCTGAAAAGCACAGCCTCCTGGGAGGTGTTCGAGGGCGGTTTCCGACCCCCTCCAGATGGGCACTGACCCGCAAACAATGCATACTTTTCTCATATGATAGTCAGGCTATCTAAAAGACAGAGAATTATACTGGGGAACAGCACTCTCTGAGTGATACAACAATAAAATGTGCTATACTAGACCTTGACAATGTCATTGAAAATAATTTCCACCTATTTGATTTTAAAAAGGCTTGGTACAAAGCACTGCTTCAGCCTTGAAGAAATCAGTAGTCTCTCAGATTAATTTGCATTAATATTTCTGATAGATAATAACCATCCTTTGAAAAATATATTGGTTAAATTACTTGACTTCAGTGGTAAAATAGGATGGTATGAGGCTTCCACCATTCTCCTAGGAAGAGGTGGAGGTAGGTTATGGAGGTTATGGAGGTCATGGAGACAGGGGATCTGTGGCCAGGCCTAAAAAAGATGTAGGCGTATATGACAGGCGCATCCGCGACTCCCCAGGCCCAGCGATGCCACCAAAACCCGAACCGAAAAGATAGAAAGATACCCCTGGATGCGGAGAGGAAATCCTGAAAAGCACAGCCTCCTGGGAGGTGTTCGAGGGCGGTTTCCGACCCCCTCCAGATGGGCATTGCCTCCCAGCGCCACAGCCAGGCCCAAAAAAATGTAGGCGTATATGACAGGCGCATCCGCACCTCCCCAGGCCCAGCGATGCCACCAAAACCCGAACCGAAAAGATAGAAAGATACCCCTGGATGCGGAGAGGAAATCCTGAAAAGCACAGCCTCCTGGGAGGTGTTCGAGGGCGGTTTCCGACCCCCTCCAGATGGGCACTGACCCGCAAACAATGCATACTTTTCTCATATGATAGTCAGGCTATCTAAAAGACAGAGAATTATACTGGGGAACAGCACTCTCTGAGTGATACAACAATAAAATGTGCTATACTAGACCTTGACAATGTCATTGAAAATAATTTCCACCTATTTGATTTTAAAAAGGCTTGGTACAAAGCACTGCTTCAGCCTTGAAGAAATCAGTAGTCTCTCAGATTAATTTGCATTAATATTTCTGATAGATAATAACCATCCTTTGAAAAATATATTGGTTAAATTACTTGACTTCAGTGGTAAAATAGGATGGTATGAGGCTTCCACCATTCTCCTAGGAAGAGGTGGAGGTAGGTTATGGAGGTTATGGAGGTCATGGAGACAGGGGATCTGTGGCCAGGCCTAAAAAAAATGTAGGCGTATATGACAGGCGCATCCGCGACTCCCCAGGCCCAGCGATGCCACCAAAACCCGAACCGAAAAGATAGAAAGATACCCCTGGATGCGGAGAGGAAATCCTGAAAAGCACAGCCTCCTGGGAGGTGTTCGAGGGCGGTTTCCCACCCCCTCCAGATGGGCATTGCCTCCCAGCGCCACAGCCAGGCCCAAAAAAATGTAGGCGTATATGACAGGCGCATCCGCACCTCCCCAGGCCCAGCGATGCCACCAAAACCCGAACCGAAAAGATAGAAAGATACCCCTGGATGCGGAGAGGAAATCCTGAAAAGCACAGCCTCCTGGGAGGTGTTCGAGGGCGGTTTCCGACCCCCTCCAGATGGGCACTGACCCGCAAACAATGCATACTTTTCTCATATGATAGTCAGGCTATCTAAAAGACAGAGAATTATACTGGGGAACAGCACTCTCTGAGTGATACAACAATAAAATGTGCTATACTAGACCTTGACAATGTCATTGAAAATAATTTCCACCTATTTGATTTTAAAAAGGCTTGGTACAAAGCACTGCTTCAGCCTTGAAGAAATCAGTAGTCTCTCAGATTAATTTGCATTAATATTTCTGATAGATAATAACCATCCTTTGAAAAATATATTGGTTAAATTACTTGACTTCAGTGGTAAAATAGGATGGTATGAGGCTTCCACCATTCTCCTAGGAAGAGGTGGAGGTAGGTTATGGAGGTTATGGAGGTCATGGAGACAGGGGATCTGTGGCCAGGCCTAAAAAAGATGTAGGCGTATATGACAGGCGCATCCGCGACTCCCCAGGCCCAGCGATGCCACCAAAACCCGAACCGAAAAGATAGAAAGATACCCCTGGATGCGGAGAGGAAATCCTGAAAAGCACAGCCTCCTGGGAGGTGTTCGAGGGCGGTTTCCGACCCCCTCCAGATGGGCATTGCCTCCCAGCGCCACAGCCAGGCCCAAAAAAATGTAGGCGTATATGACAGGCGCATCCGCACCTCCCCAGGCCCAGCGATGCCACCAAAACCCGAACCGAAAAGATAGAAAGATACCCCTGGATGCGGAGAGGAAATCCTGAAAAGCACAGCCTCCTGGGAGGTGTTCGAGGGCGGTTTCCGACCCCCTCCAGATGGGCACTGACCCGCAAACAATGCATACTTTTCTCATATGATAGTCAGGCTATCTAAAAGACAGAGAATTATACTGGGGAACAGCACTCTCTGAGTGATACAACAATAAAATGTGCTATACTAGACCTTGACAATGTCATTGAAAATAATTTCCACCTATTTGATTTTAAAAAGGCTTGGTACAAAGCACTGCTTCAGCCTTGAAGAAATCAGTAGTCTCTCAGATTAATTTGCATTAATATTTCTGATAGATAATAACCATCCTTTGAAAAATATATTGGTTAAATTACTTGACTTCAGTGGTAAAATAGGATGGTATGAGGCTTCCACCATTCTCCTAGGAAGAGGTGGAGGTAGGTTATGGAGGTTATGGAGGTCATGGAGACAGGGGATCTGTGGCCAGGCCTAAAAAAAATGTAGGCGTATATGACAGGCGCATCCGCGACTCCCCAGGCCCAGCGATGCCACCAAAACCCGAACCGAAAAGATAGAAAGATACCCCTGGATGCGGAGAGGAAATCCTGAAAAGCACAGCCTCCTGGGAGGTGTTCGAGGGCGGTTTCCGACCCCCTCCAGATGGGCATTGCCTCCCAGCGCCACAGCCAGGCCCAAAAAAATGTAGGCGTATATGACAGGCGCATCCGCACCTCCCCAGGCCCAGCGATGCCACCAAAACCCGAACCGAAAAGATAGAAAGATACCCCTGGATGCGGAGAGGAAATCCTGAAAAGCACAGCCTCCTGGGAGGTGTTCGAGGGCGGTTTCCGACCCCCTCCAGATGGGCACTGACCCGCAAACAATGCATACTTTTCTCATATGATAGTCAGGCTATCTAAAAGACAGAGAATTATACTGGGGAACAGCACTCTCTGAGTGATACAACAATAAAATGTGCTATACTAGACCTTGACAATGTCATTGAAAATAATTTCCACCTATTTGATTTTAAAAAGGCTTGGTACAAAGCACTGCTTCAGCCTTGAAGAAATCAGTAGTCTCTCAGATTAATTTGCATTAATATTTCTGATAGATAATAACCATCCTTTGAAAAATATATTGGTTAAATTACTTGACTTCAGTGGTAAAATAGGATGGTATGAGGCTTCCACCATTCTCCTAGGAAGAGGTGGAGGTAGGTTATGGAGGTTATGGAGGTCATGGAGACAGGGGATCTGTGGCCAGGCCTAAAAAAAATGTAGGCGTATATGACAGGCGCATCCGCGACTCCCCAGGCCCAGCGATGCCACCAAAACCCGAACCGAAAAGATAGAAAGATACCCCTGGATGCGGAGAGGAAATCCTGAAAAGCACAGCCTCCTGGGAGGTGTTCGAGGGCGGTTTCCGACCCCCTCCAGATGGGCATTGCCTCCCAGCGCCACAGCCAGGCCCAAAAAAATGTAGGCGTATATGACAGGCGCATCCGCACCTCCCCAGGCCCAGCGATGCCACCAAAACCCGAACCGAAAAGATAGAAAGATACCCCTGGATGCGGAGAGGAAATCCTGAAAAGCACAGCCTCCTGGGAGGTGTTCGAGGGCGGTTTCCGACCCCCTCCAGATGGGCACTGACCCGCAAACAATGCATACTTTTCTCATATGATAGTCAGGCTATCTAAAAGACAGAGAATTATACTGGGGAACAGCACTCTCTGAGTGATACAACAATAAAATGTGCTATACTAGACCTTGACAATGTCATTGAAAATAATTTCCACCTATTTGATTTTAAAAAGGCTTGGTACAAAGCACTGCTTCAGCCTTGAAGAAATCAGTAGTCTCTCAGATTAATTTGCATTAATATTTCTGATAGATAATAACCATCCTTTGAAAAATATATTGGTTAAATTACTTGACTTCAGTGGTAAAATAGGATGGTATGAGGCTTCCACCATTCTCCTAGGAAGAGGTGGAGGTAGGTTATGGAGGTTATGGAGGTCATGGAGACAGGGGATCTGTGGCCAGGCCTAAAAAAAATGTAGGCGTATATGACAGGCGCATCCGCGACTCCCCAGGCCCAGCGATGCCACCAAAACCCGAACCGAAAAGATAGAAAGATACCCCTGGATGCGGAGAGGAAATCCTGAAAAGCACAGCCTCCTGGGAGGTGTTCGAGGGCGGTTTCCGACCCCCTCCAGATGGGCATTGCCTCCCAGCGCCACAGCCAGGCCCAAAAAAATGTAGGCGTATATGACAGGCGCATCCGCACCTCCCCAGGCCCAGCGATGCCACCAAAACCCGAACCGAAAAGATAGAAAGATACCCCTGGATGCGGAGAGGAAATCCTGAAAAGCACAGCCTCCTGGGAGGTGTTCGAGGGCGGTTTCCGACCCCCTCCAGATGGGCACTGACCCGCAAACAATGCATACTTTTCTCATATGATAGTCAGGCTATCTAAAAGACAGAGAATTATACTGGGGAACAGCACTCTCTGAGTGATACAACAATAAAATGTGCTATACTAGACCTTGACAATGTCATTGAAAATAATTTCCACCTATTTGATTTTAAAAAGGCTTGGTACAAAGCACTGCTTCAGCCTTGAAGAAATCAGTAGTCTCTCAGATTAATTTGCATTAATATTTCTGATAGATAATAACCATCCTTTGAAAAATATATTGGTTAAATTACTTGACTTCAGTGGTAAAATAGGATGGTATGAGGCTTCCACCATTCTCCTAGGAAGAGGTGGAGGTAGGTTATGGAGGTTATGGAGGTCATGGAGACAGGGGATCTGTGGCCAGGCCTAAAAAAAATGTAGGCGTATATGACAGGCGCATCCGCGACTCCCCAGGCCCAGCGATGCCACCAAAACCCGAACCGAAAAGATAGAAAGATACCCCTGGATGCGGAGAGGAAATCCTGAAAAGCACAGCCTCCTGGGAGGTGTTCGAGGGCGGTTTCCGACCCCCTCCAGATGGGCATTGCCTCCCAGCGCCACAGCCAGGCCCAAAAAAATGTAGGCGTATATGACAGGCGCATCCGCACCTCCCCAGGCCCAGCGATGCCACCAAAACCCGAACCGAAAAGATAGAAAGATACCCCTGGATGCGGAGAGGAAATCCTGAAAAGCACAGCCTCCTGGGAGGTGTTCGAGGGCGGTTTCCGACCCCCTCCAGATGGGCACTGACCCGCAAACAATGCATACTTTTCTCATATGATAGTCAGGCTATCTAAAAGACAGAGAATTATACTGGGGAACAGCACTCTCTGAGTGATACAACAATAAAATGTGCTATACTAGACCTTGACAATGTCATTGAAAATAATTTCCACCTATTTGATTTTAAAAAGGCTTGGTACAAAGCACTGCTTCAGCCTTGAAGAAATCAGTAGTCTCTCAGATTAATTTGCATTAATATTTCTGATAGATAATAACCATCCTTTGAAAAATATATTGGTTAAATTACTTGACTTCAGTGGTAAAATAGGATGGTATGAGGCTTCCACCATTCTCCTAGGAAGAGGTGGAGGTAGGTTATGGAGGTTATGGAGGTCATGGAGACAGGGGATCTGTGGCCAGGCCTAAAAAAAATGTAGGCGTATATGACAGGCGCATCCGCGACTCCCCAGGCCCAGCGATGCCACCAAAACCCGAACCGAAAAGATAGAAAGATACCCCTGGATGCGGAGAGGAAATCCTGAAAAGCACAGCCTCCTGGGAGGTGTTCGAGGGCGGTTTCCGACCCCCTCCAGATGGGCATTGCCTCCCAGCGCCACAGCCAGGCCCAAAAAAATGTAGGCGTATATGACAGGCGCATCCGCACCTCCCCAGGCCCAGCGATGCCACCAAAACCCGAACCGAAAAGATAGAAAGATACCCCTGGATGCGGAGAGGAAATCCTGAAAAGCACAGCCTCCTG
The DNA here is from genome assembly GCA_936440205.1 of Lepidonotus clava. Classification (NCBI taxonomy): domain Eukaryota; kingdom Metazoa; phylum Annelida; class Polychaeta; order Phyllodocida; family Polynoidae; genus Lepidonotus; species Lepidonotus clava. Next base: position 104,521 of record OW387145.1, read on the forward strand.
GGAGGTGTTCGAGGGCGGTTTCCGACCCCCTCCAGATGGGCACTGACCCGCAAACAATGCATACTTTTCTCATATGATAGTCAGGCTATCTAAAAGACAGAGAATTATACTGGGGAACAGCACTCTCTGAGTGATACAACAATAAAATGTGCTATACTAGACCTTGACAATGTCATTGAAAATAATTTCCACCTATTTGATTTTAAAAAGGCTTGGTACAAAGCACTGCTTCAGCCTTGAAGAAATCAGTAGTCTCTCAGATTAATTTGCATTAATATTTCTGATAGATAATAACCATCCTTTGAAAAATATATTGGTTAAATTACTTGACTTCAGTGGTAAAATAGGATGGTATGAGGCTTCCACCATTCTCCTAGGAAGAGGTGGAGGTAGGTTATGGAGGTTATGGAGGTTATGGAGACAGGGGATCTGTGGCCAGGCCTAAAAAAAATGTAGGCGTATATGACAGGCGCATCCGCGACTCCCCAGGCCCAGCGATGCCACCAAAACCCGAACCGAAAAGATAGAAAGATACCCCTGGATGCGGAGAGGAAATCCTGAAAAGCACAGCCTCCTGGGAGATGTTCGAGGGCGGTTTCCGACCCCCTCCAGATGGGCATTGCCTCCCAGCGCCACAGCCAGGCCCAAAGAAATGTAGGCGTATATGACAGGCGCATCCGCACCTCCCCAGGCCCAGCGATGCCACCAAAACCCGAACCGAAAAGATAGAAAGATACCCCTGGATGCGGAGAGGAAATCCTGAAAAGCACAGCCTCCTGGGAGGTGTTCGAGGGCGGTTTCCGACCCCCTCCAGATGGGCACTGACCCGCAAACAATGCATACTTTTCTCGTATGATAGTCAGGCTATCTAAAAGACAGAGAATTATACTGGGGAACAGCACTCTCTGAGTGATACAACAATAAAATGTGCTATACTAGACCTTGACAATGTCATTGAAAATAATTTCCACCTATTTGATTTTAAAAAGGCTTGGTACAAAGCACTGCTTCAGCCTTGAAGAAATCAGTAGTCTCTCAGATTAATTTGCATTAATATTTCTGATAGATAATAACCATCCTTTGAAAAATATATTGGTTAAATTACTTGACTTCAGTGGTAAAATAGGATGGTATGAGGCTTCCACCATTCTCCTAGGAAGAGGTGGAGGTAGGTTATGGAGGTTATGGAGGTTATGGAGACAGGGGTGACCCGTTTTGGCGAAATGAGTCGGATGTCGCAGAAAGTCGAACTGAGATATGGGGCTCTGAAGTCGCATTTCGCATTTTTTATCGAAAATGGGTTTTTTCTTTTATTCATATCTCCTATATCAGAAGTCTTCCCAAAAAAAATTTTAGGTCCCAAAGCCATCTCTTAGTCCCTCTAAATAGGCCCCAAAGACGCGCAACGCCTCAGTGATCTGAAACAAAAGACCCTCGATTCACGCCATTTTCCCCTAACTTCGCGGCTTGCCTGTCGGTCTGGATCTCATCCCAGCCCCATGTTCCGGGTACCTGCTGAAAGGGCGCGAAGTGAACTGGCCAATGACAGCCTCGGATTTTGAATTCGCGCCGGCAAGGACCAATCAGAACGTGTTTCCCCGATCGTCGTCACGTAAACAATCGTCGTCAAGGAGGTCACGTGTGCGGAATGCGGCGCGCTGATTGGCTGAGAGGCCTCGCGTGCCTTCCGGTTTCAGTTGTTGTGGAAATTTAAAGGGACGCATGGCGAGCAGGACGGACGTGCGACATCACTTCTCCGACGGATTTAGCTGTTTTAATCCTGGATCACTGCTGGATTTTGATGTGGATTACCTCCCAACATCGTCGGGAAGGACATGGATCGCGAGGAGGCTGTCGCGGATGCCCTGAATACGATAAATCGGGCAAATTTACGTGGTATAGCCGAGCCACAGCAATGGCGGACTTTGGTCGACGAGTACTTTCTCTTCGCCGACGGGGAGGAGGGGCAAGACGATCCCCCCGAGGAAGAAGAAGATGTTCAGGAGGATCTAGGGGAACCGGAGGATGCTGAGGACGATGAGGATGAGCCACTAGTCATCCCTAACCCCACGGACGACCTTCTACAGGCGGAGTGGGACGACTGCGAACGCTTCATGTGAGTTTTTGAAAAACTTTATAATGGCCGACATGCGGTCGGCTGCCCTATCTCTGAAACAAGTACGCAAAGTGCCTAAATCCCTTTCAATGTTGATGAAACTGCCTACGATTGTGCCCTAGTATGTATTCTAACTGCCTAACTAGTTTTTATCAAGTTTCAAAGTTGATTTCATGCCATAAACAGGGATGATCCGTCGGGGTTGTCCGGTGACCTACTTAATGGCGTCAGCTGATCCGGCCGGCCTGTAACGGTTATCAATCATGTCTCATGCCATTGTGGCCCTCAGGAAGGTGAACTAAGTCTAATATCATGTATGTTGTTGTCTTTAGATGTTCCTGCAAGCACTACAAAGACAAGGAGTGCAGTAAACAGTTCACGACGTCGGAGCTGGTCGCGCGTCGGCAGGAGGTCTTTCAGCTGTCCTCAGGTAAGTTTTTCATGAGATACATGTTATGCAAACCTGTCGCCACGACCATGTAGCTATGTCGTTCTTGCTCAAAACTATCCCATAATCCATGACAACGTCTTGAAGTATAACAGACAACTATTAACACTCAACCAGACCGTTTTTAAGTTAGTATTTAGGGTGTGTTAACCTAGTTCATGGGTCAATCCAGAAACCTCATTCCTTGAGTCACATGCATATCATGTACAGATTGTTATTATCCTAATCTACTTTGTTTTCTAGGCGAGAAGGACATGTTGCTACTGGGCATCGTCAGTACCTGCACAGACAATAGCAGCAGGCTGTCCACCTGGAAGAAGGGGATTAAGGGGAGAGGGGAGAGGCAGCACCAAAGAAGCCACTACCTCGTCGGTTCTCGGCCAGTCTGCAGGGACACTTTGAAGTTCATGTACGCGTGAGTAGCTTTGATATTCAACTTCTTTGCTAAACTAAGGTCTACCTAGATATCCCTACTATTAATGTACTACTTGAGGTAAATTACAAGATGAACTGTAATGTATCATAACAGAATCTGATCATGGCACTTACCTTCACAAATCGTCCATATTAATATTACAATACTTACCTGTATTTGTTGCCTGTGTCCAATGATTATTGGCCTAATGTAACTCTTACCTTGTGACCTTTCCAGCATCAGCCAGAACAAGCTGACGTCCATCATCAAGTGGTACAAGTGCTACGGGGTGGTGACCAGGCAAAAGAAGTCTGGCGGGCGACAGGCGACTGCAAGGATCCTCCAACTGGAGGACATCAGGCGGGTCGTGGACTTCATCAACTCCTATGCCGAGACCAACGCCCTCGTCCTGCCTGGTCGTGTGTCTTCCCACAAACGGGATGACATCCTCCTCCTCCCCTCCTCTTCCACAAAGGCCGACATCTACAGGTTGTACAGCAACGCCATGGAGGAGGCTAACTTCAGGTGTGTGGCTGACTCAACCTTTAGAAACCTGTGGCTCCAACTCCTCCCTCGCATAGTGTGTTCCCGCCCTATGACTGACCTCTGCTGGGAATGCCAGCGCAACAAAAGGGATATCTCTGCCTCTAGTAACTTACCTGACATTGTGAAACAGGCCAAGCTGAAAAAGCAACAACTTCACCTCGAGGTGGTGGCTCGGGAGAGGGCCTTTTATCAGGACATGGTCAAGGCTGCCAAGGCTGCCTACAAGGATGCAGAGTCCCCTCCCCTTGGCCCCCACCCCCCTTGTTCTTCTGACACGAAGGTCCACATCAGTTTTGATTATGCCCAGCAGGTCCACCTTCCCTCCTTTCCTATGCAGCCTGGCCCATTGTATTTCCTTGTCCCCCGCAAGGTCGGCATTTTCGGTGTCTGTGCCGAGGCCATCCCCCAACAGGTGAACTATTTGATCGACGAAAGCCATTGCGGTAGTAAGGGGTCAAATGCTGTTATTTCATACCTGCACCACTATTTTGAAAAGTATTCCCTGGGGGAGAAGGCGGTGGACATGCACTGTGACAACTGTAGTGGTCAGAACAAGAACAAGTTTGTGCTAGCGTATCTTCTCTGGCGGGTCCTGACTGGCCGGCACCAGTCCATTTCCTTAAACTTTTTGATCACAGGGCACACCAAGTTTGCCCCGGACTGGTGCTTTGGTTTGCTTAAACAAAGGTTTCGTCGTGAGCCTGTCTCGAGCCTCTCGGAGATGGAGGCGACTGTGGTGAAGAGTACCCAAGAACGTGTCAACATTGCCCAACTTGTGGGGGACGAGAATGGGAAGGTGTTTGTCGAGTCATATGACTGGCAATCTTTTTTGACCCCTTTCATCAAGCCACTCAAGGGCATTAAGCAGTATCATCACTTTGTATTCTCTGACCAGAACAAGGGCCACGTCACCTTCCGGCAGTATGCCGACTCGGCCCCCGAGACCTTCAAGATGCTGACTATCGCCCCTGAAGCTGTCCCCCAGGAAGGCCCTCAGCCCACCGAATCCCCTGGCCTCCCGGCCAAAAGACAGTGGTATCTCTTCAAGAACATTCGGGATTTTTGTACTGAGGACACGAAGGACATCATGTGCCCTAAGCCCTCTGTACCAGAACCAGCACCCGGTCCAGGCCCCCGTGCCGTACCTCCGCCGGAACCAGATGCGGAATCAGAGCCAGAGGCTGGCGAGGGGGATGGGCCAGGCAGGGGCAGGGGCAGGGGCAGGGGCAGAGGCAGAGGCAGAGGTAGAGGCAGAGGCAGAGGCAGAGGCAGGGGCAGGGGCAGAGGCAGAGGCAGAGGACAGACTCCAGACACATCATCAGGATCGGAGGGGGAGGAGGAGGAGTTGGTCAGACAGCTGGAGAGGGAATCAAAATCTTCATCTGACTCAGAGGAGGAAGGCCCCCCACCCCCCCCTAGGGGCAGGGGCCGTCCTAGTAAACGTGCTAAACGTGGTCGTGGCAGGCCCAGGACCACCTGAGAACTATTAAGAATCCGTTTTGAACATTGTTAACTTATTTTTAGTTGTTAAGACTTTTTCTGATTTTAAGATTTTTACCTCGGTGGCTTTTCACTATTTTAACGACCAAAGACAATCATGAACATTCCAAGAACTTTTATAGACACATTATGGATACCCAGGGTACTTAGGGTCATCACAGAGTCGTTTTTAAGAAGCCAAGATGAGGTATTGTGATCCTTTATGCTTGCCGTTCTAGGTTAAGTTGTTGTTTCAGATCCGGATTTTTGTCACTTTTTGCAGCGCCGGCATGAATAAAAGTTTTGTATATAAACGCATGAATTACTGGTATTTGTTAGCTAGAATAGTGTAGAATGACTATGTAAAGTTTCAGGACCAAGGATTGATTACAAGTGTATGTTGCTAGGGCTTTATCGGAGGACCGCGGTAGCGCGCGGTAAGAAAAACTTTGAACTCATTTATCTCAGTTTCTTATACCCGCATAGGCGCGGTTCTTTTTATTTTCGTCGCAACTTATCTCAGGCCCTAGATATCGGATCTAGACATGCTATACCTCGTTTTAAAGCTAAGAATTAGTATTTTCTGATGGTATACCTAACTAAAAATCTTCCCCGTGCGACATCCGACTCACTTCGCCAAAACGGGTCACAGGGGATCTGTGGCCAGGCCTAAAAAAAATGTAGGCGTATATGACAGGCGCATCCGCGACTCCCCAGGCCCAGCGATGCCACCAAAACCCGAACCGAAAAGATAGAAAGATACCCCTGGATGCGGAGAGGAAATCCTGAAAAGCACAGCCTCCTGGGAGGTGTTCGAGGGCGGTTTCCGACCCCCTCCAGATGGGCATTGCCTCCCAGCGCCACAGCCAGGCCCAAAAAAATGTAGGCGTATATGACAGGCGCATCCGCACCTCCCCAGGCCCAGCGATGCCACCAAAACCCGAACCGAAAAGATAGAAAGATACCCCTGGATGCGGAGAGGAAATCCTGAAAAGCACAGCCTCCTGGGAGGTGTTCGAGGGCGGTTTCCGACCCCCTCCAGATGGGCACTGACCCGCAAACAATGCATACTTTTCTCGTATGATAGTCAGGCTATCTAAAAGACAGAGAATTATACTGGGGAACAGCACTCTCTGAGTGATACAACAATAAAATGTGCTATACTAGACCTTGACAATGTCATTGAAAATAATTTCCACCTATTTGATTTTAAAAAGGCTTGGTACAAAGCACTGCTTCAGCCTTGAAGAAATCAGTAGTCTCTCAGATTAATTTGCATTAATATTTCTGATAGATAATAACCATCCTTTGAAAAATATATTGGTTAAATTACTTGACTTCAGTGGTAAAATAGGATGGTATGAGGCTTCCACCATTCTCCCAGGAAGAGGTGGAGGTAGGTTATGGAGGTTATGGAGGTCATGGAGACCGGGGATCTGTGGCCAGGCCTAAAAAAAATGTAGGCGTATATGACAGGCGCATCCGCGACTCCCCAGGCCCAGCGATGCCACCAAAACCCGAACCGAAAAGATAGAAAGATACCCCTGGATGCGGAGAGGAAATCCTGAAAAGCACAGCCTCCTGGGAGGTGTTCGAGGGCGGTTTCCGACCCCCTCCAGATGGGCATTGCCTCCCAGCGCCACAGCCAGGCCCAAAAAAATGTAGGCGTATATGACAGGCGCATCCGCACCTCCCCAGGCCCAGCGATGCCACCAAAACCCGAACCGAAAAGATAGAAAGATACCCCTGGATGCGGAGAGGAAATCCTGAAAAGCACAGCCTCCTGGGAGGTGTTCGAGGGCGGTTTCCGACCCCCTCCAGATGGGCACTGACCCGCAAACAATGCATACTTTTCTCGTATGATAGTCAGGCTATCTAAAAGACAGAGAATTATACTGGGGAACAGCACTCTCTGAGTGATACAACAATAAAATGTGCTATACTAGACCTTGACAATGTCATTGAAAATAATTTCCACCTATTTGATTTTAAAAAGGCTTGGTACAAAGCACTGCTTCAGCCTTGAAGAAATCAGTAGTCTCTCAGATTAATTTGCATTAATATTTCTGATAGATAATAACCATCCTTTGAAAAATATATTGGTTAAATTACTTGACTTCAGTGGTAAAATAGGATGGTATGAGGCTTCCACCATTCTCCCAGGAAGAGGTGGAGGTAGGTTATGGAGGTTATGGAGGTCATGGAGACCGGGGATCTGTGGCCAGGCCTAAAAAAAATGTAGGCGTATATGACAGGCGCATCCGCGACTCCCCAGGCCCAGCGATGCCACCAAAACCCGAACCGAAAAGATAGAAAGATACCCCTGGATGCGGAGAGGAAATCCTGAAAAGCACAGCCTCCTGGGAGGTGTTCGAGGGCGGTTTCCGACCCCCTCCAGATGGGCATTGCCTCCCAGCGCCACAGCCAGGCCCAAAAAAATGTAGGCGTATATGACAGGCGCATCCGCACCTCCCCAGGCCCAGCGATGCCACCAAAACCCGAACCGAAAAGATAGAAAGATACCCCTGGATGCGGAGAGGAAATCCTGAAAAGCACAGCCTCCTGGGAGGTGTTCGAGGGCGGTTTCCGACCCCCTCCAGATGGGCACTGACCCGCAAACAATGCATACTTTTCTCGTATGATAGTCAGGCTATCTAAAAGACAGAGAATTATACTGGGGAACAGCACTCTCTGAGTGATACAACAATAAAATGTGCTATACTAGACCTTGACAATGTCATTGAAAATAATTTCCACCTATTTGATTTTAAAAAGGCTTGGTACAAAGCACTGCTTCAGCCTTGAAGAAATCAGTAGTCTCTCAGATTAATTTGCATTAACATTTCTGATAGATAATAACCATCCTTTGAAAAATATATTGGTTAAATTACTTGACTTCAGTGGTAAAATAGGATGGTATGAGGCTTCCACCATTCTCCCAGGAAGAGGTGGAGGTAGGTTATGGAGGTTATGGAGGTCATGGAGACCGGGGATCTGTGGCCAGGCCTAAAAAAAATGTAGGCGTATATGACAGGCGCATCCGCGACTCCCCAGGCCCAGCGATGCCACCAAAACCCGAACCGAAAAGATAGAAAGATACCCCTGGATGCGGAGAGGAAATCCTGAAAAGCACAGCCTCCTGGGAGGTGTTCGAGGGCGGTTTCCGACCCCCTCCAGATGGGCATTGCCTCCCAGCGCCACAGCCAGGCCCAAAAAAATGTAGGCGTATATGACAGGCGCATCCGCACCTCCCCAGGCCCAGCGATGCCACCAAAACCCGAACCGAAAAGATAGAAAGATACCCCTGGATGCGGAGAGGAAATCCTGAAAAGCACAGCCTCCTGGGAGGTGTTCGAGGGCGGTTTCCGACCCCCTCCAGATGGGCACTGACCCGCAAACAATGCATACTTTTCTCGTATGATAGTCAGGCTATCTAAAAGACAGAGAATTATACTGGGGAACAGCACTCTCTGAGTGATACAACAATAAAATGTGCTATACTAGACCTTGACAATGTCATTGAAAATAATTTCCACCTATTTGATTTTAAAAAGGCTTGGTACAAAGCACTGCTTCAGCCTTGAAGAAATCAGTAGTCTCTCAGATTAATTTGCATTAATATTTCTGATAGATAATAACCATCCTTTGAAAAATATATTGGTTAAATTACTTGACTTCAGTGGTAAAATAGGATGGTATGAGGCTTCCACCATTCTCCCAGGAAGAGGTGGAGGTAGGTTATGGAGGTTATGGAGGTCATGGAGACCGGGGATCTGTGGCCAGGCCTAAAAAAAATGTAGGCGTATATGACAGGCGCATCCGCGACTCCCCAGGCCCAGCGATGCCACCAAAACCCGAACCGAAAAGATAGAAAGATACCCCTGGATGCGGAGAGGAAATCCTGAAAAGCACAGCCTCCTGGGAGGTGTTCGAGGGCGGTTTCCGACCCCCTCCAGATGGGCATTGCCTCCCAGCGCCACAGCCAGGCCCAAAAAAATGTAGGCGTATATGACAGGCGCATCCGCACCTCCCCAGGCCCAGCGATGCCACCAAAACCCGAACCGAAAAGATAGAAAGATACCCCTGGATGCGGAGAGGAAATCCTGAAAAGCACAGCCTCCTGGGAGGTGTTCGAGGGCGGTTTCCGACCCCCTCCAGATGGGCACTGACCCGCAAACAATGCATACTTTTCTCGTATGATAGTCAGGCTATCTAAAAGACAGAGAATTATACTGGGGAACAGCACTCTCTGAGTGATACAACAATAAAATGTGCTATACTAGACCTTGACAATGTCATTGAAAATAATTTCCACCTATTTGATTTTAAAAAGGCTTGGTACAAAGCACTGCTTCAGCCTTGAAGAAATCAGTAGTCTCTCAGATTAATTTGCATTAATATTTCTGATAGATAATAACCATCCTTTGAAAAATATATTGGTTAAATTACTTGACTTCAGTGGTAAAATAGGATGGTATGAGGCTTCCACCATTCTCCCAGGAAGAGGTGGAGGTAGGTTATGGAGGTTATGGAGGTCATGGAGACCGGGGATCTGTGGCCAGGCCTAAAAAAAATGTAGGCGTATATGACAGGCGCATCCGCGACTCCCCAGGCCCAGCGATGCCACCAAAACCCGAACCGAAAAGATAGAAAGATACCCCTGGATGCGGAGAGGAAATCCTGAAAAGCACAGCCTCCTGGGAGGTGTTCGAGGGCGGTTTCCGACCCCCTCCAGATGGGCATTGCCTCCCAGCGCCACAGCCAGGCCCAAAAAAATGTAGGCGTATATGACAGGCGCATCCGCACCTCCCCAGGCCCAGCGATGCCACCAAAACCCGAACCGAAAAGATAGAAAGATACCCCTGGATGCGGAGAGGAAATCCTGAAAAGCACAGCCTCCTGGGAGGTGTTCGAGGGCGGTTTCCGACCCCCTCCAGATGGGCACTGACCCGCAAACAATGCATACTTTTCTCGTATGATAGTCAGGCTATCTAAAAGACAGAGAATTATACTGGGGAACAGCACTCTCTGAGTGATACAACAATAAAATGTGCTATACTAGACCTTGACAATGTCATTGAAAATAATTTCCACCTATTTGATTTTAAAAAGGCTTGGTACAAAGCACTGCTTCAGCCTTGAAGAAATCAGTAGTCTCTCAGATTAATTTGCATTAATATTTCTGATAGATAATAACCATCCTTTGAAAAATATATTGGTTAAATTACTTGACTTCAGTGGTAAAATAGGATGGTATGAGGCTTCCACCATTCTCCCAGGAAGAGGTGGAGGTAGGTTATGGAGGTTATGGAGGTCATGGAGACCGGGGATCTGTGGCCAGGCCTAAAAAAAATGTAGGCGTATATGACAGGCGCATCCGCGACTCCCCAGGCCCAGCGATGCCACCAAAACCCGAACCGAAAAGATAGAAAGATACCCCTGGATGCGGAGAGGAAATCCTGAAAAGCACAGCCTCCTGGGAGGTGTTCGAGGGCGGTTTCCGACCCCCTCCAGATGGGCATTGCCTCCCAGCGCCACAGCCAGGCCCAAAAAAATGTAGGCGTATATGACAGGCGCATCCGCACCTCCCCAGGCCCAGCGATGCCACCAAAACCCGAACCGAAAAGATAGAAAGATACCCCTGGATGCGGAGAGGAAATCCTGAAAAGCACAGCCTCCTGGGAGGTGTTCGAGGGCGGTTTCCGACCCCCTCCAGATGGGCACTGACCCGCAAACAATGCATACTTTTCTCGTATGATAGTCAGGCTATCTAAAAGACAGAGAATTATACTGGGGAACAGCACTCTCTGAGTGATACAACAATAAAATGTGCTATACTAGACCTTGACAATGTCATTGAAAATAATTTCCACCTATTTGATTTTAAAAAGGCTTGGTACAAAGCACTGCTTCAGCCTTGAAGAAATCAGTAGTCTCTCAGATTAATTTGCATTAATATTTCTGATAGATAATAACCATCCTTTGAAAAATATATTGGTTAAATTACTTGACTTCAGTGGTAAAATAGGATGGTATGAGGCTTCCACCATTCTCCCAGGAAGAGGTGGAGGTAGGTTATGGAGGTTATGGAGGTCATGGAGACCGGGGATCTGTGGCCAGGCCTAAAAAAAATGTAGGCGTATATGACAGGCGCATCCGCGACTCCCCAGGCCCAGCGATGCCACCAAAACCCGAACCGAAAAGATAGAAAGATACCCCTGGATGCGGAGAGGAAATCCTGAAAAGCACAGCCTCCTGGGAGGTGTTCGAGGGCGGTTTCCGACCCCCTCCAGATGGGCATTGCCTCCCAGCGCCACAGCCAGGCCCAAAAAAATGTAGGCGTATATGACAGGCGCATCCGCACCTCCCCAGGCCCAGCGATGCCACCAAAACCCGAACCGAAAAGATAGAAAGATACCCCTGGATGCGGAGAGGAAATCCTGAAAAGCACAGCCTCCTGGGAGGTGTTCGAGGGCGGTTTCCGACCCCCTCCAGATGGGCACTGACCCGCAAACAATGCATACTTTTCTCGTATGATAGTCAGGCTATCTAAAAGACAGAGAATTATACTGGGGAACAGCACTCTCTGAGTGATACAACAATAAAATGTGCTATACTAGACCTTGACAATGTCATTGAAAATAATTTCCACCTATTTGATTTTAAAAAGGCTTGGTACAAAGCACTGCTTCAGCCTTGAAGAAATCAGTAGTCTCTCAGATTAATTTGCATTAATATTTCTGATAGATAATAACCATCCTTTGAAAAATATATTGGTTAAATTACTTGACTTCAGTGGTAAAATAGGATGGTATGAGGCTTCCACCATTCTCCCAGGAAGAGGTGGAGGTAGGTTATGGAGGTTATGGAGGTCATGGAGACCGGGGATCTGTGGCCAGGCCTAAAAAAAATGTAGGCGTATATGACAGGCGCATCCGCGACTCCCCAGGCCCAGCGATGCCACCAAAACCCGAACCGAAAAGATAGAAAGATACCCCTGGATGCGGAGAGGAAATCCTGAAAAGCACAGCCTCCTGGGAGGTGTTCGAGGGCGGTTTCCGACCCCCTCCAGATGGGCATTGCCTCCCAGCGCCACAGCCAGGCCCAAAAAAATGTAGGCGTATATGACAGGCGCATCCGCACCTCCCCAGGCCCAGCGATGCCACCAAAACCCGAACCGAAAAGATAGAAAGATACCCCTGGATGCGGAGAGGAAATCCTGAAAAGCACAGCCTCCTGGGAGGTGTTCGAGGGCGGTTTCCGACCCCCTCCAGATGGGCACTGACCCGCAAACAATGCATACTTTTCTCGTATGATAGTCAGGCTATCTAAAAGACAGAGAATTATACTGGGGAACAGCACTCTCTGAGTGATACAACAATAAAATGTGCTATACTAGACCTTGACAATGTCATTGAAAATAATTTCCACCTATTTGATTTTAAAAAGGCTTGGTACAAAGCACTGCTTCAGCCTTGAAGAAATCAGTAGTCTCTCAGATTAATTTGCATTAATATTTCTGATAGATAATAACCATCCTTTGAAAAATATATTGGTTAAATTACTTGACTTCAGTGGTAAAATAGGATGGTATGAGGCTTCCACCATTCTCCCAGGAAGAGGTGGAGGTAGGTTATGGAGGTTATGGAGGTCATGGAGACCGGGGATCTGTGGCCAGGCCTAAAAAAAATGTAGGCGTATATGACAGGCGCATCCGCGACTCCCCAGGCCCAGCGATGCCACCAAAACCCGAACCGAAAAGATAGAAAGATACCCCTGGATGCGGAGAGGAAATCCTGAAAAGCACAGCCTCCTGGGAGGTGTTCGAGGGCGGTTTCCGACCCCCTCCAGATGGGCATTGCCTCCCAGCGCCACAGCCAGGCCCAAAAAAATGTAGGCGTATATGACAGGCGCATCCGCACCTCCCCAGGCCCAGCGATGCCACCAAAACCCGAACCGAAAAGATAGAAAGATACCCCTGGATGCGGAGAGGAAATCCTGAAAAGCACAGCCTCCTGGGAGGTGTTCGAGGGCGGTTTCCGACCCCCTCCAGATGGGCACTGACCCGCAAACAATGCATACTTTTCTCGTATGATAGTCAGGCTATCTAAAAGACAGAGAATTATACTGGGGAACAGCACTCTCTGAGTGATACAACAATAAAATGTGCTATACTAGACCTTGACAATGTCATTGAAAATAATTTCCACCTATTTGATTTTAAAAAGGCTTGGTACAAAGCACTGCTTCAGCCTTGAAGAAATCAGTAGTCTCTCAGATTAATTTGCATTAATATTTCTGATAGATAATAACCATCCTTTGAAAAATATATTGGTTAAATTACTTGACTTCAGTGGTAAAATAGGATGGTATGAGGCTTCCACCATTCTCCCAGGAAGAGGTGGAGGTAGGTTATGGAGGTTATGGAGGTCATGGAGACCGGGGATCTGTGGCCAGGCCTAAAAAAAATGTAGGCGTATATGACAGGCGCATCCGCGACTCCCCAGGCCCAGCGATGCCACCAAAACCCGAACCGAAAAGATAGAAAGATACCCCTGGATGCGGAGAGGAAATCCTGAAAAGCACAGCCTCCTGGGAGGTGTTCGAGGGCGGTTTCCGACCCCCTCCAGATGGGCATTGCCTCCCAGCGCCACAGCCAGGCCCAAAAAAATGTAGGCGTATATGACAGGCGCATCCGCACCTCCCCAGGCCCAGCGATGCCACCAAAACCCGAACCGAAAAGATAGAAAGATACCCCTGGATGCGGAGAGGAAATCCTGAAAAGCACAGCCTCCTGGGAGGTGTTCGAGGGCGGTTTCCGACCCCCTCCAGATGGGCACTGACCCGCAAACAATGCATACTTTTCTCGTATGATAGTCAGGCTATCTAAAAGACAGAGAATTATACTGGGGAACAGCACTCTCTGAGTGATACAACAATAAAATGTGCTATACTAGACCTTGACAATGTCATTGAAAATAATTTCCACCTATTTGATTTTAAAAAGGCTTGGTACAAAGCACTGCTTCAGCCTTGAAGAAATCAGTAGTCTCTCAGATTAATTTGCATTAATATTTCTGATAGATAATAACCATCCTTTGAAAAATATATTGGTTAAATTACTTGACTTCAGTGGTAAAATAGGATGGTATGAGGCTTCCACCATTCTCCCAGGAAGAGGTGGAGGTAGGTTATGGAGGTTATGGAGGTCATGGAGACCGGGGATCTGTGGCCAGGCCTAAAAAAAATGTAGGCGTATATGACAGGCGCATCCGCGACTCCCCAGGCCCAGCGATGCCACCAAAACCCGAACCGAAAAGATAGAAAGATACCCCTGGATGCGGAGAGGAAATCCTGAAAAGCACAGCCTCCTGGGAGGTGTTCGAGGGCGGTTTCCGACCCCCTCCAGATGGGCATTGCCTCCCAGCGCCACAGCCAGGCCCAAAAAAATGTAGGCGTATATGACAGGCGCATCCGCACCTCCCCAGGCCCAGCGATGCCACCAAAACCCGAACCGAAAAGATAGAAAGATACCCCTGGATGCGGAGAGGAAATCCTGAAAAGCACAGCCTCCTGGGAGGTGTTCGAGGGCGGTTTCCGACCCCCTCCAGATGGGCACTGACCCGCAAACAATGCATACTTTTCTCGTATGATAGTCAGGCTATCTAAAAGACAGAGAATTATACTGGGGAACAGCACTCTCTGAGTGATACAACAATAAAATGTGCTATACTAGACCTTGACAATGTCATTGAAAATAATTTCCACCTATTTGATTTTAAAAAGGCTTGGTACAAAGCACTGCTTCAGCCTTGAAGAAATCAGTAGTCTCTCAGATTAATTTGCATTAATATTTCTGATAGATAATAACCATCCTTTGAAAAATATATTGGTTAAATTACTTGACTTCAGTGGTAAAATAGGATGGTATGAGGCTTCCACCATTCTCCCAGGAAGAGGTGGAGGTAGGTTATGGAGGTTATGGAGGTCATGGAGACCGGGGATCTGTGGCCAGGCCTAAAAAAAATGTAGGCGTATATGACAGGCGCATCCGCGACTCCCCAGGCCCAGCGATGCCACCAAAACCCGAACCGAAAAGATAGAAAGATACCCCTGGATGCGGAGAGGAAATCCTGAAAAGCACAGCCTCCTGGGAGGTGTTCGAGGGCGGTTTCCGACCCCCTCCAGATGGGCATTGCCTCCCAGCGCCACAGCCAGGCCCAAAAAAATGTAGGCGTATATGACAGGCGCATCCGCACCTCCCCAGGCCCAGCGATGCCACCAAAACCCGAACCGAAAAGATAGAAAGATACCCCTGGATGCGGAGAGGAAATCCTGAAAAGCACAGCCTCCTGGGAGGTGTTCGAGGGCGGTTTCCGACCCCCTCCAGATGGGCACTGACCCGCAAACAATGCATACTTTTCTCGTATGATAGTCAGGCTATCTAAAAGACAGAGAATTATACTGGGGAACAGCACTCTCTGAGTGATACAACAATAAAATGTGCTATACTAGACCTTGACAATGTCATTGAAAATAATTTCCACCTATTTGATTTTAAAAAGGCTTGGTACAAAGCACTGCTTCAGCCTTGAAGAAATCAGTAGTCTCTCAGATTAATTTGCATTAATATTTCTGATAGATAATAACCATCCTTTGAAAAATATATTGGTTAAATTACTTGACTTCAGTGGTAAAATAGGATGGTATGAGGCTTCCACCATTCTCCCAGGAAGAGGTGGAGGTAGGTTATGGAGGTTATGGAGGTCATGGAGACCGGGGATCTGTGGCCAGGCCTAAAAAAAATGTAGGCGTATATGACAGGCGCATCCGCGACTCCCCAGGCCCAGCGATGCCACCAAAACCCGAACCGAAAAGATAGAAAGATACCCCTGGATGCGGAGAGGAAATCCTGAAAAGCACAGCCTCCTGGGAGGTGTTCGAGGGCGGTTTCCGACCCCCTCCAGATGGGCATTGCCTCCCAGCGCCACAGCCAGGCCCAAAAAAATGTAGGCGTATATGACAGGCGCATCCGCACCTCCCCAGGCCCAGCGATGCCACCAAAACCCGAACCGAAAAGATAGAAAGATACCCCTGGATGCGGAGAGGAAATCCTGAAAAGCACAGCCTCCTGGGAGGTGTTCGAGGGCGGTTTCCGACCCCCTCCAGATGGGCACTGACCCGCAAACAATGCATACTTTTCTCGTATGATAGTCAGGCTATCTAAAAGACAGAGAATTATACTGGGGAACAGCACTCTCTGAGTGATACAACAATAAAATGTGCTATACTAGACCTTGACAATGTCATTGAAAATAATTTCCACCTATTTGATTTTAAAAAGGCTTGGTACAAAGCACTGCTTCAGCCTTGAAGAAATCAGTAGTCTCTCAGATTAATTTGCATTAATATTTCTGATAGATAATAACCATCCTTTGAAAAATATATTGGTTAAATTACTTGACTTCAGTGGTAAAATAGGATGGTATGAGGCTTCCACCATTCTCCCAGGAAGAGGTGGAGGTAGGTTATGGAGGTTATGGAGGTCATGGAGACCGGGGATCTGTGGCCAGGCCTAAAAAAAATGTAGGCGTATATGACAGGCGCATCCGCGACTCCCCAGGCCCAGCGATGCCACCAAAACCCGAACCGAAAAGATAGAAAGATACCCCTGGATGCGGAGAGGAAATCCTGAAAAGCACAGCCTCCTGGGAGGTGTTCGAGGGCGGTTTCCGACCCCCTCCAGATGGGCATTGCCTCCCAGCGCCACAGCCAGGCCCAAAAAAATGTAGGCGTATATGACAGGCGCATCCGCACCTCCCCAGGCCCAGCGATGCCACCAAAACCCGAACCGAAAAGATAGAAAGATACCCCTGGATGCGGAGAGGAAATCCTGAAAAGCACAGCCTCCTGGGAGGTGTTCGAGGGCGGTTTCCGACCCCCTCCAGATGGGCACTGACCCGCAAACAATGCATACTTTTCTCGTATGATAGTCAGGCTATCTAAAAGACAGAGAATTATACTGGGGAACAGCACTCTCTGAGTGATACAACAATAAAATGTGCTATACTAGACCTTGACAATGTCATTGAAAATAATTTCCACCTATTTGATTTTAAAAAGGCTTGGTACAAAGCACTGCTTCAGCCTTGAAGAAATCAGTAGTCTCTCAGATTAATTTGCATTAATATTTCTGATAGATAATAACCATCCTTTGAAAAATATATTGGTTAAATTACTTGACTTCAGTGGTAAAATAGGATGGTATGAGGCTTCCACCATTCTCCCAGGAAGAGGTGGAGGTAGGTTATGGAGGTTATGGAGGTCATGGAGACCGGGGATCTGTGGCCAGGCCTAAAAAAAATGTAGGCGTATATGACAGGCGCATCCGCGACTCCCCAGGCCCAGCGATGCCACCAAAACCCGAACCGAAAAGATAGAAAGATACCCCTGGATGCGGAGAGGAAATCCTGAAAAGCACAGCCTCCTGGGAGGTGTTCGAGGGCGGTTTCCGACCCCCTCCAGATGGGCATTGCCTCCCAGCGCCACAGCCAGGCCCAAAAAAATGTAGGCGTATATGACAGGCGCATCCGCACCTCCCCAGGCCCAGCGATGCCACCAAAACCCGAACCGAAAAGATAGAAAGATACCCCTGGATGCGGAGAGGAAATCCTGAAAAGCACAGCCTCCTGGGAGGTGTTCGAGGGCGGTTTCCGACCCCCTCCAGATGGGCACTGACCCGCAAACAATGCATACTTTTCTCGTATGATAGTCAGGCTATCTAAAAGACAGAGAATTATACTGGGGAACAGCACTCTCTGAGTGATACAACAATAAAATGTGCTATACTAGACCTTGACAATGTCATTGAAAATAATTTCCACCTATTTGATTTTAAAAAGGCTTGGTACAAAGCACTGCTTCAGCCTTGAAGAAATCAGTAGTCTCTCAGATTAATTTGCATTAATATTTCTGATAGATAATAACCATCCTTTGAAAAATATATTGGTTAAATTACTTGACTTCAGTGGTAAAATAGGATGGTATGAGGCTTCCACCATTCTCCCAGGAAGAGGTGGAGGTAGGTTATGGAGGTTATGGAGGTCATGGAGACCGGGGATCTGTGGCCAGGCCTAAAAAAAATGTAGGCGTATATGACAGGCGCATCCGCGACTCCCCAGGCCCAGCGATGCCACCAAAACCCGAACCGAAAAGATAGAAAGATACCCCTGGATGCGGAGAGGAGATCCTGAAAAGCACAGCCTCCTGGGAGGTGTTCGAGGGCGGTTTCCGACCCCCTCCAGATGGGCATTGCCTCCCAGCGCCACAGCCAGGCCCAAAAAAATGTAGGCGTATATGACAGGCGCATCCGCACCTCCCCAGGCCCAGCGATGCCACCAAAACCCGAACCGAAAAGATAGAAAGATACCCCTGGATGCGGAGAGGAAATCCTGAAAAGCACAGCCTCCTGGGAGGTGTTCGAGGGCGGTTTCCGACCCCCTCCAGATGGGCACTGACCCGCAAACAATGCATACTTTTCTCGTATGATAGTCAGGCTATCTAAAAGACAGAGAATTATACTGGGGAACAGCACTCTCTGAGTGATACAACAATAAAATGTGCTATACTAGACCTTGACAATGTCATTGAAAATAATTTCCACCTATTTGATTTTAAAAAGGCTTGGTACAAAGCACTGCTTCAGCCTTGAAGAAATCAGTAGTCTCTCAGATTAATTTGCATTAATATTTCTGATAGATAATAACCATCCTTTGAAAAATATATTGGTTAAATTACTTGACTTCAGTGGTAAAATAGGATGGTATGAGGCTTCCACCATTCTCCCAGGAAGAGGTGGAGGTAGGTTATGGAGGTTATGGAGGTCATGGAGACCGGGGATCTGTGGCCAGGCCTAAAAAAAATGTAGGCGTATATGACAGGCGCATCCGCGACTCCCCAGGCCCAGCGATGCCACCAAAACCCGAACCGAAAAGATAGAAAGATACCCCTGGATGCGGAGAGGAGATCCTGAAAAGCACAGCCTCCTGGGAGGTGTTCGAGGGCGGTTTCCGACCCCCTCCAGATGGGCATTGCCTCCCAGCGCCACAGCCAGGCCCAAAAAAATGTAGGCGTATATGACAGGCGCATCCGCACCTCCCCAGGCCCAGCGATGCCACCAAAACCCGAACCGAAAAGATAGAAAGATACCCCTGGATGCGGAGAGGAAATCCTGAAAAGCACAGCCTCCTGGGAGGTGTTCGAGGGCGGTTTCCGACCCCCTCCAGATGGGCACTGACCCGCAAACAATGCATACTTTTCTCGTATGATAGTCAGGCTATCTAAAAGACAGAGAATTATACTGGGGAACAGCACTCTCTGAGTGATACAACAATAAAATGTGCTATACTAGACCTTGACAATGTCATTGAAAATAATTTCCACCTATTTGATTTTAAAAAGGCTTGGTACAAAGCACTGCTTCAGCCTTGAAGAAATCAGTAGTCTCTCAGATTAATTTGCATTAATATTTCTGATAGATAATAACCATCCTTTGAAAAATATATTGGTTAAATTACTTGACTTCAGTGGTAAAATAGGATGGTATGAGGCTTCCACCATTCTCCCAGGAAGAGGTGGAGGTAGGTTATGGAGGTTATGGAGGTCATGGAGACCGGGGATCTGTGGCCAGGCCTAAAAAAAATGTAGGCGTATATGACAGGCGCATCCGCGACTCCCCAGGCCCAGCGATGCCACCAAAACCCGAACCGAAAAGATAGAAAGATACCCCTGGATGCGGAGAGGAAATCCTGAAAAGCACAGCCTCCTGGGAGGTGTTCGAGGGCGGTTTCCGACCCCCTCCAGATGGGCATTGCCTCCCAGCGCCACAGCCAGGCCCAAAAAAATGTAGGCGTATATGACAGGCGCATCCGCACCTCCCCAGGCCCAGCGATGCCACCAAAACCCGAACCGAAAAGATAGAAAGATACCCCTGGATGCGGAGAGGAAATCCTGAAAAGCACAGCCTCCTGGGAGGTGTTCGAGGGCGGTTTCCGACCCCCTCCAGATGGGCACTGACCCGCAAACAATGCATACTTTTCTCGTATGATAGTCAGGCTATCTAAAAGACAGAGAATTATACTGGGGAACAGCACTCTCTGAGTGATACAACAATAAAATGTGCTATACTAGACCTTGACAATGTCATTGAAAATAATTTCCACCTATTTGATTTTAAAAAGGCTTGGTACAAAGCACTGCTTCAGCCTTGAAGAAATCAGTAGTCTCTCAGATTAATTTGCATTAATATTTCTGATAGATAATAACCATCCTTTGAAAAATATATTGGTTAAATTACTTGACTTCAGTGGTAAAATAGGATGGTATGAGGCTTCCACCATTCTCCCAGGAAGAGGTGGAGGTAGGTTATGGAGGTTATGGAGGTCATGGAGACCGGGGATCTGTGGCCAGGCCTAAAAAAAATGTAGGCGTATATGACAGGCGCATCCGCGACTCCCCAGGCCCAGCGATGCCACCAAAACCCGAACCGAAAAGATAGAAAGATACCCCTGGATGCGGAGAGGAAATCCTGAAAAGCACAGCCTCCTGGGAGGTGTTCGAGGGCGGTTTCCGACCCCCTCCAGATGGGCATTGCCTCCCAGCGCCACAGCCAGGCCCAAAAAAATGTAGGCGTATATGACAGGCGCATCCGCACCTCCCCAGGCCCAGCGATGCCACCAAAACCCGAACCGAAAAGATAGAAAGATACCCCTGGATGCGGAGAGGAAATCCTGAAAAGCACAGCCTCCTGGGAGGTGTTCGAGGGCGGTTTCCGACCCCCTCCAGATGGGCACTGACCCGCAAACAATGCATACTTTTCTCGTATGATAGTCAGGCTATCTAAAAGACAGAGAATTATACTGGGGAACAGCACTCTCTGAGTGATACAACAATAAAATGTGCTATACTAGACCTTGACAATGTCATTGAAAATAATTTCCACCTATTTGATTTTAAAAAGGCTTGGTACAAAGCACTGCTTCAGCCTTGAAGAAATCAGTAGTCTCTCAGATTAATTTGCATTAATATTTCTGATAGATAATAACCATCCTTTGAAAAATATATTGGTTAAATTACTTGACTTCAGTGGTAAAATAGGATGGTATGAGGCTTCCACCATTCTCCCAGGAAGAGGTGGAGGTAGGTTATGGAGGTTATGGAGGTCATGGAGACCGGGGATCTGTGGCCAGGCCTAAAAAAAATGTAGGCGTATATGACAGGCGCATCCGCGACTCCCCAGGCCCAGCGATGCCACCAAAACCCGAACCGAAAAGATAGAAAGATACCCCTGGATGCGGAGAGGAAATCCTGAAAAGCACAGCCTCCTGGG
Source organism: Lepidonotus clava (assembly GCA_936440205.1). Lineage (NCBI taxonomy): Eukaryota > Metazoa > Annelida > Polychaeta > Phyllodocida > Polynoidae > Lepidonotus > Lepidonotus clava. Next base: position 125,912 of record OW387145.1, read on the forward strand.
AGGTGTTCGAGGGCGGTTTCCGACCCCCTCCAGATGGGCATTGCCTCCCAGCGCCACAGCCAGGCCCAAAAAAATGTAGGCGTATATGACAGGCGCATCCGCACCTCCCCAGGCCCAGCGATGCCACCAAAACCCGAACCGAAAAGATAGAAAGATACCCCTGGATGCGGAGAGGAAATCCTGAAAAGCACAGCCTCCTGGGAGGTGTTCGAGGGCGGTTTCCGACCCCCTCCAGATGGGCACTGACCCGCAAACAATGCATACTTTTCTCGTATGATAGTCAGGCTATCTAAAAGACAGAGAATTATACTGGGGAACAGCACTCTCTGAGTGATACAACAATAAAATGTGCTATACTAGACCTTGACAATGTCATTGAAAATAATTTCCACCTATTTGATTTTAAAAAGGCTTGGTACAAAGCACTGCTTCAGCCTTGAAGAAATCAGTAGTCTCTCAGATTAATTTGCATTAATATTTCTGATAGATAATAACCATCCTTTGAAAAATATATTGGTTAAATTACTTGACTTCAGTGGTAAAATAGGATGGTATGAGGCTTCCACCATTCTCCCAGGAAGAGGTGGAGGTAGGTTATGGAGGTTATGGAGGTCATGGAGACCGGGGATCTGTGGCCAGGCCTAAAAAAAATGTAGGCGTATATGACAGGCGCATCCGCGACTCCCCAGGCCCAGCGATGCCACCAAAACCCGAACCGAAAAGATAGAAAGATACCCCTGGATGCGGAGAGGAAATCCTGAAAAGCACAGCCTCCTGGGAGGTGTTCGAGGGCGGTTTCCGACCCCCTCCAGATGGGCATTGCCTCCCAGCGCCACAGCCAGGCCCAAAAAAATGTAGGCGTATATGACAGGCGCATCCGCACCTCCCCAGGCCCAGCGATGCCACCAAAACCCGAACCGAAAAGATAGAAAGATACCCCTGGATGCGGAGAGGAAATCCTGAAAAGCACAGCCTCCTGGGAGGTGTTCGAGGGCGGTTTCCGACCCCCTCCAGATGGGCACTGACCCGCAAACAATGCATACTTTTCTCGTATGATAGTCAGGCTATCTAAAAGACAGAGAATTATACTGGGGAACAGCACTCTCTGAGTGATACAACAATAAAATGTGCTATACTAGACCTTGACAATGTCATTGAAAATAATTTCCACCTATTTGATTTTAAAAAGGCTTGGTACAAAGCACTGCTTCAGCCTTGAAGAAATCAGTAGTCTCTCAGATTAATTTGCATTAATATTTCTGATAGATAATAACCATCCTTTGAAAAATATATTGGTTAAATTACTTGACTTCAGTGGTAAAATAGGATGGTATGAGGCTTCCACCATTCTCCCAGGAAGAGGTGGAGGTAGGTTATGGAGGTTATGGAGGTCATGGAGACCGGGGATCTGTGGCCAGGCCTAAAAAAAATGTAGGCGTATATGACAGGCGCATCCGCGACTCCCCAGGCCCAGCGATGCCACCAAAACCCGAACCGAAAAGATAGAAAGATACCCCTGGATGCGGAGAGGAGATCCTGAAAAGCACAGCCTCCTGGGAGGTGTTCGAGGGCGGTTTCCGACCCCCTCCAGATGGGCATTGCCTCCCAGCGCCACAGCCAGGCCCAAAAAAATGTAGGCGTATATGACAGGCGCATCCGCACCTCCCCAGGCCCAGCGATGCCACCAAAACCCGAACCGAAAAGATAGAAAGATACCCCTGGATGCGGAGAGGAAATCCTGAAAAGCACAGCCTCCTGGGAGGTGTTCGAGGGCGGTTTCCGACCCCCTCCAGATGGGCACTGACCCGCAAACAATGCATACTTTTCTCGTATGATAGTCAGGCTATCTAAAAGACAGAGAATTATACTGGGGAACAGCACTCTCTGAGTGATACAACAATAAAATGTGCTATACTAGACCTTGACAATGTCATTGAAAATAATTTCCACCTATTTGATTTTAAAAAGGCTTGGTACAAAGCACTGCTTCAGCCTTGAAGAAATCAGTAGTCTCTCAGATTAATTTGCATTAATATTTCTGATAGATAATAACCATCCTTTGAAAAATATATTGGTTAAATTACTTGACTTCAGTGGTAAAATAGGATGGTATGAGGCTTCCACCATTCTCCCAGGAAGAGGTGGAGGTAGGTTATGGAGGTTATGGAGGTCATGGAGACCGGGGATCTGTGGCCAGGCCTAAAAAAAATGTAGGCGTATATGACAGGCGCATCCGCGACTCCCCAGGCCCAGCGATGCCACCAAAACCCGAACCGAAAAGATAGAAAGATACCCCTGGATGCGGAGAGGAAATCCTGAAAAGCACAGCCTCCTGGGAGGTGTTCGAGGGCGGTTTCCGACCCCCTCCAGATGGGCATTGCCTCCCAGCGCCACAGCCAGGCCCAAAAAAATGTAGGCGTATATGACAGGCGCATCCGCACCTCCCCAGGCCCAGCGATGCCACCAAAACCCGAACCGAAAAGATAGAAAGATACCCCTGGATGCGGAGAGGAAATCCTGAAAAGCACAGCCTCCTGGGAGGTGTTCGAGGGCGGTTTCCGACCCCCTCCAGATGGGCACTGACCCGCAAACAATGCATACTTTTCTCGTATGATAGTCAGGCTATCTAAAAGACAGAGAATTATACTGGGGAACAGCACTCTCTGAGTGATACAACAATAAAATGTGCTATACTAGACCTTGACAATGTCATTGAAAATAATTTCCACCTATTTGATTTTAAAAAGGCTTGGTACAAAGCACTGCTTCAGCCTTGAAGAAATCAGTAGTCTCTCAGATTAATTTGCATTAATATTTCTGATAGATAATAACCATCCTTTGAAAAATATATTGGTTAAATTACTTGACTTCAGTGGTAAAATAGGATGGTATGAGGCTTCCACCATTCTCCCAGGAAGAGGTGGAGGTAGGTTATGGAGGTTATGGAGGTCATGGAGACCGGGGATCTGTGGCCAGGCCTAAAAAAAATGTAGGCGTATATGACAGGCGCATCCGCGACTCCCCAGGCCCAGCGATGCCACCAAAACCCGAACCGAAAAGATAGAAAGATACCCCTGGATGCGGAGAGGAAATCCTGAAAAGCACAGCCTCCTGGGAGGTGTTCGAGGGCGGTTTCCGACCCCCTCCAGATGGGCATTGCCTCCCAGCGCCACAGCCAGGCCCAAAAAAATGTAGGCGTATATGACAGGCGCATCCGCACCTCCCCAGGCCCAGCGATGCCACCAAAACCCGAACCGAAAAGATAGAAAGATACCCCTGGATGCGGAGAGGAAATCCTGAAAAGCACAGCCTCCTGGGAGGTGTTCGAGGGCGGTTTCCGACCCCCTCCAGATGGGCACTGACCCGCAAACAATGCATACTTTTCTCGTATGATAGTCAGGCTATCTAAAAGACAGAGAATTATACTGGGGAACAGCACTCTCTGAGTGATACAACAATAAAATGTGCTATACTAGACCTTGACAATGTCATTGAAAATAATTTCCACCTATTTGATTTTAAAAAGGCTTGGTACAAAGCACTGCTTCAGCCTTGAAGAAATCAGTAGTCTCTCAGATTAATTTGCATTAATATTTCTGATAGATAATAACCATCCTTTGAAAAATATATTGGTTAAATTACTTGACTTCAGTGGTAAAATAGGATGGTATGAGGCTTCCACCATTCTCCCAGGAAGAGGTGGAGGTAGGTTATGGAGGTTATGGAGGTCATGGAGACCGGGGATCTGTGGCCAGGCCTAAAAAAAATGTAGGCGTATATGACAGGCGCATCCGCGACTCCCCAGGCCCAGCGATGCCACCAAAACCCGAACCGAAAAGATAGAAAGATACCCCTGGATGCGGAGAGGAAATCCTGAAAAGCACAGCCTCCTGGGAGGTGTTCGAGGGCGGTTTCCGACCCCCTCCAGATGGGCATTGCCTCCCAGCGCCACAGCCAGGCCCAAAAAAATGTAGGCGTATATGACAGGCGCATCCGCACCTCCCCAGGCCCAGCGATGCCACCAAAACCCGAACCGAAAAGATAGAAAGATACCCCTGGATGCGGAGAGGAAATCCTGAAAAGCACAGCCTCCTGGGAGGTGTTCGAGGGCGGTTTCCGACCCCCTCCAGATGGGCACTGACCCGCAAACAATGCATACTTTTCTCGTATGATAGTCAGGCTATCTAAAAGACAGAGAATTATACTGGGGAACAGCACTCTCTGAGTGATACAACAATAAAATGTGCTATACTAGACCTTGACAATGTCATTGAAAATAATTTCCACCTATTTGATTTTAAAAAGGCTTGGTACAAAGCACTGCTTCAGCCTTGAAGAAATCAGTAGTCTCTCAGATTAATTTGCATTAATATTTCTGATAGATAATAACCATCCTTTGAAAAATATATTGGTTAAATTACTTGACTTCAGTGGTAAAATAGGATGGTATGAGGCTTCCACCATTCTCCCAGGAAGAGGTGGAGGTAGGTTATGGAGGTTATGGAGGTCATGGAGACCGGGGATCTGTGGCCAGGCCTAAAAAAAATGTAGGCGTATATGACAGGCGCATCCGCGACTCCCCAGGCCCAGCGATGCCACCAAAACCCGAACCGAAAAGATAGAAAGATACCCCTGGATGCGGAGAGGAAATCCTGAAAAGCACAGCCTCCTGGGAGGTGTTCGAGGGCGGTTTCCGACCCCCTCCAGATGGGCATTGCCTCCCAGCGCCACAGCCAGGCCCAAAAAAATGTAGGCGTATATGACAGGCGCATCCGCACCTCCCCAGGCCCAGCGATGCCACCAAAACCCGAACCGAAAAGATAGAAAGATACCCCTGGATGCGGAGAGGAAATCCTGAAAAGCACAGCCTCCTGGGAGGTGTTCGAGGGCGGTTTCCGACCCCCTCCAGATGGGCACTGACCCGCAAACAATGCATACTTTCCTCGTATGATAGTCAGGCTATCTAAAAGCCAGAGAATTATACTGGGGAACAGCACTCTCTGAGTGATACAACAATAAAATGTGCTATACTAGACCTTGACAATGTCATTGAAAATAATTTCCACCTATTTGATTTTAAAAAGGCTTGGTACAAAGCACTGCTTCAGCCTTGAAGAAATCAGTAGTCTCTCAGATTAATTTGCATTAATATTTCTGATAGATAATAACCATCCTTTGAAAAATATATTGGTTAAATTACTTGACTTCAGTGGTAAAATAGGATGGTATGAGGCTTCCACCATTCTCCCAGGAAGAGGTGGAGGTAGGTTATGGAGGTTATGGAGGTCATGGAGACCGGGGATCTGTGGCCAGGCCTAAAAAAAATGTAGGCGTATATGACAGGCGCATCCGCGACTCCCCAGGCCCAGCGATGCCACCAAAACCCGAACCGAAAAGATAGAAAGATACCCCTGGATGCGGAGAGGAAATCCTGAAAAGCACAGCCTCCTGGGAGGTGTTCGAGGGCGGTTTCCGACCCCCTCCAGATGGGCATTTCCTCCCAGCGCCACAGCCAGGCCCAAAAAAATGTAGGCGTATATGACAGGCGCATCCGCACCTCCCCAGGCCCAGCGATGCCACCAAAACCCGAACCGAAAAGATAGAAAGATACCCCTGGATGCGGAGAGGAAATCCTGAAAAGCACAGCCTCCTGGGAGGTGTTCGAGGGCGGTTTCCGACCCCCTCCAGATGGGCACTGACCCGCAAACAATGCATACTTTTCTCGTATGATAGTCAGGCTATCTAAAAGACAGAGAATTATACTGGGGAACAGCACTCTCTGAGTGATACAACAATAAAATGTGCTATACTAGACCTTGACAATGTCATTGAAAATAATTTCCACCTATTTGATTTTAAAAAGGCTTGGTACAAAGCACTGCTTCAGCCTTGAAGAAATCAGTAGTCTCTCAGATTAATTTGCATTAATATTTCTGATAGATAATAACCATCCTTTGAAAAATATATTGGTTAAATTACTTGACTTCAGTGGTAAAATAGGATGGTATGAGGCTTCCACCATTCTCCCAGGAAGAGGTGGAGGTAGGTTATGGAGGTTATGGAGGTCATGGAGACCGGGGATCTGTGGCCAGGCCTAAAAAAAATGTAGGCGTATATGACAGGCGCATCCGCGACTCCCCAGGCCCAGCGATGCCACCAAAACCCGAACCGAAAAGATAGAAAGATACCCCTGGATGCGGAGAGGAAATCCTGAAAAGCACAGCCTCCTGGGAGGTGTTCGAGGGCGGTTTCCGACCCCCTCCAGATGGGCATTGCCTCCCAGCGCCACAGCCAGGCCCAAAAAAATGTAGGCGTATATGACAGGCGCATCCGCACCTCCCCAGGCCCAGCGATGCCACCAAAACCCGAACCGAAAAGATAGAAAGATACCCCTGGATGCGGAGAGGAAATCCTGAAAAGCACAGCCTCCTGGGAGGTGTTCGAGGGCGGTTTCCGACCCCCTCCAGATGGGCACTGACCCGCAAACAATGCATACTTTTCTCGTATGATAGTCAGGCTATCTAAAAGACAGAGAATTATACTGGGGAACAGCACTCTCTGAGTGATACAACAATAAAATGTGCTATACTAGACCTTGACAATGTCATTGAAAATAATTTCCACCTATTTGATTTTAAAAAGGCTTGGTACAAAGCACTGCTTCAGCCTTGAAGAAATCAGTAGTCTCTCAGATTAATTTGCATTAATATTTCTGATAGATAATAACCATCCTTTGAAAAATATATTGGTTAAATTACTTGACTTCAGTGGTAAAATAGGATGGTATGAGGCTTCCACCATTCTCCCAGGAAGAGGTGGAGGTAGGTTATGGAGGTTATGGAGGTCATGGAGACCGGGGATCTGTGGCCAGGCCTAAAAAAAATGTAGGCGTATATGACAGGCGCATCCGCGACTCCCCAGGCCCAGCGATGCCACCAAAACCCGAACCGAAAAGATAGAAAGATACCCCTGGATGCGGAGAGGAAATCCTGAAAAGCACAGCCTCCTGGGAGGTGTTCGAGGGCGGTTTCCGACCCCCTCCAGATGGGCATTGCCTCCCAGCGCCACAGCCAGGCCCAAAAAAATGTAGGCGTATATGACAGGCGCATCCGCACCTCCCCAGGCCCAGCGATGCCACCAAAACCCGAACCGAAAAGATAGAAAGATACCCCTGGATGCGGAGAGGAAATCCTGAAAAGCACAGCCTCCTGGGAGGTGTTCGAGGGCGGTTTCCGACCCCCTCCAGATGGGCACTGACCCGCAAACAATGCATACTTTTCTCGTATGATAGTCAGGCTATCTAAAAGACAGAGAATTATACTGGGGAACAGCACTCTCTGAGTGATACAACAATAAAATGTGCTATACTAGACCTTGACAATGTCATTGAAAATAATTTCCACCTATTTGATTTTAAAAAGGCTTGGTACAAAGCACTGCTTCAGCCTTGAAGAAATCAGTAGTCTCTCAGATTAATTTGCATTAATATTTCTGATAGATAATAACCATCCTTTGAAAAATATATTGGTTAAATTACTTGACTTCAGTGGTAAAATAGGATGGTATGAGGCTTCCACCATTCTCCCAGGAAGAGGTGGAGGTAGGTTATGGAGGTTATGGAGGTCATGGAGACCGGGGATCTGTGGCCAGGCCTAAAAAAAATGTAGGCGTATATGACAGGCGCATCCGCGACTCCCCAGGCCCAGCGATGCCACCAAAACCCGAACCGAAAAGATAGAAAGATACCCCTGGATGCGGAGAGGAAATCCTGAAAAGCACAGCCTCCTGGGAGGTGTTCGAGGGCGGTTTCCGACCCCCTCCAGATGGGCATTGCCTCCCAGCGCCACAGCCAGGCCCAAAAAAATGTAGGCGTATATGACAGGCGCATCCGCACCTCCCCAGGCCCAGCGATGCCACCAAAACCCGAACCGAAAAGATAGAAAGATACCCCTGGATGCGGAGAGGAAATCCTGAAAAGCACAGCCTCCTGGGAGGTGTTCGAGGGCGGTTTCCGACCCCCTCCAGATGGGCACTGACCCGCAAACAATGCATACTTTTCTCGTATGATAGTCAGGCTATCTAAAAGACAGAGAATTATACTGGGGAACAGCACTCTCTGAGTGATACAACAATAAAATGTGCTATACTAGACCTTGACAATGTCATTGAAAATAATTTCCACCTATTTGATTTTAAAAAGGCTTGGTACAAAGCACTGCTTCAGCCTTGAAGAAATCAGTAGTCTCTCAGATTAATTTGCATTAATATTTCTGATAGATAATAACCATCCTTTGAAAAATATATTGGTTAAATTACTTGACTTCAGTGGTAAAATAGGATGGTATGAGGCTTCCACCATTCTCCCAGGAAGAGGTGGAGGTAGGTTATGGAGGTTATGGAGGTCATGGAGACCGGGGATCTGTGGCCAGGCCTAAAAAAAATGTAGGCGTATATGACAGGCGCATCCGCGACTCCCCAGGCCCAGCGATGCCACCAAAACCCGAACCGAAAAGATAGAAAGATACCCCTGGATGCGGAGAGGAAATCCTGAAAAGCACAGCCTCCTGGGAGGTGTTCGAGGGCGGTTTCCGACCCCCTCCAGATGGGCATTGCCTCCCAGCGCCACAGCCAGGCCCAAAAAAATGTAGGCGTATATGACAGGCGCATCCGCACCTCCCCAGGCCCAGCGATGCCACCAAAACCCGAACCGAAAAGATAGAAAGATACCCCTGGATGCGGAGAGGAAATCCTGAAAAGCACAGCCTCCTGGGAGGTGTTCGAGGGCGGTTTCCGACCCCCTCCAGATGGGCACTGACCCGCAAACAATGCATACTTTTCTCGTATGATAGTCAGGCTATCTAAAAGACAGAGAATTATACTGGGGAACAGCACTCTCTGAGTGATACAACAATAAAATGTGCTATACTAGACCTTGACAATGTCATTGAAAATAATTTCCACCTATTTGATTTTAAAAAGGCTTGGTACAAAGCACTGCTTCAGCCTTGAAGAAATCAGTAGTCTCTCAGATTAATTTGCATCAATATTTCTGATAGATAATAACCATCCTTTGAAAAATATATTGGTTAAATTACTTGACTTCAGTGGTAAAATAGGATGGTATGAGGCTTCCACCATTCTCCCAGGAAGAGGTGGAGGTAGGTTATGGAGGTTATGGAGGTCATGGAGACCGGGGATCTGTGGCCAGGCCTAAAAAAAATGTAGGCGTATATGACAGGCGCATCCGCGACTCCCCAGGCCCAGCGATGCCACCAAAACCCGAACCGAAAAGATAGAAAGATACCCCTGGATGCGGAGAGGAAATCCTGAAAAGCACAGCCTCCTGGGAGGTGTTCGAGGGCGGTTTCCGACCCCCTCCAGATGGGCATTGCCTCCCAGCGCCACAGCCAGGCCCAAAAAAATGTAGGCGTATATGACAGGCGCATCCGCACCTCCCCAGGCCCAGCGATGCCACCAAAACCCGAACCGAAAAGATAGAAAGATACCCCTGGATGCGGAGAGGAAATCCTGAAAAGCACAGCCTCCTGGGAGGTGTTCGAGGGCGGTTTCCGACCCCCTCCAGATGGGCACTGACCCGCAAACAATGCATACTTTTCTCGTATGATAGTCAGGCTATCTAAAAGACAGAGAATTATACTGGGGAACAGCACTCTCTGAGTGATACAACAATAAAATGTGCTATACTAGACCTTGACAATGTCATTGAAAATAATTTCCACCTATTTGATTTTAAAAAGGCTTGGTACAAAGCACTGCTTCAGCCTTGAAGAAATCAGTAGTCTCTCAGATTAATTTGCATTAATATTTCTGATAGATAATAACCATCCTTTGAAAAATATATTGGTTAAATTACTTGACTTCAGTGGTAAAATAGGATGGTATGAGGCTTCCACCATTCTCCCAGGAAGAGGTGGAGGTAGGTTATGGAGGTTATGGAGGTCATGGAGACCGGGGATCTGTGGCCAGGCCTAAAAAAAATGTAGGCGTATATGACAGGCGCATCCGCGACTCCCCAGGCCCAGCGATGCCACCAAAACCCGAACCGAAAAGATAGAAAGATACCCCTGGATGCGGAGAGGAAATCCTGAAAAGCACAGCCTCCTGGGAGGTGTTCGAGGGCGGTTTCCGACCCCCTCCAGATGGGCATTGCCTCCCAGCGCCACAGCCAGGCCCAAAAAAATGTAGGCGTATATGACAGGCGCATCCGCACCTCCCCAGGCCCAGCGATGCCACCAAAACCCGAACCGAAAAGATAGAAAGATACCCCTGGATGCGGAGAGGAAATCCTGAAAAGCACAGCCTCCTGGGAGGTGTTCGAGGGCGGTTTCCGACCCCCTCCAGATGGGCACTGACCCGCAAACAATGCATACTTTTCTCGTATGATAGTCAGGCTATCTAAAAGACAGAGAATTATACTGGGGAACAGCACTCTCTGAGTGATACAACAATAAAATGTGCTATACTAGACCTTGACAATGTCATTGAAAATAATTTCCACCTATTTGATTTTAAAAAGGCTTGGTACAAAGCACTGCTTCAGCCTTGAAGAAATCAGTAGTCTCTCAGATTAATTTGCATTAATATTTCTGATAGATAATAACCATCCTTTGAAAAATATATTGGTTAAATTACTTGACTTCAGTGGTAAAATAGGATGGTATGAGGCTTCCACCATTCTCCCAGGAAGAGGTGGAGGTAGGTTATGGAGGTTATGGAGGTCATGGAGACCGGGGATCTGTGGCCAGGCCTAAAAAAAATGTAGGCGTATATGACAGGCGCATCCGCGACTCCCCAGGCCCAGCGATGCCACCAAAACCCGAACCGAAAAGATAGAAAGATACCCCTGGATGCGGAGAGGAAATCCTGAAAAGCACAGCCTCCTGGGAGGTGTTCGAGGGCGGTTTCCGACCCCCTCCAGATGGGCATTGCCTCCCAGCGCCACAGCCAGGCCCAAAAAAATGTAGGCGTATATGACAGGCGCATCCGCACCTCCCCAGGCCCAGCGATGCCACCAAAACCCGAACCGAAAAGATAGAAAGATACCCCTGGATGCGGAGAGGAAATCCTGAAAAGCACAGCCTCCTGGGAGGTGTTCGAGGGCGGTTTCCGACCCCCTCCAGATGGGCACTGACCCGCAAACAATGCATACTTTTCTCGTATGATAGTCAGGCTATCTAAAAGACAGAGAATTATACTGGGGAACAGCACTCTCTGAGTGATACAACAATAAAATGTGCTATACTAGACCTTGACAATGTCATTGAAAATAATTTCCACCTATTTGATTTTAAAAAGGCTTGGTACAAAGCACTGCTTCAGCCTTGAAGAAATCAGTAGTCTCTCAGATTAATTTGCATTAATATTTCTGATAGATAATAACCATCCTTTGAAAAATATATTGGTTAAATTACTTGACTTCAGTGGTAAAATAGGATGGTATGAGGCTTCCACCATTCTCCCAGGAAGAGGTGGAGGTAGGTTATGGAGGTTATGGAGGTCATGGAGACCGGGGATCTGTGGCCAGGCCTAAAAAAAATGTAGGCGTATATGACAGGCGCATCCGCGACTCCCCAGGCCCAGCGATGCCACCAAAACCCGAACCGAAAAGATAGAAAGATACCCCTGGATGCGGAGAGGAAATCCTGAAAAGCACAGCCTCCTGGGAGGTGTTCGAGGGCGGTTTCCGACCCCCTCCAGATGGGCATTGCCTCCCAGCGCCACAGCCAGGCCCAAAAAAATGTAGGCGTATATGACAGGCGCATCCGCACCTCCCCAGGCCCAGCGATGCCACCAAAACCCGAACCGAAAAGATAGAAAGATACCCCTGGATGCGGAGAGGAAATCCTGAAAAGCACAGCCTCCTGGGAGGTGTTCGAGGGCGGTTTCCGACCCCCTCCAGATGGGCACTGACCCGCAAACAATGCATACTTTTCTCGTATGATAGTCAGGCTATCTAAAAGACAGAGAATTATACTGGGGAACAGCACTCTCTGAGTGATACAACAATAAAATGTGCTATACTAGACCTTGACAATGTCATTGAAAATAATTTCCACCTATTTGATTTTAAAAAGGCTTGGTACAAAGCACTGCTTCAGCCTTGAAGAAATCAGTAGTCTCTCAGATTAATTTGCATTAATATTTCTGATAGATAATAACCATCCTTTGAAAAATATATTGGTTAAATTACTTGACTTCAGTGGTAAAATAGGATGGTATGAGGCTTCCACCATTCTCCCAGGAAGAGGTGGAGGTAGGTTATGGAGGTTATGGAGGTCATGGAGACCGGGGATCTGTGGCCAGGCCTAAAAAAAATGTAGGCGTATATGACAGGCGCATCCGCGACTCCCCAGGCCCAGCGATGCCACCAAAACCCGAACCGAAAAGATAGAAAGATACCCCTGGATGCGGAGAGGAGATCCTGAAAAGCACAGCCTCCTGGGAGGTGTTCGAGGGCGGTTTCCGACCCCCTCCAGATGGGCATTGCCTCCCAGCGCCACAGCCAGGCCCAAAAAAATGTAGGCGTATATGACAGGCGCATCCGCACCTCCCCAGGCCCAGCGATGCCACCAAAACCCGAACCGAAAAGATAGAAAGATACCCCTGGATGCGGAGAGGAAATCCTGAAAAGCACAGCCTCCTGGGAGGTGTTCGAGGGCGGTTTCCGACCCCCTCCAGATGGGCACTGACCCGCAAACAATGCATACTTTTCTCGTATGATAGTCAGGCTATCTAAAAGACAGAGAATTATACTGGGGAACAGCACTCTCTGAGTGATACAACAATAAAATGTGCTATACTAGACCTTGACAATGTCATTGAAAATAATTTCCACCTATTTGATTTTAAAAAGGCTTGGTACAAAGCACTGCTTCAGCCTTGAAGAAATCAGTAGTCTCTCAGATTAATTTGCATTAATATTTCTGATAGATAATAACCATCCTTTGAAAAATATATTGGTTAAATTACTTGACTTCAGTGGTAAAATAGGATGGTATGAGGCTTCCACCATTCTCCCAGGAAGAGGTGGAGGTAGGTTATGGAGGTTATGGAGGTCATGGAGACCGGGGATCTGTGGCCAGGCCTAAAAAAAATGTAGGCGTATATGACAGGCGCATCCGCGACTCCCCAGGCCCAGCGATGCCACCAAAACCCGAACCGAAAAGATAGAAAGATACCCCTGGATGCGGAGAGGAAATCCTGAAAAGCACAGCCTCCTGGGAGGTGTTCGAGGGCGGTTTCCGACCCCCTCCAGATGGGCATTGCCTCCCAGCGCCACAGCCAGGCCCAAAAAAATGTAGGCGTATATGACAGGCGCATCCGCACCTCCCCAGGCCCAGCGATGCCACCAAAACCCGAACCGAAAAGATAGAAAGATACCCCTGGATGCGGAGAGGAAATCCTGAAAAGCACAGCCTCCTGGGAGGTGTTCGAGGGCGGTTTCCGACCCCCTCCAGATGGGCACTGACCCGCAAACAATGCATACTTTTCTCGTATGATAGTCAGGCTATCTAAAAGACAGAGAATTATACTGGGGAACAGCACTCTCTGAGTGATACAACAATAAAATGTGCTATACTAGACCTTGACAATGTCATTGAAAATAATTTCCACCTATTTGATTTTAAAAAGGCTTGGTACAAAGCACTGCTTCAGCCTTGAAGAAATCAGTAGTCTCTCAGATTAATTTGCATTAATATTTCTGATAGATAATAACCATCCTTTGAAAAATATATTGGTTAAATTACTTGACTTCAGTGGTAAAATAGGATGGTATGAGGCTTCCACCATTCTCCCAGGAAGAGGTGGAGGTAGGTTATGGAGGTTATGGAGGTCATGGAGACCGGGGATCTGTGGCCAGGCCTAAAAAAAATGTAGGCGTATATGACAGGCGCATCCGCGACTCCCCAGGCCCAGCGATGCCACCAAAACCCGAACCGAAAAGATAGAAAGATACCCCTGGATGCGGAGAGGAAATCCTGAAAAGCACAGCCTCCTGGGAGGTGTTCGAGGGCGGTTTCCGACCCCCTCCAGATGGGCATTGCCTCCCAGCGCCACAGCCAGGCCCAAAAAAATGTAGGCGTATATGACAGGCGCATCCGCACCTCCCCAGGCCCAGCGATGCCACCAAAACCCGAACCGAAAAGATAGAAAGATACCCCTGGATGCGGAGAGGAAATCCTGAAAAGCACAGCCTCCTGGGAGGTGTTCGAGGGCGGTTTCCGACCCCCTCCAGATGGGCACTGACCCGCAAACAATGCATACTTTTCTCGTATGATAGTCAGGCTATCTAAAAGACAGAGAATTATACTGGGGAACAGCACTCTCTGAGTGATACAACAATAAAATGTGCTATACTAGACCTTGACAATGTCATTGAAAATAATTTCCACCTATTTGATTTTAAAAAGGCTTGGTACAAAGCACTGCTTCAGCCTTGAAGAAATCAGTAGTCTCTCAGATTAATTTGCATTAATATTTCTGATAGATAATAACCATCCTTTGAAAAATATATTGGTTAAATTACTTGACTTCAGTGGTAAAATAGGATGGTATGAGGCTTCCACCATTCTCCCAGGAAGAGGTGGAGGTAGGTTATGGAGGTTATGGAGGTCATGGAGACCGGGGATCTGTGGCCAGGCCTAAAAAAAATGTAGGCGTATATGACAGGCGCATCCGCGACTCCCCAGGCCCAGCGATGCCACCAAAACCCGAACCGAAAAGATAGAAAGATACCCCTGGATGCGGAGAGGAAATCCTGAAAAGCACAGCCTCCTGGGAGGTGTTCGAGGGCGGTTTCCGACCCCCTCCAGATGGGCATTGCCTCCCAGCGCCACAGCCAGGCCCAAAAAAATGTAGGCGTATATGACAGGCGCATCCGCACCTCCCCAGGCCCAGCGATGCCACCAAAACCCGAACCGAAAAGATAGAAAGATACCCCTGGATGCGGAGAGGAAATCCTGAAAAGCACAGCCTCCTGGGAGGTGTTCGAGGGCGGTTTCCGACCCCCTCCAGATGGGCACTGACCCGCAAACAATGCATACTTTTCTCGTATGATAGTCAGGCTATCTAAAAGACAGAGAATTATACTGGGGAACAGCACTCTCTGAGTGATACAACAATAAAATGTGCTATACTAGACCTTGACAATGTCATTGAAAATAATTTCCACCTATTTGATTTTAAAAAGGCTTGGTACAAAGCACTGCTTCAGCCTTGAAGAAATCAGTAGTCTCTCAGATTAATTTGCATTAATATTTCTGATAGATAATAACCATCCTTTGAAAAATATATTGGTTAAATTACTTGACTTCAGTGGTAAAATAGGATGGTATGAGGCTTCCACCATTCTCCCAGGAAGAGGTGGAGGTAGGTTATGGAGGTTATGGAGGTCATGGAGACCGGGGATCTGTGGCCAGGCCTAAAAAAAATGTAGGCGTATATGACAGGCGCATCCGCGACTCCCCAGGCCCAGCGATGCCACCAAAACCCGAACCGAAAAGATAGAAAGATACCCCTGGATGCGGAGAGGAAATCCTGAAAAGCACAGCCTCCTGGGAGGTGTTCGAGGGCGGTTTCCGACCCCCTCCAGATGGGCATTGCCTCCCAGCGCCACAGCCAGGCCCAAAAAAATGTAGGCGTATATGACAGGCGCATCCGCACCTCCCCAGGCCCAGCGATGCCACCAAAACCCGAACCGAAAAGATAGAAAGATACCCCTGGATGCGGAGAGGAAATCCTGAAAAGCACAGCCTCCTGGGAGGTGTTCGAGGGCGGTTTCCGACCCCCTCCAGATGGGCACTGACCCGCAAACAATGCATACTTTCCTCGTATGATAGTCAGGCTATCTAAAAGACAGAGAATTATACTGGGGAACAGCACTCTCTGAGTGATACAACAATAAAATGTGCTATACTAGACCTTGACAATGTCATTGAAAATAATTTCCACCTATTTGATTTTAAAAAGGCTTGGTACAAAGCACTGCTTCAGCCTTGAAGAAATCAGTAGTCTCTCAGATTAATTTGCATTAATATTTCTGATAGATAATAACCATCCTTTGAAAAATATATTGGTTAAATTACTTGACTTCAGTGGTAAAATAGGATGGTATGAGGCTTCCACCATTCTCCCAGGAAGAGGTGGAGGTAGGTTATGGAGGTTATGGAGGTCATGGAGACCGGGGATCTGTGGCCAGGCCTAAAAAAAATGTAGGCGTATATGACAGGCGCATCCGCGACTCCCCAGGCCCAGCGATGCCACCAAAACCCGAACCGAAAAGATAGAAAGATACCCCTGGATGCGGAGAGGATATCCGGAAAAGCACAGCCTCCTGGGAGGTGTTCGAGGGCGGTTTCCGACCCCCTCCAGATGGGCATTTCCTCCCAGCGCCACAGCCAGGCCCAAAAAAATGTAGGCGTATATGACAGGCGCATCCGCACCTCCCCAGGCCCAGCGATGCCACCAAAACCCGAACCGAAAAGATAGAAAGATACCCCTGGATGCGGAGAGGAAATCCTGAAAAGCACAGCCTCCTGGGAGGTGTTCGAGGGCGGTTTCCGACCCCCTCCAGATGGGCACTGACCCGCAAACAATGCATACTTTTCTCGTATGATAGTCAGGCTATCTAAAAGACAGAGAATTATACTGGGGAACAGCACTCTCTGAGTGATACAACAATAAAATGTGCTATACTAGACCTTGACAATGTCATTGAAAATAATTTCCACCTATTTGATTTTAAAAAGGCTTGGTACAAAGCACTGCTTCAGCCTTGAAGAAATCAGTAGTCTCTCAGATTAATTTGCATTAATATTTCTGATAGATAATAACCATCCTTTGAAAAATATATTGGTTAAATTACTTGACTTCAGTGGTAAAATAGGATGGTATGAGGCTTCCACCATTCTCCCAGGAAGAGGTGGAGGTAGGTTATGGAGGTTATGGAGGTCATGGAGACCGGGGATCTGTGGCCAGGCCTAAAAAAAATGTAGGCGTATATGACAGGCGCATCCGCGACTCCCCAGGCCCAGCGATGCCACCAAAACCCGAACCGAAAAGATAGAAAGATACCCCTGGATGCGGAGAGGAAATCCTGAAAAGCACAGCCTCCTGGGAGGTGTTCGAGGGCGGTTTCCGACCCCCTCCAGATGGGCATTGCCTCCCAGCGCCACAGCCAGGCCCAAAAAAATGTAGGCGTATATGACAGGCGCATCCGCACCTCCCCAGGCCCAGCGATGCCACCAAAACCCGAACCGAAAAGATAGAAAGATACCCCTGGATGCGGAGAGGAAATCCTGAAAAGCACAGCCTCCTGGGAGGTGTTCGAGGGCGGTTTCCGACCCCCTCCAGATGGGCACTGACCCGCAAACAATGCATACTTTTCTCGTATGATAGTCAGGCTATCTAAAAGACAGAGAATTATACTGGGGAACAGCACTCTCTGAGTGATACAACAATAAAATGTGCTATACTAGACCTTGACAATGTCATTGAAAATAATTTCCACCTATTTGATTTTAAAAAGGCTTGGTACAAAGCACTGCTTCAGCCTTGAAGAAATCAGTAGTCTCTCAGATTAATTTGCATTAATATTTCTGATAGATAATAACCATCCTTTGAAAAATATATTGGTTAAATTACTTGACTTCAGTGGTAAAATAGGATGGTATGAGGCTTCCACCATTCTCCCAGGAAGAGGTGGAGGTAGGTTATGGAGGTTATGGAGGTCATGGAGACCGGGGATCTGTGGCCAGGCCTAAAAAAAATGTAGGCGTATATGACAGGCGCATCCGCGACTCCCCAGGCCCAGCGATGCCACCAAAACCCGAACCGAAAAGATAGAAAGATACCCCTGGATGCGGAGAGGAAATCCTGAAAAGCACAGCCTCCTGGGAGGTGTTCGAGGGCGGTTTCCGACCCCCTCCAGATGGGCATTGCCTCCCAGCGCCACAGCCAGGCCCAAAAAAATGTAGGCGTATATGACAGGCGCATCCGCACCTCCCCAGGCCCAGCGATGCCACCAAAACCCGAACCGAAAAGATAGAAAGATACCCCTGGATGCGGAGAGGAAATCCTGAAAAGCACAGCCTCCTGGGAGGTGTTCGAGGGCGGTTTCCGACCCCCTCCAGATGGGCACTGACCCGCAAACAATGCATACTTTTCTCGTATGATAGTCAGGCTATCTAAAAGACAGAGAATTATACTGGGGAACAGCACTCTCTGAGTGATACAACAATAAAATGTGCTATACTAGACCTTGACAATGTCATTGAAAATAATTTCCACCTATTTGATTTTAAAAAGGCTTGGTACAAAGCACTGCTTCAGCCTTGAAGAAATCAGTAGTCTCTCAGATTAATTTGCATTAATATTTCTGATAGATAATAACCATCCTTTGAAAAATATATTGGTTAAATTACTTGACTTCAGTGGTAAAATAGGATGGTATGAGGCTTCCACCATTCTCCCAGGAAGAGGTGGAGGTAGGTTATGGAGGTTATGGAGGTCATGGAGACCGGGGATCTGTGGCCAGGCCTAAAAAAAATGTAGGCGTATATGACAGGCGCATCCGCGACTCCCCAGGCCCAGCGATGCCACCAAAACCCGAACCGAAAAGATAGAAAGATACCCCTGGATGCGGAGAGGAAATCCTGAAAAGCACAGCCTCCTGGGAGGTGTTCGAGGGCGGTTTCCGACCCCCTCCAGATGGGCATTGCCTCCCAGCGCCACAGCCAGGCCCAAAAAAATGTAGGCGTATATGACAGGCGCATCCGCACCTCCCCAGGCCCAGCGATGCCACCAAAACCCGAACCGAAAAGATAGAAAGATACCCCTGGATGCGGAGAGGAAATCCTGAAAAGCACAGCCTCCTGGGAGGTGTTCGAGGGCGGTTTCCGACCCCCTCCAGATGGGCACTGACCCGCAAACAATGCATACTTTTCTCGTATGATAGTCAGGCTATCTAAAAGACAGAGAATTATACTGGGGAACAGCACTCTCTGAGTGATACAACAATAAAATGTGCTATACTAGACCTTGACAATGTCATTGAAAATAATTTCCACCTATTTGATTTTAAAAAGGCTTGGTACAAAGCACTGCTTCAGCCTTGAAGAAATCAGTAGTCTCTCAGATTAATTTGCATTAATATTTCTGATAGATAATAACCATCCTTTGAAAAATATATTGGTTAAATTACTTGACTTCAGTGGTAAAATAGGATGGTATGAGGCTTCCACCATTCTCCCAGGAAGAGGTGGAGGTAGGTTATGGAGGTTATGGAGGTCATGGAGACCGGGGATCTGTGGCCAGGCCTAAAAAAAATGTAGGCGTATATGACAGGCGCATCCGCGACTCCCCAGGCCCAGCGATGCCACCAAAACCCGAACCGAAAAGATAGAAAGATACCCCTGGATGCGGAGAGGAAATCCTGAAAAGCACAGCCTCCTGGGAGGTGTTCGAGGGCGGTTTCCGACCCCCTCCAGATGGGCATTGCCTCCCAGCGCCACAGCCAGGCCCAAAAAAATGTAGGCGTATATGACAGGCGCATCCGCACCTCCCCAGGCCCAGCGATGCCACCAAAACCCGAACCGAAAAGATAGAAAGATACCCCTGGATGCGGAGAGGAAATCCTGAAAAGCACAGCCTCCTGGGAGGTGTTCGAGGGCGGTTTCCGACCCCCTCCAGATGGGCACTGACCCGCAAACAATGCATACTTTTCTCGTATGATAGTCAGGCTATCTAAAAGACAGAGAATTATACTGGGGAACAGCACTCTCTGAGTGATACAACAATAAAATGTGCTATACTAGACCTTGACAATGTCATTGAAAATAATTTCCACCTATTTGATTTTAAAAAGGCTTGGTACAAAGCACTGCTTCAGCCTTGAAGAAATCAGTAGTCTCTCAGATTAATTTGCATCAATATTTCTGATAGATAATAACCATCCTTTGAAAAATATATTGGTTAAATTACTTGACTTCAGTGGTAAAATAGGATGGTATGAGGCTTCCACCATTCTCCCAGGAAGAGGTGGAGGTAGGTTATGGAGGTTATGGAGGTCATGGAGACCGGGGATCTGTGGCCAGGCCTAAAAAAAATGTAGGCGTATATGACAGGCGCATCCGCGACTCCCCAGGCCCAGCGATGCCACCAAAACCCGAACCGAAAAGATAGAAAGATACCCCTGGATGCGGAGAGGAAATCCTGAAAAGCACAGCCTCCTGGGAGGTGTTCGAGGGCGGTTTCCGACCCCCTCCAGATGGGCATTGCCTCCCAGCGCCACAGCCAGGCCCAAAAAAATGTAGGCGTATATGACAGGCGCATCCGCACCTCCCCAGGCCCAGCGATGCCACCAAAACCCGAACCGAAAAGATAGAAAGATACCCCTGGATGCGGAGAGGAAATCCTGAAAAGCACAGCCTCCTGGGAGGTGTTCGAGGGCGGTTTCCGACCCCCTCCAGATGGGCACTGACCCGCAAACAATGCATACTTTTCTCGTATGATAGTCAGGCTATCTAAAAGACAGAGAATTATACTGGGGAACAGCACTCTCTGAGTGATACAACAATAAAATGTGCTATACTAGACCTTGACAATGTCATTGAAAATAATTTCCACCTATTTGATTTTAAAAAGGCTTGGTACAAAGCACTGCTTCAGCCTTGAAGAAATCAGTAGTCTCTCAGATTAATTTGCATTAATATTTCTGATAGATAATAACCATCCTTTGAAAAATATATTGGTTAAATTACTTGACTTCAGTGGTAAAATAGGATGGTATGAGGCTTCCACCATTCTCCCAGGAAGAGGTGGAGGTAGGTTATGGAGGTTATGGAGGTCATGGAGACCGGGGATCTGTGGCCAGGCCTAAAAAAAATGTAGGCGTATATGACAGGCGCATCCGCGACTCCCCAGGCCCAGCGATGCCACCAAAACCCGAACCGAAAAGATAGAAAGATACCCCTGGATGCGGAGAGGAAATCCTGAAAAGCACAGCCTCCTGGGAGGTGTTCGAGGGCGGTTTCCGACCCCCTCCAGATGGGCATTGCCTCCCAGCGCCACAGCCAGGCCCAAAAAAATGTAGGCGTATATGACAGGCGCATCCGCACCTCCCCAGGCCCAGCGATGCCACCAAAACCCGAACCGAAAAGATAGAAAGATACCCCTGGATGCGGAGAGGAAATCCTGAAAAGCACAGCCTCCTGGGAGGTGTTCGAGGGCGGTTTCCGACCCCCTCCAGATGGGCACTGACCCGCAAACAATGCATACTTTTCTCGTATGATAGTCAGGCTATCTAAAAGACAGAGAATTATACTGGGGAACAGCACTCTCTGAGTGATACAACAATAAAATGTGCTATACTAGACCTTGACAATGTCATTGAAAATAATTTCCACCTATTTGATTTTAAAAAGGCTTGGTACAAAGCACTGCTTCAGCCTTGAAGAAATCAGTAGTCTCTCAGATTAATTTGCATTAATATTTCTGATAGATAATAACCATCCTTTGAAAAATATATTGGTTAAATTACTTGACTTCAGTGGTAAAATAGGATGGTATGAGGCTTCCACCATTCTCCCAGGAAGAGGTGGAGGTAGGTTATGGAGGTTATGGAGGTCATGGAGACCGGGGATCTGTGGCCAGGCCTAAAAAAAATGTAGGCGTATATGACAGGCGCATCCGCGACTCCCCAGGCCCAGCGATGCCACCAAAACCCGAACCGAAAAGATAGAAAGATACCCCTGGATGCGGAGAGGAAATCCTGAAAAGCACAGCCTCCTGGGAGGTGTTCGAGGGCGGTTTCCGACCCCCTCCAGATGGGCATTGCCTCCCAGCGCCACAGCCAGGCCCAAAAAAATGTAGGCGTATATGACAGGCGCATCCGCACCTCCCCAGGCCCAGCGATGCCACCAAAACCCGAACCGAAAAGATAGAAAGATACCCCTGGATGCGGAGAGGAAATCCTGAAAAGCACAGCCTCCTGGGAGGTGTTCGAGGGCGGTTTCCGACCCCCTCCAGATGGGCACTGACCCGCAAACAATGCATACTTTTCTCGTATGATAGTCAGGCTATCTAAAAGACAGAGAATTATACTGGGGAACAGCACTCTCTGAGTGATACAACAATAAAATGTGCTATACTAGACCTTGACAATGTCATTGAAAATAATTTCCACCTATTTGATTTTAAAAAGGCTTGGTACAAAGCACTGCTTCAGCCTTGAAGAAATCAGTAGTCTCTCAGATTAATTTGCATTAATATTTCTGATAGATAATAACCATCCTTTGAAAAATATATTGGTTAAATTACTTGACTTCAGTGGTAAAATAGGATGGTATGAGGCTTCCACCATTCTCCCAGGAAGAGGTGGAGGTAGGTTATGGAGGTTATGGAGGTCATGGAGACCGGGGATCTGTGGCCAGGCCTAAAAAAAATGTAGGCGTATATGACAGGCGCATCCGCGACTCCCCAGGCCCAGCGATGCCACCAAAACCCGAACCGAAAAGATAGAAAGATACCCCTGGATGCGGAGAGGAAATCCTGAAAAGCACAGCCTCCTGGGAGGTGTTCGAGGGCGGTTTCCGACCCCCTCCAGATGGGCATTGCCTCCCAGCGCCACAGCCAGGCCCAAAAAAATGTAGGCGTATATGACAGGCGCATCCGCACCTCCCCAGGCCCAGCGATGCCACCAAAACCCGAACCGAAAAGATAGAAAGATACCCCTGGATGCGGAGAGGAAATCCTGAAAAGCACAGCCTCCTGGGAGGTGTTCGAGGGCGGTTTCCGACCCCCTCCAGATGGGCACTGACCCGCAAACAATGCATACTTTTCTCGTATGATAGTCAGGCTATCTAAAAGACAGAGAATTATACTGGGGAACAGCACTCTCTGAGTGATACAACAATAAAATGTGCTATACTAGACCTTGACAATGTCATTGAAAATAATTTCCACCTATTTGATTTTAAAAAGGCTTGGTACAAAGCACTGCTTCAGCCTTGAAGAAATCAGTAGTCTCTCAGATTAATTTGCATTAATATTTCTGATAGATAATAACCATCCTTTGAAAAATATATTGGTTAAATTACTTGACTTCAGTGGTAAAATAGGATGGTATGAGGCTTCCACCATTCTCCCAGGAAGAGGTGGAGGTAGGTTATGGAGGTTATGGAGGTCATGGAGACCGGGGATCTGTGGCCAGGCCTAAAAAAAATGTAGGCGTATATGACAGGCGCATCCGCGACTCCCCAGGCCCAGCGATGCCACCAAAACCCGAACCGAAAAGATAGAAAGATACCCCTGGATGCGGAGAGGAGATCCTGAAAAGCACAGCCTCCTGGGAGGTGTTCGAGGGCGGTTTCCGACCCCCTCCAGATGGGCATTGCCTCCCAGCGCCACAGCCAGGCCCAAAAAAATGTAGGCGTATATGACAGGCGCATCCGCACCTCCCCAGGCCCAGCGATGCCACCAAAACCCGAACCGAAAAGATAGAAAGATACCCCTGGATGCGGAGAGGAAATCCTGAAAAGCACAGCCTCCTGGGAGGTGTTCGAGGGCGGTTTCCGACCCCCTCCAGATGGGCACTGACCCGCAAACAATGCATACTTTTCTCGTATGATAGTCAGGCTATCTAAAAGACAGAGAATTATACTGGGGAACAGCACTCTCTGAGTGATACAACAATAAAATGTGCTATACTAGACCTTGACAATGTCATTGAAAATAATTTCCACCTATTTGATTTTAAAAAGGCTTGGTACAAAGCACTGCTTCAGCCTTGAAGAAATCAGTAGTCTCTCAGATTAATTTGCATTAATATTTCTGATAGATAATAACCATCCTTTGAAAAATATATTGGTTAAATTACTTGACTTCAGTGGTAAAATAGGATGGTATGAGGCTTCCACCATTCTCCCAGGAAGAGGTGGAGGTAGGTTATGGAGGTTATGGAGGTCATGGAGACCGGGGATCTGTGGCCAGGCCTAAAAAAAATGTAGGCGTATATGACAGGCGCATCCGCGACTCCCCAGGCCCAGCGATGCCACCAAAACCCGAACCGAAAAGATAGAAAGATACCCCTGGATGCGGAGAGGAAATCCTGAAAAGCACAGCCTCCTGGGAGGTGTTCGAGGGCGGTTTCCGACCCCCTCCAGATGGGCATTGCCTCCCAGCGCCACAGCCAGGCCCAAAAAAATGTAGGCGTATATGACAGGCGCATCCGCACCTCCCCAGGCCCAGCGATGCCACCAAAACCCGAACCGAAAAGATAGAAAGATACCCCTGGATGCGGAGAGGAAATCCTGAAAAGCACAGCCTCCTGGGAGGTGTTCGAGGGCGGTTTCCGACCCCCTCCAGATGGGCACTGACCCGCAAACAATGCATACTTTTCTCGTATGATAGTCAGGCTATCTAAAAGACAGAGAATTATACTGGGGAACAGCACTCTCTGAGTGATACAACAATAAAATGTGCTATACTAGACCTTGACAATGTCATTGAAAATAATTTCCACCTATTTGATTTTAAAAAGGCTTGGTACAAAGCACTGCTTCAGCCTTGAAGAAATCAGTAGTCTCTCAGATTAATTTGCATTAATATTTCTGATAGATAATAACCATCCTTTGAAAAATATATTGGTTAAATTACTTGACTTCAGTGGTAAAATAGGATGGTATGAGGCTTCCACCATTCTCCCAGGAAGAGGTGGAGGTAGGTTATGGAGGTTATGGAGGTCATGGAGACCGGGGATCTGTGGCCAGGCCTAAAAAAAATGTAGGCGTATATGACAGGCGCATCCGCGACTCCCCAGGCCCAGCGATGCCACCAAAACCCGAACCGAAAAGATAGAAAGATACCCCTGGATGCGGAGAGGAAATCCTGAAAAGCACAGCCTCCTGGGAGGTGTTCGAGGGCGGTTTCCGACCCCCTCCAGATGGGCATTGCCTCCCAGCGCCACAGCCAGGCCCAAAAAAATGTAGGCGTATATGACAGGCGCATCCGCACCTCCCCAGGCCCAGCGATGCCACCAAAACCCGAACCGAAAAGATAGAAAGATACCCCTGGATGCGGAGAGGAAATCCTGAAAAGCACAGCCTCCTGGGAGGTGTTCGAGGGCGGTTTCCGACCCCCTCCAGATGGGCACTGACCCGCAAACAATGCATACTTTTCTCGTATGATAGTCAGGCTATCTAAAAGACAGAGAATTATACTGGGGAACAGCACTCTCTGAGTGATACAACAATAAAATGTGCTATACTAGACCTTGACAATGTCATTGAAAATAATTTCCACCTATTTGATTTTAAAAAGGCTTGGTACAAAGCACTGCTTCAGCCTTGAAGAAATCAGTAGTCTCTCAGATTAATTTGCATTAATATTTCTGATAGATAATAACCATCCTTTGAAAAATATATTGGTTAAATTACTTGACTTCAGTGGTAAAATAGGATGGTATGAGGCTTCCACCATTCTCCCAGGAAGAGGTGGAGGTAGGTTATGGAGGTTATGGAGGTCATGGAGACCGGGGATCTGTGGCCAGGCCTAAAAAAAATGTAGGCGTATATGACAGGCGCATCCGCGACTCCCCAGGCCCAGCGATGCCACCAAAACCCGAACCGAAAAGATAGAAAGATACCCCTGGATGCGGAGAGGAAATCCTGAAAAGCACAGCCTCCTGGGAGGTGTTCGAGGGCGGTTTCCGACCCCCTCCAGATGGGCATTGCCTCCCAGCGCCACAGCCAGGCCCAAAAAAATGTAGGCGTATATGACAGGCGCATCCGCACCTCCCCAGGCCCAGCGATGCCACCAAAACCCGAACCGAAAAGATAGAAAGATACCCCTGGATGCGGAGAGGAAATCCTGAAAAGCACAGCCTCCTGGGAGGTGTTCGAGGGCGGTTTCCGACCCCCTCCAGATGGGCACTGACCCGCAAACAATGCATACTTTTCTCGTATGATAGTCAGGCTATCTAAAAGACAGAGAATTATACTGGGGAACAGCACTCTCTGAGTGATACAACAATAAAATGTGCTATACTAGACCTTGACAATGTCATTGAAAATAATTTCCACCTATTTGATTTTAAAAAGGCTTGGTACAAAGCACTGCTTCAGCCTTGAAGAAATCAGTAGTCTCTCAGATTAATTTGCATTAATATTTCTGATAGATAATAACCATCCTTTGAAAAATATATTGGTTAAATTACTTGACTTCAGTGGTAAAATAGGATGGTATGAGGCTTCCACCATTCTCCCAGGAAGAGGTGGAGGTAGGTTATGGAGGTTATGGAGGTCATGGAGACCGGGGATCTGTGGCCAGGCCTAAAAAAAATGTAGGCGTATATGACAGGCGCATCCGCGACTCCCCAGGCCCAGCGATGCCACCAAAACCCGAACCGAAAAGATAGAAAGATACCCCTGGATGCGGAGAGGAAATCCTGAAAAGCACAGCCTCCTGGGAGGTGTTCGAGGGCGGTTTCCGACCCCCTCCAGATGGGCATTGCCTCCCAGCGCCACAGCCAGGCCCAAAAAAATGTAGGCGTATATGACAGGCGCATCCGCACCTCCCCAGGCCCAGCGATGCCACCAAAACCCGAACCGAAAAGATAGAAAGATACCCCTGGATGCGGAGAGGAAATCCTGAAAAGCACAGCCTCCTGGGAGGTGTTCGAGGGCGGTTTCCGACCCCCTCCAGATGGGCACTGACCCGCAAACAATGCATACTTTTCTCGTATGATAGTCAGGCTATCTAAAAGACAGAGAATTATACTGGGGAACAGCACTCTCTGAGTGATACAACAATAAAATGTGCTATACTAGACCTTGACAATGTCATTGAAAATAATTTCCACCTATTTGATTTTAAAAAGGCTTGGTACAAAGCACTGCTTCAGCCTTGAAGAAATCAGTAGTCTCTCAGATTAATTTGCATTAATATTTCTGATAGATAATAACCATCCTTTGAAAAATATATTGGTTAAATTACTTGACTTCAGTGGTAAAATAGGATGGTATGAGGCTTCCACCATTCTCCCAGGAAGAGGTGGAGGTAGGTTATGGAGGTTATGGAGGTCATGGAGACCGGGGATCTGTGGCCAGGCCTAAAAAAAATGTAGGCGTATATGACAGGCGCATCCGCGACTCCCCAGGCCCAGCGATGCCACCAAAACCCGAACCGAAAAGATAGAAAGATACCCCTGGATGCGGAGAGGAAATCCTGAAAAGCACAGCCTCCTGGGAGGTGTTCGAGGGCGGTTTCCGACCCCCTCCAGATGGGCATTGCCTCCCAGCGCCACAGCCAGGCCCAAAAAAATGTAGGCGTATATGACAGGCGCATCCGCACCTCCCCAGGCCCAGCGATGCCACCAAAACCCGAACCGAAAAGATAGAAAGATACCCCTGGATGCGGAGAGGAAATCCTGAAAAGCACAGCCTCCTGGGAGGTGTTCGAGGGCGGTTTCCGACCCCCTCCAGATGGGCACTGACCCGCAAACAATGCATACTTTTCTCGTATGATAGTCAGGCTATCTAAAAGACAGAGAATTATACTGGGGAACAGCACTCTCTGAGTGATACAACAATAAAATGTGCTATACTAGACCTTGACAATGTCATTGAAAATAATTTCCACCTATTTGATTTTAAAAAGGCTTGGTACAAAGCACTGCTTCAGCCTTGAAGAAATCAGTAGTCTCTCAGATTAATTTGCATTAATATTTCTGATAGATAATAACCATCCTTTGAAAAATATATTGGTTAAATTACTTGACTTCAGTGGTAAAATAGGATGGTATGAGGCTTCCACCATTCTCCCAGGAAGAGGTGGAGGTAGGTTATGGAGGTTATGGAGGTCATGGAGACCGGGGATCTGTGGCCAGGCCTAAAAAAAATGTAGGCGTATATGACAGGCGCATCCGCGACTCCCCAGGCCCAGCGATGCCACCAAAACCCGAACCGAAAAGATAGAAAGATACCCCTGGATGCGGAGAGGAAATCCTGAAAAGCACAGCCTCCTGGGAGGTGTTCGAGGGCGGTTTCCGACCCCCTCCAGATGGGCATTGCCTCCCAGCGCCACAGCCAGGCCCAAAAAAATGTAGGCGTATATGACAGGCGCATCCGCACCTCCCCAGGCCCAGCGATGCCACCAAAACCCGAACCGAAAAGATAGAAAGATACCCCTGGATGCGGAGAGGAAATCCTGAAAAGCACAGCCTCCTGGGAGGTGTTCGAGGGCGGTTTCCGACCCCCTCCAGATGGGCACTGACCCGCAAACAATGCATACTTTTCTCGTATGATAGTCAGGCTATCTAAAAGACAGAGAATTATACTGGGGAACAGCACTCTCTGAGTGATACAACAATAAAATGTGCTATACTAGACCTTGACAATGTCATTGAAAATAATTTCCACCTATTTGATTTTAAAAAGGCTTGGTACAAAGCACTGCTTCAGCCTTGAAGAAATCAGTAGTCTCTCAGATTAATTTGCATTAATATTTCTGATAGATAATAACCATCCTTTGAAAAATATATTGGTTAAATTACTTGACTTCAGTGGTAAAATAGGATGGTATGAGGCTTCCACCATTCTCCCAGGAAGAGGTGGAGGTAGGTTATGGAGGTTATGGAGGTCATGGAGACCGGGGATCTGTGGCCAGGCCTAAAAAAAATGTAGGCGTATATGACAGGCGCATCCGCGACTCCCCAGGCCCAGCGATGCCACCAAAACCCGAACCGAAAAGATAGAAAGATACCCCTGGATGCGGAGAGGAAATCCTGAAAAGCACAGCCTCCTGGGAGGTGTTCGAGGGCGGTTTCCGACCCCCTCCAGATGGGCATTGCCTCCCAGCGCCACAGCCAGGCCCAAAAAAATGTAGGCGTATATGACAGGCGCATCCGCACCTCCCCAGGCCCAGCGATGCCACCAAAACCCGAACCGAAAAGATAGAAAGATACCCCTGGATGCGGAGAGGAAATCCTGAAAAGCACAGCCTCCTGGGAGGTGTTCGAGGGCGGTTTCCGACCCCCTCCAGATGGGCACTGACCCGCAAACAATGCATACTTTCCTCGTATGATAGTCAGGCTATCTAAAAGACAGAGAATTATACTGGGGAACAGCACTCTCTGAGTGATACAACAATAAAATGTGCTATACTAGACCTTGACAATGTCATTGAAAATAATTTCCACCTATTTGATTTTAAAAAGGCTTGGTACAAAGCACTGCTTCAGCCTTGAAGAAATCAGTAGTCTCTCAGATTAATTTGCATTAATATTTCTGATAGATAATAACCATCCTTTGAAAAATATATTGGTTAAATTACTTGACTTCAGTGGTAAAATAGGATGGTATGAGGCTTCCACCATTCTCCCAGGAAGAGGTGGAGGTAGGTTATGGAGGTTATGGAGGTCATGGAGACCGGGGATCTGTGGCCAGGCCTAAAAAAAATGTAGGCGTATATGACAGGCGCATCCGCGACTCCCCAGGCCCAGCGATGCCACCAAAACCCGAACCGAAAAGATAGAAAGATACCCCTGGATGCGGAGAGGAAATCCTGAAAAGCACAGCCTCCTGGGAGGTGTTCGAGGGCGGTTTCCGACCCCCTCCAGATGGGCATTGCCTCCCAGCGCCACAGCCAGGCCCAAAAAAATGTAGGCGTATATGACAGGCGCATCCGCACCTCCCCAGGCCCAGCGATGCCACCAAAACCCGAACCGAAAAGATAGAAAGATACCCCTGGATGCGGAGAGGAAATCCTGAAAAGCACAGCCTCCTGGGAGGTGTTCGAGGGCGGTTTCCGACCCCCTCCAGATGGGCACTGACCCGCAAACAATGCATACTTTCCTCGTATGATAGTCAGGCTATCTAAAAGACAGAGAATTATACTGGGGAACAGCACTCTCTGAGTGATACAACAATAAAATGTGCTATACTAGACCTTGACAATGTCATTGAAAATAATTTCCACCTATTTGATTTTAAAAAGGCTTGGTACAAAGCACTGCTTCAGCCTTGAAGAAATCAGTAGTCTCTCAGATTAATTTGCATTAATATTTCTGATAGATAATAACCATCCTTTGAAAAATATATTGGTTAAATTACTTGACTTCAGTGGTAAAATAGGATGGTATGAGGCTTCCACCATTCTCCCAGGAAGAGGTGGAGGTAGGTTATGGAGGTTATGGAGGTCATGGAGACCGGGGATCTGTGGCCAGGCCTAAAAAAAATGTAGGCGTATATGACAGGCGCATCCGCGACTCCCCAGGCCCAGCGATGCCACCAAAACCCGAACCGAAAAGATAGAAAGATACCCCTGGATGCGGAGAGGAAATCCTGAAAAGCACAGCCTCCTGGGAGGTGTTCGAGGGCGGTTTCCGACCCCCTCCAGATGGGCATTGCCTCCCAGCGCCACAGCCAGGCCCAAAAAAATGTAGGCGTATATGACAGGCGCATCCGCACCTCCCCAGGCCCAGCGATGCCACCAAAACCCGAACCGAAAAGATAGAAAGATACCCCTGGATGCGGAGAGGAAATCCTGAAAAGCACAGCCTCCTGGGAGGTGTTCGAGGGCGGTTTCCGACCCCCTCCAGATGGGCACTGACCCGCAAACAATGCATACTTTTCTCGTATGATAGTCAGGCTATCTAAAAGACAGAGAATTATACTGGGGAACAGCACTCTCTGAGTGATACAACAATAAAATGTGCTATACTAGACCTTGACAATGTCATTGAAAATAATTTCCACCTATTTGATTTTAAAAAGGCTTGGTACAAAGCACTGCTTCAGCCTTGAAGAAATCAGTAGTCTCTCAGATTAATTTGCATTAATATTTCTGATAGATAATAACCATCCTTTGAAAAATATATTGGTTAAATTACTTGACTTCAGTGGTAAAATAGGATGGTATGAGGCTTCCACCATTCTCCCAGGAAGAGGTGGAGGTAGGTTATGGAGGTTATGGAGGTCATGGAGACCGGGGATCTGTGGCCAGGCCTAAAAAAAATGTAGGCGTATATGACAGGCGCATCCGCGACTCCCCAGGCCCAGCGATGCCACCAAAACCCGAACCGAAAAGATAGAAAGATACCCCTGGATGCGGAGAGGAAATCCTGAAAAGCACAGCCTCCTGGGAGGTGTTCGAGGGCGGTTTCCGACCCCCTCCAGATGGGCATTGCCTCCCAGCGCCACAGCCAGGCCCAAAAAAATGTAGGCGTATATGACAGGCGCATCCGCACCTCCCCAGGCCCAGCGATGCCACCAAAACCCGAACCGAAAAGATAGAAAGATACCCCTGGATGCGGAGAGGAAATCCTGAAAAGCACAGCCTCCTGGGAGGTGTTCGAGGGCGGTTTCCGACCCCCTCCAGATGGGCACTGACCCGCAAACAATGCATACTTTTCTCGTATGATAGTCAGGCTATCTAAAAGACAGAGAATTATACTGGGGAACAGCACTCTCTGAGTGATACAACAATAAAATGTGCTATACTAGACCTTGACAATGTCATTGAAAATAATTTCCACCTATTTGATTTTAAAAAGGCTTGGTACAAAGCACTGCTTCAGCCTTGAAGAAATCAGTAGTCTCTCAGATTAATTTGCATTAATATTTCTGATAGATAATAACCATCCTTTGAAAAATATATTGGTTAAATTACTTGACTTCAGTGGTAAAATAGGATGGTATGAGGCTTCCACCATTCTCCCAGGAAGAGGTGGAGGTAGGTTATGGAGGTTATGGAGGTCATGGAGACCGGGGATCTGTGGCCAGGCCTAAAAAAAATGTAGGCGTATATGACAGGCGCATCCGCGACTCCCCAGGCCCAGCGATGCCACCAAAACCCGAACCGAAAAGATAGAAAGATACCCCTGGATGCGGAGAGGAAATCCTGAAAAGCACAGCCTCCTGGGAGGTGTTCGAGGGCGGTTTCCGACCCCCTCCAGATGGGCATTGCCTCCCAGCGCCACAGCCAGGCCCAAAAAAATGTAGGCGTATATGACAGGCGCATCCGCACCTCCCCAGGCCCAGCGATGCCACCAAAACCCGAACCGAAAAGATAGAAAGATACCCCTGGATGCGGAGAGGAAATCCTGAAAAGCACAGCCTCCTGGGAGGTGTTCGAGGGCGGTTTCCGACCCCCTCCAGATGGGCACTGACCCGCAAACAATGCATACTTTTCTCGTATGATAGTCAGGCTATCTAAAAGACAGAGAATTAGACTGGGGAACAGCACTCTCTGAGTGATACAACAATAAAATGTGCTATACTAGACCTTGACAATGTCATTGAAAATAATTTCCACCTATTTGATTTTAAAAAGGCTTGGTACAAAGCACTGCTTCAGCCTTGAAGAAATCAGTAGTCTCTCAGATTAATTTGCATTAATATTTCTGATAGATAATAACCATCCTTTGAAAAATATATTGGTTAAATTACTTGACTTCAGTGGTAAAATAGGATGGTATGAGGCTTCCACCATTCTCCCAGGAAGAGGTGGAGGTAGGTTATGGAGGTTATGGAGGTCATGGAGACCGGGGATCTGTGGCCAGGCCTAAAAAAAATGTAGGCGTATATGACAGGCGCATCCGCGACTCCCCAGGCCCAGCGATGCCACCAAAACCCGAACCGAAAAGATAGAAAGATACCCCTGGATGCGGAGAGGAAATCCTGAAAAGCACAGCCTCCTGGGAGGTGTTCGAGGGCGGTTTCCGACCCCCTCCAGATGGGCACTGACCCGCAAACAATGCATACTTTTCTCGTATGATAGTCAGGCTATCTAAAAGACAGAGAATTATACTGGGGAACAGCACTCTCTGAGTGATACAACAATAAAATGTGCTATACTAGACCTTGACAATGTCATTGAAAATAATTTCCACCTATTTGATTTTAAAAAGGCTTGGTACAAAGCACTGCTTCAGCCTTGAAGAAATCAGTAGTCTCTCAGATTAATTTGCATTAATATTTCTGATAGATAATAACCATCCTTTGAAAAATATATTGGTTAAATTACTTGACTTCAGTGGTAAAATAGGATGGTATGAGGCTTCCACCATTCTCCCAGGAAGAGGTGGAGGTAGGTTATGGAGGTTATGGAGGTCATGGAGACCGGGGATCTGTGGCCAGGCCTAAAAAAAATGTAGGCGTATATGACAGGCGCATCCGCGACTCCCCAGGCCCAGCGATGCCACCAAAACCCGAACCGAAAAGATAGAAAGATACCCCTGGATGCGGAGAGGAAATCCTGAAAAGCACAGCCTCCTGGGAGGTGTTCGAGGGCGGTTTCCGACCCCCTCCAGATGGGCATTGCCTCCCAGCGCCACAGCCAGGCCCAAAAAAATGTAGGCGTATATGACAGGCGCATCCGCACCTCCCCAGGCCCAGCGATGCCACCAAAACCCGAACCGAAAAGATAGAAAGATACCCCTGGATGCGGAGAGGAAATCCTGAAAAGCACAGCCTCCTGGGAGGTGTTCGAGGGCGGTTTCCGACCCCCTCCAGATGGGCACTGACCCGCAAACAATGCATACTTTTCTCGTATGATAGTCAGGCTATCTAAAAGACAGAGAATTATACTGGGGAACAGCACTCTCTGAGTGATACAACAATAAAATGTGCTATACTAGACCTTGACAATGTCATTGAAAATAATTTCCACCTATTTGATTTTAAAAAGGCTTGGTACAAAGCACTGCTTCAGCCTTGAAGAAATCAGTAGTCTCTCAGATTAATTTGCATTAATATTTCTGATAGATAATAACCATCCTTTGAAAAATATATTGGTTAAATTACTTGACTTCAGTGGTAAAATAGGATGGTATGAGGCTTCCACCATTCTCCCAGGAAGAGGTGGAGGTAGGTTATGGAGGTTATGGAGGTCATGGAGACCGGGGATCTGTGGCCAGGCCTAAAAAAAATGTAGGCGTATATGACAGGCGCATCCGCGACTCCCCAGGCCCAGCGATGCCACCAAAACCCGAACCGAAAAGATAGAAAGATACCCCTGGATGCGGAGAGGAAATCCTGAAAAGCACAGCCTCCTGGGAGGTGTTCGAGGGCGGTTTCCGACCCCCTCCAGATGGGCACTGACCCGCAAACAATGCATACTTTTCTCGTATGATAGTCAGGCTATCTAAAAGACAGAGAATTATACTGGGGAACAGCACTCTCTGAGTGATACAACAATAAAATGTGCTATACTAGACCTTGACAATGTCATTGAAAATAATTTCCACCTATTTGATTTTAAAAAGGCTTGGTACAAAGCACTGCTTCAGCCTTGAAGAAATCAGTAGTCTCTCAGATTAATTTGCATTAATATTTCTGATAGATAATAACCATCCTTTGAAAAATATATTGGTTAAATTACTTGACTTCAGTGGTAAAATAGGATGGTATGAGGCTTCCACCATTCTCCCAGGAAGAGGTGGAGGTAGGTTATGGAGGTTATGGAGGTCATGGAGACCGGGGATCTGTGGCCAGGCCTAAAAAAAATGTAGGCGTATATGACAGGCGCATCCGCGACTCCCCAGGCCCAGCGATGCCACCAAAACCCGAACCGAAAAAATAGAAAGATACCCCTGGATGCGGAGAGGAAATCCTGAAAAGCACAGCCTCCTGGGAGGTGTTCGAGGGCGGTTTCCGACCCCCTCCAGATGGGCATTGCCTCCCAGCGCCACAGCCAGGCCCAAAAAAATGTAGGCGTATATGACAGGCGCATCCGCACCTCCCCAGGCCCAGCGATGCCACCAAAACCCGAACCGAAAAGATAGAAAGATACCCCTGGATGCGGAGAGGAAATCCTGAAAAGCACAGCCTCCTGGGAGGTGTTCGAGGGCGGTTTCCGACCCCCTCCAGATGGGCACTGACCCGCAAACAATGCATACTTTTCTCGTATGATAGTCAGGCTATCTAAAAGACAGAGAATTATACTGGGGAACAGCACTCTCTGAGTGATACAACAATAAAATGTGCTATACTAGACCTTGACAATGTCATTGAAAATAATTTCCACCTATTTGATTTTAAAAAGGCTTGGTACAAAGCACTGCTTCAGCCTTGAAGAAATCAGTAGTCTCTCAGATTAATTTGCATTAATATTTCTGATAGATAATAACCATCCTTTGAAAAATATATTGGTTAAATTACTTGACTTCAGTGGTAAAATAGGATGGTATGAGGCTTCCACCATTCTCCCAGGAAGAGGTGGAGGTAGGTTATGGAGGTTATGGAGGTCATGGAGACCGGGGATCTGTGGCCAGGCCTAAAAAAAATGTAGGCGTATATGACAGGCGCATCCGCGACTCCCCAGGCCCAGCGATGCCACCAAAACCCGAACCGAAAAGATAGAAAGATACCCCTGGATGCGGAGAGGAAATCCTGAAAAGCACAGCCTCCTGGGAGGTGTTCGAGGGCGGTTTCCGACCCCCTCCAGATGGGCACTGACCCGCAAACAATGCATACTTTTCTCGTATGATAGTCAGGCTATCTAAAAGACAGAGAATTATACTGGGGAACAGCACTCTCTGAGTGATACAACAATAAAATGTGCTATACTAGACCTTGACAATGTCATTGAAAATAATTTCCACCTATTTGATTTTAAAAAGGCTTGGTACAAAGCACTGCTTCAGCCTTGAAGAAATCAGTAGTCTCTCAGATTAATTTGCATTAATATTTCTGATAGATAATAACCATCCTTTGAAAAATATATTGGTTAAATTACTTGACTTCAGTGGTAAAATAGGATGGTATGAGGCTTCCACCATTCTCCCAGGAAGAGGTGGAGGTAGGTTATGGAGGTTATGGAGGTCATGGAGACCGGGGATCTGTGGCCAGGCCTAAAAAAAATGTAGGCGTATATGACAGGCGCATCCGCGACTCCCCAGGCCCAGCGATGCCACCAAAACCCGAACCGAAAAAATAGAAAGATACCCCTGGATGCGGAGAGGAAATCCTGAAAAGCACAGCCTCCTGGGAGGTGTTCGAGGGCGGTTTCCGACCCCCTCCAGATGGGCATTGCCTCCCAGCGCCACAGCCAGGCCCAAAAAAATGTAGGCGTATATGACAGGCGCATCCGCACCTCCCCAGGCCCAGCGATGCCACCAAAACCCGAACCGAAAAGATAGAAAGATACCCCTGGATGCGGAGAGGAAATCCTGAAAAGCACAGCCTCCTGGGAGGTGTTCGAGGGCGGTTTCCGACCCCCTCCAGATGGGCACTGACCCGCAAACAATGCATACTTTTCTCGTATGATAGTCAGGCTATCTAAAAGACAGAGAATTATACTGGGGAACAGCACTCTCTGAGTGATACAACAATAAAATGTGCTATACTAGACCTTGACAATGTCATTGAAAATAATTTCCACCTATTTGATTTTAAAAAGGCTTGGTACAAAGCACTGCTTCAGCCTTGAAGAAATCAGTAGTCTCTCAGATTAATTTGCATTAATATTTCTGATAGATAATAACCATCCTTTGAAAAATATATTGGTTAAATTACTTGACTTCAGTGGTAAAATAGGATGGTATGAGGCTTCCACCATTCTCCCAGGAAGAGGTGGAGGTAGGTTATGGAGGTTATGGAGGTCATGGAGACCGGGGATCTGTGGCCAGGCCTAAAAAAAATGTAGGCGTATATGACAGGCGCATCCGCGACTCCCCAGGCCCAGCGATGCCACCAAAACCCGAACCGAAAAGATAGAAAGATACCCCTGGATGCGGAGAGGAAATCCTGAAAAGCACAGCCTCCTGGGAGGTGTTCGAGGGCGGTTTCCGACCCCCTCCAGATGGGCACTGACCCGCAAACAATGCATACTTTTCTCGTATGATAGTCAGGCTATCTAAAAGACAGAGAATTATACTGGGGAACAGCACTCTCTGAGTGATACAACAATAAAATGTGCTATACTAGACCTTGACAATGTCATTGAAAATAATTTCCACCTATTTGATTTTAAAAAGGCTTGGTACAAAGCACTGCTTCAGCCTTGAAGAAATCAGTAGTCTCTCAGATTAATTTGCATTAATATTTCTGATAGATAATAACCATCCTTTGAAAAATATATTGGTTAAATTACTTGACTTCAGTGGTAAAATAGGATGGTATGAGGCTTCCACCATTCTCCCAGGAAGAGGTGGAGGTAGGTTATGGAGGTTATGGAGGTCATGGAGACCGGGGATCTGTGGCCAGGCCTAAAAAAAATGTAGGCGTATATGACAGGCGCATCCGCGACTCCCCAGGCCCAGCGATGCCACCAAAACCCGAACCGAAAAGATAGAAAGATACCCCTGGATGCGGAGAGGAAATCCTGAAAAGCACAGCCTCCTGGGAGGTGTTCGAGGGCGGTTTCCGACCCCCTCCAGATGGGCATTGCCTCCCAGCGCCACAGCCAGGCCCAAAAAAATGTAGGCGTATATGACAGGCGCATCCGCACCTCCCCAGGCCCAGCGATGCCACCAAAACCCGAACCGAAAAGATAGAAAGATACCCCTGGATGCGGAGAGGAAATCCTGAAAAGCACAGCCTCCTGGGAGGTGTTCGAGGGCGGTTTCCGACCCCCTCCAGATGGGCACTGACCCGCAAACAATGCATACTTTTCTCGTATGATAGTCAGGCTATCTAAAAGACAGAGAATTATACTGGGGAACAGCACTCTCTGAGTGATACAACAATAAAATGTGCTATACTAGACCTTGACAATGTCATTGAAAATAATTTCCACCTATTTGATTTTAAAAAGGCTTGGTACAAAGCACTGCTTCAGCCTTGAAGAAATCAGTAGTCTCTCAGATTAATTTGCATTAATATTTCTGATAGATAATAACCATCCTTTGAAAAATATATTGGTTAAATTACTTGACTTCAGTGGTAAAATAGGATGGTATGAGGCTTCCACCATTCTCCCAGGAAGAGGTGGAGGTAGGTTATGGAGGTTATGGAGGTCATGGAGACCGGGGATCTGTGGCCAGGCCTAAAAAAAATGTAGGCGTATATGACAGGCGCATCCGCGACTCCCCAGGCCCAGCGATGCCACCAAAACCCGAACCGAAAAGATAGAAAGATACCCCTGGATGCGGAGAGGAAATCCTGAAAAGCACAGCCTCCTGGGAGGTGTTCGAGGGCGGTTTCCGACCCCCTCCAGATGGGCACTGACCCGCAAACAATGCATACTTTTCTCGTATGATAGTCAGGCTATCTAAAAGACAGAGAATTATACTGGGGAACAGCACTCTCTGAGTGATACAACAATAAAATGTGCTATACTAGACCTTGACAATGTCATTGAAAATAATTTCCACCTATTTGATTTTAAAAAGGCTTGGTACAAAGCACTGCTTCAGCCTTGAAGAAATCAGTAGTCTCTCAGATTAATTTGCATTAATATTTCTGATAGATAATAACCATCCTTTGAAAAATATATTGGTTAAATTACTTGACTTCAGTGGTAAAATAGGATGGTATGAGGCTTCCACCATTCTCCCAGGAAGAGGTGGAGGTAGGTTATGGAGGTTATGGAGGTCATGGAGACCGGGGATCTGTGGCCAGGCCTAAAAAAAATGTAGGCGTATATGACAGGCGCATCCGCGACTCCCCAGGCCCAGCGATGCCACCAAAACCCGAACCGAAAAGATAGAAAGATACCCCTGGATGCGGAGAGGAAATCCTGAAAAGCACAGCCTCCTGGGAGGTGTTCGAGGGCGGTTTCCGACCCCCTCCAGATGGGCATTGCCTCCCAGCGCCACAGCCAGGCCCAAAAAAATGTAGGCGTATATGACAGGCGCATCCGCACCTCCCCAGGCCCAGCGATGCCACCAAAACCCGAACCGAAAAGATAGAAAGATACCCCTGGATGCGGAGAGGAAATCCTGAAAAGCACAGCCTCCTGGGAGGTGTTCGAGGGCGGTTTCCGACCCCCTCCAGATGGGCACTGACCCGCAAACAATGCATACTTTTCTCGTATGATAGTCAGGCTATCTAAAAGACAGAGAATTATACTGGGGAACAGCACTCTCTGAGTGATACAACAATAAAATGTGCTATACTAGACCTTGACAATGTCATTGAAAATAATTTCCACCTATTTGATTTTAAAAAGGCTTGGTACAAAGCACTGCTTCAGCCTTGAAGAAATCAGTAGTCTCTCAGATTAATTTGCATTAATATTTCTGATAGATAATAACCATCCTTTGAAAAATATATTGGTTAAATTACTTGACTTCAGTGGTAAAATAGGATGGTATGAGGCTTCCACCATTCTCCCAGGAAGAGGTGGAGGTAGGTTATGGAGGTTATGGAGGTCATGGAGACCGGGGATCTGTGGCCAGGCCTAAAAAAAATGTAGGCGTATATGACAGGCGCATCCGCGACTCCCCAGGCCCAGCGATGCCACCAAAACCCGAACCGAAAAGATAGAAAGATACCCCTGGATGCGGAGAGGAAATCCTGAAAAGCACAGCCTCCTGGGAGGTGTTCGAGGGCGGTTTCCGACCCCCTCCAGATGGGCACTGACCCGCAAACAATGCATACTTTTCTCGTATGATAGTCAGGCTATCTAAAAGACAGAGAATTATACTGGGGAACAGCACTCTCTGAGTGATACAACAATAAAATGTGCTATACTAGACCTTGACAATGTCATTGAAAATAATTTCCACCTATTTGATTTTAAAAAGGCTTGGTACAAAGCACTGCTTCAGCCTTGAAGAAATCAGTAGTCTCTCAGATTAATTTGCATTAATATTTCTGATAGATAATAACCATCCTTTGAAAAATATATTGGTTAAATTACTTGACTTCAGTGGTAAAATAGGATGGTATGAGGCTTCCACCATTCTCCCAGGAAGAGGTGGAGGTAGGTTATGGAGGTTATGGAGGTCATGGAGACCGGGGATCTGTGGCCAGGCCTAAAAAAAATGTAGGCGTATATGACAGGCGCATCCGCGACTCCCCAGGCCCAGCGATGCCACCAAAACCCGAACCGAAAAGATAGAAAGATACCCCTGGATGCGGAGAGGAAATCCTGAAAAGCACAGCCTCCTGGGAGGTGTTCGAGGGCGGTTTCCGACCCCCTCCAGATGGGCATTGCCTCCGAGCGCCACAGCCAGGCCCAAAAAAATGTAGGCGTATATGACAGGCGCATCCGCACCTCCCCAGGCCCAGCGATGCCACCAAAACCCGAACCGAAAAGATAGAAAGATACCCCTGGATGCGGAGAGGAAATCCTGAAAAGCACAGCCTCCTGGGAGGTGTTCGAGGGCGGTTTCCGACCCCCTCCAGATGGGCACTGACCCGCAAACAATGCATACTTTTCTCGTATGATAGTCAGGCTATCTAAAAGACAGAGAATTATACTGGGGAACAGCACTCTCTGAGTGATACAACAATAAAATGTGCTATACTAGACCTTGACAATGTCATTGAAAATAATTTCCACCTATTTGATTTTAAAAAGGCTTGGTACAAAGCACTGCTTCAGCCTTGAAGAAATCAGTAGTCTCTCAGATTAATTTGCATTAATATTTCTGATAGATAATAACCATCCTTTGAAAAATATATTGGTTAAATTACTTGACTTCAGTGGTAAAATAGGATGGTATGAGGCTTCCACCATTCTCCCAGGAAGAGGTGGAGGTAGGTTATGGAGGTTATGGAGGTCATGGAGACCGGGGATCTGTGGCCAGGCCTAAAAAAAATGTAGGCGTATATGACAGGCGCATCCGCGACTCCCCAGGCCCAGCGATGCCACCAAAACCCGAACCGAAAAGATAGAAAGATACCCCTGGATGCGGAGAGGAAATCCTGAAAAGCACAGCCTCCTGGGAGGTGTTCGAGGGCGGTTTCCGACCCCCTCCAGATGGGCACTGACCCGCAAACAATGCATACTTTTCTCGTATGATAGTCAGGCTATCTAAAAGACAGAGAATTATACTGGGGAACAGCACTCTCTGAGTGATACAACAATAAAATGTGCTATACTAGACCTTGACAATGTCATTGAA
Source organism: Lepidonotus clava (assembly GCA_936440205.1). Taxonomy (NCBI): domain Eukaryota; kingdom Metazoa; phylum Annelida; class Polychaeta; order Phyllodocida; family Polynoidae; genus Lepidonotus; species Lepidonotus clava. The sequence continues at coordinate 166,944 of OW387145.1, forward strand.
AATAATTTCCACCTATTTGATTTTAAAAAGGCTTGGTACAAAGCACTGCTTCAGCCTTGAAGAAATCAGTAGTCTCTCAGATTAATTTGCATTAATATTTCTGATAGATAATAACCATCCTTTGAAAAATATATTGGTTAAATTACTTGACTTCAGTGGTAAAATAGGATGGTATGAGGCTTCCACCATTCTCCCAGGAAGAGGTGGAGGTAGGTTATGGAGGTTATGGAGGTCATGGAGACCGGGGATCTGTGGCCAGGCCTAAAAAAAATGTAGGCGTATATGACAGGCGCATCCGCGACTCCCCAGGCCCAGCGATGCCACCAAAACCCGAACCGAAAAGATAGAAAGATACCCCTGGATGCGGAGAGGAAATCCTGAAAAGCACAGCCTCCTGGGAGGTGTTCGAGGGCGGTTTCCGACCCCCTCCAGATGGGCATTGCCTCCCAGCGCCACAGCCAGGCCCAAAAAAATGTAGGCGTATATGACAGGCGCATCCGCACCTCCCCAGGCCCAGGGTTAGGGTTAGGGTTAGGGTTAGGGTTAGGGTTAGGGTTAGGGTTAGGGTTAGGGTTAGGGTTAGGGTTAGGGTTAGGGTTAGGGTTAGGGTTAGGGTTAGGGTTAGGGTTAGGGTTAGGGTTAGGGTTAGGGTTAGGGTTAGGGTTAGGGTTAGGGTTAGGGTTAGGGTTAGGGTTAGGGTTAGGGTTAGGGTTAGGGTTAGGGTTAGGGTTAGGGTTAGGGTTAGGGTTAGGGTTAGGGTTAGGGTTAGGGTTAGGGTTAGGGTTAGGGTTAGGGTTAGGGTTAGGGTTAGGGTTAGGGTTAGGGTTAGGGTTAGGGTTAGGGTTAGGGTTAGGGTTAGGGTTAGGGTTAGGGTTAGGGTTAGGGTTAGGGTTAGGGTTAGGGTTAGGGTTAGGGTTAGGGTTAGGGTTAGGGTTAGGGTTAGGGTTAGGGTTAGGGTTAGGGTTAGGGTTAGGGTTAGGGTTAGGGTTAGGGTTAGGGTTAGGGTTAGGGTTAGGGTTAGGGTTAGGGTTAGGGTTAGGGTTAGGGTTAGGGTTAGGGTTAGGGTTAGGGTTAGGGTTAGGGTTAGGGTTAGGGTTAGGGTTAGGGTTAGGGTTAGGGTTAGGGTTAGGGTTAGGGTTAGGGTTAGGGTTAGGGTTAGGGTTAGGGTTAGGGTTAGGGTTAGGGTTAGGGTTAGGGTTAGGGTTAGGGTTAGGGTTAGGGTTAGGGTTAGGGTTAGGGTTAGGGTTAGGGTTAGGGTTAGGGTTAGGGTTAGGGTTAGGGTTAGGGTTAGGGTTAGGGTTAGGGTTAGGGTTAGGGTTAGGGTTAGGGTTAGGGTTAGGGTTAGGGTTAGGGTTAGGGTTAGGGTTAGGGTTAGGGTTAGGGTTAGGGTTAGGGTTAGGGTTAGGGTTAGGGTTAGGGTTAGGGTTAGGGTTAGGGTTAGGGTTAGGGTTAGGGTTAGGGTTAGGGTTAGGGTTAGGGTTAGGGTTAGGGTTAGGGTTAGGGTTAGGGTTAGGGTTAGGGTTAGGGTTAGGGTTAGGGTTAGGGTTAGGGTTAGGGTTAGGGTTAGGGTTAGGGTTAGGGTTAGGGTTAGGGTTAGGGTTAGGGTTAGGGTTAGGGTTAGGGTTAGGGTTAGGGTTAGGGTTAGGGTTAGGGTTAGGGTTAGGGTTAGGGTTAGGGTTAGGGTTAGGGTTAGGGTTAGGGTTAGGGTTAGGGTTAGGGTTAGGGTTAGGGTTAGGGTTAGGGTTAGGGTTAGGGTTAGGGTTAGGGTTAGGGTTAGGGTTAGGGTTAGGGTTAGGGTTAGGGTTAGGGTTAGGGTTAGGGTTAGGGTTAGGGTTAGGGTTAGGGTTAGGGTTAGGGTTAGGGTTAGGGTTAGGGTTAGGGTTAGGGTTAGGGTTAGGGTTAGGGTTAGGGTTAGGGTTAGGGTTAGGGTTAGGGTTAGGGTTAGGGTTAGGGTTAGGGTTAGGGTTAGGGTTAGGGTTAGGGTTAGGGTTAGGGTTAGGGTTAGGGTTAGGGTTAGGGTTAGGGTTAGGGTTAGGGTTAGGGTTAGGGTTAGGGTTAGGGTTAGGGTTAGGGTTAGGGTTAGGGTTAGGGTTAGGGTTAGGGTTAGGGTTAGGGTTAGGGTTAGGGTTAGGGTTAGGGTTAGGGTTAGGGTTAGGGTTAGGGTTAGGGTTAGGGTTAGGGTTAGGGTTAGGGTTAGGGTTAGGGTTAGGGTTAGGGTTAGGGTTAGGGTTAGGGTTAGGGTTAGGGTTAGGGTTAGGGTTAGGGTTAGGGTTAGGGTTAGGGTTAGGGTTAGGGTTAGGGTTAGGGTTAGGGTTAGGGTTAGGGTTAGGGTTAGGGTTAGGGTTAGGGTTAGGGTTAGGGTTAGGGTTAGGGTTAGGGTTAGGGTTAGGGTTAGGGTTAGGGTTAGGGTTAGGGTTAGGGTTAGGGTTAGGGTTAGGGTTAGGGTTAGGGTTAGGGTTAGGGTTAGGGTTAGGGTTAGGGTTAGGGTTAGGGTTAGGGTTAGGGTTAGGGTTAG